>CM076240.1:0-600000 GCA_038380155.1 Pseudococcus jackbeardsleyi | reverse complement strand
TCTTTTATTCCTCAACCGGTACTGGCTGTCATGCTTCTCTTTCCTGTGACTGAAAAAGTGCGTAAATTAGATTTACTGTTGAAGTAATTCTACTTACTATGTAAATTATTTTAGAATTTATCGCAGTAAGTACTGGTATATAGCTTTTTGTTACTTTTTCCATCGTAGTGTGAACCTACTCACACTCGCGAATCGCTTGAGTGCTCAAACTCGCCTTTTACTCACACTACAACAAAAAATATGGTATGCAACTCGGGAGATAAATGATTTTCGACGATTATGAATTATTTCCCTCGCTTCGCTCGGGCAATAAACCTCAAAATTCGTCGACAATCATTTTATCTCTTTCATTGCATAATATACTATTTTCTATTTTCGGATTGAACAATTCAGCTCACACTTTGTCTCAAGTTTCGAAGAAACAGATTGCAGAAACAAGATGAAAATTAAGGACCAAAATGGTTTTAGATAAAATAAAGTACCGTGTTCATTTATGGCTTTTTAAATTTTTGATGTTTTGCGCTGTTAGTAGTATTGCCAATTTTTTTTTCCATGAAACAAAAGTGTAAAAAAGGTTGAAAAAAATGCGAAAAGTCTTATGCGATAAAATTTGTGTAGATTGAAAATTTTGAAAGAGAGGAAGTTGAGAAAGCCGCGAGTAGAAATCAAGTGATTCCCAAAAGTTTGATTTATTTGAAGCAGTATATCAGCAATGCTTGCGGGACGGTGGCGTTGATACATAGCATTGCCAACAATTTGGATAGGTAAATATTTTACATTTTAATACGTTTCACAAATGCGAATTGAACATTATTTGAACTAGAGTATGTAATCGTGTACTGGAATTATTTAAAAGAATTGATCTAGCGGAAGGACCTTTGAAAGAATATATAGAATCTATTCATAATTTAAGCCCAGAAGAAGCTGGAAAACTGTTGCAACAATCTGAAATTTCTCAAGTTCACGATAAAGTAGCGAAAGAAGGCCAAACGAAGGTAAAATACTTTTATAATATTGAATATTCTCATCTTCTATCTACCGTGTTACGTATACGACGAGTTTGACATTATGATTATTTATCTCGAAAGAAAACAATACTCAAGTTTTTATTTATAACAGGCTCCGGATCCAAACGAGACCGCTAATTTTCATTACGTAGCGTTTATTGAAAAAGATGGATGTTTATTCGAATTAGGTTAGTATAAATTATTCGTATTCACGTATATGCGTGGTTCGGTATCAAAAATAGCCGTGAATTGTCTGTAGCGTACATCGGTCTTAAATTAATAAGTGCAATGTAAAAATGAAATTAAATCTCATTTTTCATTTTCAGATGGAAGAAAGTCGATACCAATAAATCACGGTTCGGCTACCAAGGAAACACTTTTAAAAGTACGTTTGAAGTGAAACTTGTAATTTAATTTTAATTTTCAGAAGTCGATAAAAAAATAAACACGATTTCATATTAATTTTAGGATTCTCGAGATGTCATTCGTAAATACATGCAAAGTGACCCGGATAACATTCAGTTTACTGTGTTGGCTTTATCAGCGTCGTAATTATTTATATTCTAAACGTTTTTCTTTTCTTTTCTTTTTTTGTATTCTAAACATTTAAATAAGTATAAGGAAAGCGAAATTAAGTTTATATCGCACTTGAATTTCAATAAAGTTGATAATGCAGTTACTTTTTTAATCTTTGGTAATACTTTAGGTTGATAATTTTTTGAAGAAAAAGTGTACTCATTTGAGCATTTTGATGAGACAATTTTCGAATTTGAGAAATGATCGCAGTTCTGTGATACAAAAATTGTGTATCGGAAAAGAATATCTTCATCCTCATCACTCCCATTCCTGTTCCATCATTTTGTTCGGTAGCATTAGAATGTGAAAGTTTTTAGAGTTATTATGATCGATGCTGGTTGTTTTTTCGAAATGTCCAAGTCGACGAGTCAATGCAGGTTGCTAATCTTTTTTTTTTCGACTGTAAAAGTAATAGTTGGTAATTTTATTCTGCGTAGGTAAATAAGATAGACAGTACCAACATTCGTAAGTTCGCATATGAAAATGTAGCAACTACGGCCTTCATCGGAATTAATTAAAATTTTAATGTCGTGTTTCATAAACTGAACGGCAGCGATTTGAGATTATTTGCAATGAATTAGTTGTAGAAAACTGGATATGCCTAAATTAACTCCGATTTACTACTATGTAGGTAGGTACTAGGTATCTAAGTAATATAAAAACAATATAGGTACCTTACCTTTATTATAGATTAGGTTTTTGTTCAAATTTCTTTCGAAATTTTTTTTGTTTAGTATTCTCACTTGGGTACCTACTACCTACTACCTAGTACCTAAGCTACTACCTAACGATGAGTGATCATGATTACGATATGATCCAATGATTAATGAATAACGATTGGCTGATGATAAGGGTAGTGAAATACAATTATGTAATGTTTTAATACACCTGCATTTTTTTAATGGGTGGTTAGGTACATAGGCGCTCCCAGAAATTTATTGAGAAAAGGGGGCTGAGAGCTTAAGGCAAAATAGAGGGGAGGGGTCAAATTTCAAAACAGTGATTTTTCACCGATTTTTCAATCAAAATAATTGTTTTTTTCTGACAAATTCGAAATTAACAACGGAATGAGCGATGTTTTTAACTGAATTATCAGGGAAAAAACATCAATTTTTAAAATAAAAAGAAATGAAATATTGTCCAAGCGAAGCGAGGGTGAAAATTTAAAAAAAATACTACCTACCAATTCGAAGAAAAAAAATGCACGTTTTTCAACGATAAAGGTCGCATCGGTATAAAGCTATATTATATATGTTATGAATAGAAGAATCCGGTCGGGGTCGCTAGTGGTAACAACTGACCGCTAACCAGTTTGATAGTTTCGATTTTTGACCAAATCAAGATACCACCCAGCTGTCTGTTTCAAATGGTTTCTTGACACGAAATCGAAAAATCATCTACGATATTGGTTGCGGATTGCGTGATCAAATATGTAGGTACTTTTTTTCAACGAAAAGATTAAGACATTGAAGATTATTACGACGCATTTCCGTTTCAAAAAATTAAAAAATAAAAATAAATCAAATATAAATAATTGAATGTATATGGTTAAATTGATGCCAGAAGCTTTGGAAGATGATTTATCTAGAGATAGCGTGAATAGCCGCCATAAAAGCGCAAATTGAAACTGTTCATCGGCCTCAGCTACCTATAAGTTGTAATTCTTAAATATCTACCATATTTGTGTTAATGTTGATAGGTACCTAGGTACCTAAATTACAGTGGAAGAATACTCACAGCGAAGCGTAGATATATGGAATCTGGATATCTTATCGAGGTTCGAGGTGCTTTCATTTAGTTGCCTAATATATATTTGCCTTTACCAACATTTATTGGGACGTTACCGTGATGACCGTTGGATTTTTTTTTTTTTTTTGCCACAGTCTAAAATTGGTGAGGCTATTTTATTTGGGTACCAACTCCATCATCCCTATGCCGTGGGTTATTGAATTATTAGGGGTGAGGAGTGGTTATAATTATAATTACGGACATCTGTGTAGGTAATATAGGTTTGATGAGAATAAAAATTGGTGTACAGATATAAGCCGGAGCCTTAACAGTATTACAAGCAATCATTTACTCATGTTCGGTAGGTACCTACCTGGTACCCTACCTACATTAGATTAGGTACGTAGCTACATATTCTGCGGAGGTATTCATATTACGTATGTAACCCTGCCGTAAAGAGGGGATCCTGCATAAAAAAAAATCGATGTCTTCATTTTCATGTGTTTGGTCCAGATTTGGTGTCATTTGGACCAAAAACGTAAAAAAAATGAGACATCGATTTTTTTTCACACCATAAGTCCCTTCTTTACGACAGGGTCAGATATGTATACTTTTTACCTAAATACCTAATTGCTGAAAACGTTATTTTGAAAATATTTCGGAATTCAGTTGTACGTGCTAGGTAGATATACCGGGTGCTTGATTAATTCTGGCCTCCCCGATACTTTTTGTGGGAAAAATCGTAAGTTGGTTAAACTTCGTTCAAACAAATACTTACACAACATTGAGGTCTGGGAACCAAATTTAAGGAAATAATGAAATTTCGTGAAGATAGATACATATGTACTTATACCTACCTAATAAAATGAATACGAATATGTACTCATGCAAGTTTCATCTACCTATGTACTTACTGTTCAACGCTAAAAAAGTATTCGCAAATGTACCTACCTTCAAATGAAAAAATGAGGCATCGAAAATTGAAACGAATCTAAACTCAAAACTGAAAATGGTTGGTGTAGGTATCTACGAGTATTTTGTTAATTTTCACCAAAAATGACATTTTCCTCAAGGTAAGTGTACCTTATGTATTGTATGTAGGAAGTCTATTATTAGTGTAGCTGTGAACCTATGTATTATAATGCTATTTTCTTCTCTCCTCCTAACCTTCCTACCTACCTAAATATAAATAAGTGCAAAGGCGGTAGATCTACCACCTGCCAAACCATATCTATCTATTATTTTGGGTGAATTTAGGCGAGTTCCTATAAGAAACAGACTTCAAGGATATGGTTATCTACGCTAATTTTCAAGCATTCTGGGCCCTGGTGTAAGTATAATATACGAATACGTATGCTTATTGAAATATTATTAAAATGAATTACGCATACCATGATCTCATGTCGGTCACAGATAAATGGTTCTACGTGTTTAGTATTCATGGTGTTGCCTTTGGCGCTGCAAATGTTAACATTCAACGTATAATTTTTTTACAGTCATCGCGAGTTTATTATGGGCGAAAATTTCGTAAGTTGTTCGAAGCGTAAGTAACACCGTAACTAGTTGTTTTTTATTCGTACACGTTCCAACTTTCAAATGAGAGTGTTATGCGTCTATTTTATGTACGCATTACCAGAGGTGCAACGATTATGATTATAATCGATTATAAACGATTTTTATCCCCCGATTAAAATAATCGAATGAACATCGATTAATCGGCGATATGTAAACAAAAGTTTCAAATTTGTTTTGATTGGTCAAATTATATGTGACGTAATTTTTTTTCTAATCAAAACAATTTGAGTTTTCAACGTCACATATCTCTGACCAATGAAGAACACTCAAACTTTAGGGACCGATTAATCGATTATTAATCGATTATTTCCGATTATTTCAAAATAAAAATCGATGTAGCATCGATTACACATCGTTGCATCACTGCGCATTACCTACCTATTGTACTTAGGTATGATACGTAGCCATATTAAGTAGGTATAGGTAGTTAGCTGATATGTACTATGTAAGTAGTAGGTACTTACTACTTAATACTCTCAGATACATACTTACCAAACATATCTAAATAGGTATTATTCGTGCGATATGCCTAATCGAAAAACGATCTGGTGTTATACGTTTAAGGCTGTGTATCTACGTACCTAATGTACTTAGAATCTTTTTTGAATGCACTCTACGTAGGCACAAATAGGTATGCACTACTTACTCGAACTGCGAATAAGGTAGGCTATACCAGCACTTTGCACCTTACCTACGTAACTCGGATGAGAAATTTTGCACCTACCTGACCCCTTCACCCCATTCTGATTTTTGAACTATAATCATGCAGGTGACAGGTGTTCTTTGTTTGAAGTAGAAAATGTCTAAAATTTGTTCGACCCCCTTCCATCTCTCAACCTTTTGGATTTACCTATGGCCATTTTTATTATGTAATAGGCAATTTCAGTTTCAACGGAAAGTGAAGGAAATTTTCTGAAGGTATTTGGCTTTTTGAGTTTTTGGCACAAAGATAGGTACGTCTCGTAAAAGTGTACCTATATGTACGATGCCTAATTTTTTCAAATTTTGGTGCACTCCTTCACGTCCTTCCGACCATTTCAAGTTTCATGCCTTGAAACCGCAATTTTGATGGGTTGTCAATGATTCAGGTCAGGGTTTAGAAAATGTACGAGTACCCATTGAAATTTATTCTTATATAGATAGCCAACGATCACGATAGGTGATTTTTTTTCTTTTTTTGAAAAAGCATCAATTTTGGTTAGTAGGTAGGTAATTAGGTACATACCATACTAAAATTTGAATCAGTCAAAAATGCCAAAATTCACGATAAAATACCCATAGAAAATCAAGTCACTGATAATCAGTGACGTTTTACTGCCAATCAGTAAGTATAATTAGTTACTGCTCCAATCGGTGAAATTTCATTTCTATACTGATTCAGTTATGAAAATTCACCGATTGAATCAGTAAATTTTTTCACTGATTCCTACAGCGACTCAATTTCGTCGATTTAGGTAAATCAGTAAAATTTGACTGATTCAAATTAAGAGAGTAGGTACCTATTCAAGTAAGTACCTTTTTCTAGAAAAGAGCAATTGAAATAAATAAGAGAAAAATGATCCCCTGCTCAAAATTGAAAAAGAAATCCGGAAAATCCCTTAATTTAAAAGAAAAACAAAAAACAATCTTTCGAGATCAGAGTTTCCGTACCTAAAGGGTTCAACCATAGAGTTCAACAGAACTGTTATATTACTTATATTTGCATTATGTAGGTGATAATCATTGATTTCGTAACTTAGGTACCTATTTTAAAAGTGAGAATATTGATCTGATAGGTAGGTACGAGTTGATCTCCGAAAAAAATCGTGTAAAATTATAGGGGAATTGGTTCCCATTTTTTTTTTTTTTTTTTGATCATGTAGATACGAATTGATTTCCCTTTTTTGGGGAGCAAAAATACAAATTGATTCCCATTTTTTTTTTTGGCGGAATATGTATATGATATTGATTCCCACTTTCTTTTTAAGTACCTACGTACCTAAGTACGAAGGTAGGAACATACGAATTGGAGCCCATTCGCACTTCACACAGGTCGAAATTCATTCATCACGGGAAAAATGCTTTTTTAAGCATGAAACAATCAATTTTTTCAAAGCTTCCCTCGGACATGTACATCACTGTTTTGAAACTTGGGAATCAACTCACTAACTCACCTACGTAGGTGCTAGGTACCTGCCAAGGTTTTACGTTTCAAAGATTTCTCGTCAAGTATATCTAGGTACCTAGCACCTACTGTCGCATGCCACTTTATTCACGTCCAATAATTTCCCGAATCAACTCGATGTTCTGTCCAACTTTTTAAAGGTTCCTACAAGAATATTGAAAGTTGAAAATCGAATGTTTCGGCACCCATCAGGGCAAAATTTCATCACACTGTAAGTATACATACGACAGGATGAAAGTCTCATGACAGTGATGCGCCATCAATAAACCATTAAAAGAAATTCGTAAAATTGACCCCACTTCATTTTTACAATAAATGGTCATAACGACCAGAAATTTTTCCCATCATCAAATTCATTCGATTCCATCACATAAGCGATGGCGTTTGATGACATCATTTTAAAGAAATTTTAGAATCTCTAAACAATGAAAAAATGTTGGCGATAATCCATTTTATGTGCGTCCAGAGTCAAAATACCTAAATTACCTACCTAACACCAAATATCAAACGAACTATAAGTAGGTACATAGACACCTTCATATATCTAATCGCGCTTTTGTTCAAATTTCAAAATCGCAGCTGAAATTGCTTTTTTAGCCGAGTACAAAAATCATGCAAGTAGGACTGATTACCTACACATGTCTACCATCCATCCATCCATCCATCCATCCATCCATCCAACCAACCAACCAACCAACCACAAAAAATCAGAGGAAATTTGGAATACCTAATTACCCAATACCTACCTACTTAGAACTATCAACCATCCATCAAGCAATCGACTCGAGTCGAGGGTATAACCTCTATCGATTTGGTTAAAATCCGAGTGCTGAAACTAGGCATAGCCGATTAGCCGGCGACATCAATTCACTAGTTTTGAAACCCCTACATTCTTTGAAATGGAGCAAAAACAAATTCGACATCCTTTCAAGGTCATAAATCAGTCGCTGTTCGATTTAAAATTCAGATAAAAATTTTCCGCATTTTTTGAGCCATAAAATGGACAAAGGAGCCGAAACCCAACGGGTGGTTTGACTCTGAGCATGATTCACCGGAATATAAAATTTTAGTCACGTTCTCGGAGCAATAAAACGAATAAACGGGTCCGAAACACAGTGAGAGGTCCGAATACGTTCCAGGGTAATCCATTCAGAGATCATTTTCAGTTTTTCGGGGCCATAAAAGCAACAAAGAAAAGGCAACATAATGAGGGTTATAAATCATTCAGGTAAAATTTTTTATATCAGCTGGTAATGGGAATAAACCAGTCAAAGGAGCCGAAACACAAAAAAGGCATGTCCGCTTCGAAAATTTTTCCAAATTTTATTACCATCATTTGGGGCAATAAAATAAATCTCATCACAGAATCTGAAACACAATGAGGCGGACAAGTCACGCACATATTTTGAAGGCAATAAAAGATCGAATCCTTTTTTTTTTTTTTTTTTACAACAGCTGGTTGAGGTAATAAATCTCAACAAAGGAGCCGAAACACAAAACAGGCACATCCGCCTCGAAATTTTTTCAAATTTTATTATCATCCTCCAGGGCAATAAATTTTAGCAAAGAATCCGCAATCCGCAACACAATGAAGCTGACAGGTCACATACATATTTTGAAGGCAATAAAAGGTCAATTTTTTTTACAACCTCTGATTGGGGCAATAAATCTCAACAAAGGAGCCGAATTTGTTTTTCAAAAATTTCATGTGGTGGGGGAATTTTTTCGGATGGTGGTGGGGGTAAATGGAAAATGATATGGGGCAGTGCAGGCTCATTTCTCTTCGAACCGTTTTACGGAAACCTTGGTCTCGAAAGATAGGCGCAGCGAGGGAGATCGTCCTGATCACTGGACGCTTCGTCGTCGCTTGAGCTGAGTTTTACTCACTCTTGAGGTGCCCTGCGTTGTCCGTGCTCCGGCGCGGATGGTGATTCGGATCGGGAGAGGCATGTAAGGTGTGATGGCCTTAGCCCAGCGCACGTCTATCCGGTAGGGCCAAGGAGGATGTTACCCCTGCAGACGTTTCGAGTGTTGGCGACGGCTGTGTCAGCTGCCGCGAGTATCCGTTGATCGCTCGAAGCCAGCCCAAGTCGGGAGCTTTTATGCTCGCGGCGCGTGGCTCGCAACTCCAGCATCTTTATGCTGGACGCGCGTGTTTTATAGCCTCTGATAGAGGTCCTATAAGTCGCCATCCGCAGTAAGTGCTTCCGAGTAGGCGGTTGTCGTAGACTTTGCCAGCATGAGTCACTGAGCATTTGTGGTAACGTCCAACCCTTTGTCTCTCCTGGGGTTAGGTGGTGTGTGTGTGTTTTTTGGGGGTGAAGGGTGAAGGTACGGATGGTATGAAGGTAAGCAGGTTGGAAGGGTATTCAAGAAAAGAAGACTGCAAGACGAAGATCAAGGGTATTTATGTAAGATTGTAAGTAGGTGATAAGTAATTTTAAGATGTACTTACTAGCTTTGATTGTAATGTTATGTTTGTGCTTGTGCTATTTTTAAGTAGGGGTTTTTTCAGGATCCCTTTCTTTTAATAGAAAGGGCTCCTTTTTTCCCCATTATTTTTATATTATATTTATTTTTTTTTGAAAACATTTATAATTTTTTGAACTTTTGGCTTTTTATTACCTATTATTATTTTTTTAATTATTTTTTGTTTTCAAAATTTATTTTAAAAAAATATACTTGAGCAATGGTATGTGACTGATGTGCATAATTGCATCAAGGCACACCAATATCGCTCTATAATAAAATGGAGATATTACTCTCCAACATTTTTCTAAACTTGGAAATCACAATAAAGCCCGAATTTCGAATTGGGTGTTTAGAATTATCCTCGCAAGGTAAATGAGCAACAGTTTTTCAGTTTACCTATTTAAAAAGTATTGTACCTAGGTACTTCTGGATTAAAATATGTTGAATCTTACAAGTGCCCATAAATTTATTTTCAAAAAATATTTGCTTTGAACATTTAAACTAAAAGTTTAGGTAAATCCGTCTGTGTAAGATTACACACAAAACTCGACTACCTACTGATATATGTACCTATGTATGTACTTTTAAAATCAGTAGAAAAACTGTTGACCCGAATCAAACATTTTTGATTGAATGGTGTGTCTTGATTTAATTTTTTAGAATGCATGTTTTTTTTTTTTAAATGCTTAATATCTTGAAAGAAATCTTTACACATGGATAGATTTTAGTGTTGCATTTTATTTTTTGGAATTCCAACAAATTTTGACGAATCTAACAGATTCTGTGACCCTGAAAAATGTAAAAATTTTATCTTAATATACTCAGTCGAGGTAAAAAGTTGAAAATTAGAACTACGTACTTATTATCTTACCTAGATATTTTTAGCTTCATCCTATACACCCAGCAAGTTTCGTTCAAAATTTCTGGAGGATATTACAAAGTTCATACCTACCTAGAATTGAGAGACCTCAAAAAATAAAAATAAAAATAGGCGATTCAAATTTTCAAATACATCTTACCGAACTGTTGACTTCGAAATTCAACAGGTACCTACCTAGGTATGCGCACTTTTTTGCTCTCTATAAGTGATTCTAATTAGAATCAGTCGAATTTGGTAACATATTGTACCTACCTATTTTTCTTCACCGAAATTTGCACATATGTATACACGTACCTATCATCCGTCTACTAAAATGAAAATGGAAAATGAAATAGGTACTTACCGGGTGCTCGATAATTCTGGACTCCCCCTGTACTTTTTGTGGTGAAAATCGCGAGTTGGCAATACTTTGTATTTGTTTATTAAACAAAGTATTACCAACTTACAATTTTTAACACCAAAACGTGCTGGAGGAGTCCAGAATTAATCGAGCACCCGGTACTTGGACCTACTTACCAAAACTTTGTCATTGAGATAGATAGGTAGGTAGTTAATAGATTCCTCAACTTCTTCATTAATTTTCGTCCTGCGTCTATTCCCCCACCCCTCCACCCCGCCTCAATAAAAAATTTTCAGCCCCTCCTTCGCATAATTTCTGAGCGCTGAGCGCGCTCGTGAATGGGATTAATAAAAACGTTCCGCGTGCGTAAATGTATTTTTTTCTTTCAACTTAAGCGATTGGTCGATATAATCGGCGTACCAGTTTCGCCGCCCATTCATGGCCCAACGAACACGTTGATCATTACCGGTTACACCGTAACAACATGATGTAAACGGTACAGTGCATACGCGAATCGTTCAATCGTTGCGCGCATTTCGCTCGTGGTAGTAGTGGTAGTAGTGGCAGTTACTACAATCGGCAGTGATAAAAATATTTGTGCTTTATTCAACAGGTAGGTCTAGGTAGTAGGTAGAGGTACATATCGATAAATCGACGTTCGCGCCTCGCACTCTCGCGTCTCGCGATCAACCAGTCCTGTCCACCGACCTACCGACCACCGTCCATCCACCATCCAGTTCGGTCCAGTTTAACTTGTCGCGCGGTCGCGTTGGCTCTGCGGCCAGTCCACGGTCCAGTCATTCCGTCTCTTTCGTCAATCGTCATTCTCGCCAGTCTCAGTTTCAGTGAATCGGGATTCGGTCGTCAATTGTTGTCGGCGTTGTGTCTTTGTCGTTATCGTGATCGTGATCGCGTCGGCAGCGTGCCGCCGTTCGCGGTCGAGTAGTTTCGCGTAAATTGTACATTGTGAGTGGGCGGTTTTTTTGTTTTTTTGGTTTTTTTTTTTTCGAGTTTTTACCAACACGTATCAACCAGTGAGGCAGGCGACGAACCGCCTGAGTTTGTACGGCACTTGGCTGCAAAGCGCGACCAACGACCATAATAACCGGCCTACGCTACGCGTTCAAGTATAGATTCGCCGTTTCCGAGTTCCAGCCGTCACTTTCGTCGTGTAGCGTGCTAAAAGCTAAAACCAACAGGTATGTACTTACTCGCGAGTAAGAGTAAGTACATGGATACATACCTAGTTACCTACCATACGTATCAATCGAGTGCTATATGGTAATTGTCCGAGTACCTATACCTACCTACCTACTTACTCGCTTACTTACTTAGTAGGTACAGCTACATCTAATTGTCGGCCGGACATTGTTGCAGCCGTCAGTCTGATTTCGCAATCCATTTGTCGTATGGTATATAGGTACCTACCTATTATACGGTTTCCGTATACGTGTAATTATAGCCGAGAAGCCGAGCCATCCAGTCAGTGGTCACTTTGAAAAACGTGCGCGTCTTTAATTGAGAGTGCGAATTCGCGTTTACACCTACACGTATATAGGTAATACCTATACTTAGTGTACCTGGGCCGCTCGATAAAAACGCCATCGGTTTCGGTAATTACGAGTAGGTATCTAGTACCTACCTGTAATAAGTGTCCGATCGGCAAACTGGTTGCGTGTTATTTTCGTTCTGCTCGGTTCGGCGCGGCGCAGCGCGGCGAGGGGTGGCGTTTCGGTTGGTGTTAATTTGCCTAGGTAGGTAGTAGGTACTCGTATGCGTGCGTGCATATATGCGCGCAAATTTACCATAGGCACCTACATTACATAGGTACAAGTGAATACCGCCAGTATAGTACACACGTACATATGTATAAGTAGGCACCTACTTAGTATCTGGGTACCATATCTACTCACCGACCGCGACCTAATGCGATGATAAAAACGCAGTTCCAGTCGATATTATGCGAAATGCAAAACTGCAGATTGTACCGCAGATACGAGTAGCCATTAGATACCGATACCGATACCGATTTGCAGGTACATATATCTACCGATACCAAGAGATCTTAGGTACCTATAGAAAAAGCCGGTCCGCGGTATCTATGGACTAGACAGACAGACAAACGCTGTTCTTGTCGTTGCTTTCGCAATCAAGACGACAAGACGACGCTTCGGTTCTCTTCATGTAATTGGGTACCTTACTTACCTACCTACCTACCTACCTACCTACCTACCTACCTACGTATCTAGCTACCTCCCTTCGTAGGTACTTGGTATATACCTAGTTGGTGCTGGAGTAACCACCTATTGCGCGTGTTAAGACGACGGCCGGCCGCGGCCCCCGCATTTTTTGTTTCGGTTGACCGCGTTCTAGTGGTAGAATCTTGTATGGATTCGAGATCGAGATCGAAATCGAAATTGAAATCGAATATCGAGTTGAATCCGAATTATTATGGAACCAGTGGCTTCCGGCTCTTGTTGTGTACTTCGATGTCCGGATTTCAATTCGCAACCACACGTCGTAACGATGAGCTCAATTGCTGCTCACGATGATCAAATCGTACCAGATTCTTCTAGCAGTTGGACTTCCTCGTCGCCGAATTCTACCGGTTTCACATACTTCGATTCATTTTTACAAATGCAGGTAAACTCATCATCTAATTCTGATATACGGTACCTACTTACTTGTCTACCTGTATGTATACTTGGATAAATTATTATTAGGTACCTACCTACCTACCTTATTCCCTCCCTCCCTCCCTCCCGCCGATGTGGATAGGTAGGTACATGCTTGTCGCGCGTGTCCAAGTCTGTATCATTATCATTATTATAAATATTATTCTTAATTATTACTAGATATTATTATTATTGCTGCTGCATATCTAGTCCCAGGCATAGCGGCTTAAGTGTACGTAGGTAGTACGTACCTAAACGTGGGTGGGTAGAAGATACTGCTGCTATTTTATAACGTTGCGGTTGCGTCGCGTGGCGTCGCGTCGTCGTCGTATTTAAAGGTAGGACGGTAATTCAATTCGTTAACCACGCCTTGTAGGTGAGTACTGTTTTTTGAGGCGTCGCGTCGCATCGCATCGCGTCGCGTAGCGTCGTGTCGAAAATGCTGCGCGCACAAATCATGTTATTCCTGATTTGCTACGTTTTGGTTTAATTAAGTAAGGAGTACATCCCCCTACCAATAAGCAAGTAAGTAGATAGGTCCCGTTTGAATTACGACGCGGCTCGACAAATTTCTCGCTCTCTCGTTCGTATTCGTAGGCAATGGCGTAGCCAGAAATTTCTCATGAGGGGGGGGGGTCCACACTTCCAAATTTTTTCGAGAAATTTTTAGTTCACTTTTCACCATTCCCCTCAACTCACCTCACCTCACCACCCCCCCCCCCCAAAAGGGCCTACGGGAACAGTAAATTCATAATTTGAAACACTTTCAAGTCTTTCATTCATAAATGTATCAATTAAATCACGATTTGCATAAAATATTTAGCGAAAAAACTTCGATAAAGGTGTAATTTTGGAATAAGCAACTTTTAAAGTGATCATTTTGACCTTGAAAAAGGAAAATAATAACCAGAAACTTCAAGCAATAGTGTCAGAAGCTTTCTTTGGGAAGGCAGAAAGTGGATATGGAGACTTAAAATACTAAGTTGGAGCCTTTTTTCGCATAATCATTGCAAATAATTCAAATAATTGAAATTTTTTATGCCCGAGCGAAGCGAGGGCGAAGCTTTGAGAAAAATTTATTTTTAATGCCTTAGAAAGGCGTTTTTTTCACGCGAATTTTTGACCTCATGGGGGGGGGGGGTGTCCGGACCCCCTGGACCCCCCTGGCTACGCCACTGTTCGTAGGTGCAGGTTGCTGAGCGTTACGCGGGCCCGACCGAAAACAGCCTGGCGATATGTAAAATGGCGAAATTTGCCATTTCACCATTCGGCTCGACGCGGTCGCGGATCGCGGATCGCGGACCGCGGCACTCGACGCGTTAGATGGGGCCCAGACCAGCCCAGCGCAGCGTTTAGGTGCCGGAGGCGGGAGGATCAAAACATTATTCTATTTACTGGAAATTTTGCTAAACGAGCAGATTAGGTATCCAAAAAGTTCTCGCCATAGCGGCGTCGCGGCGCTAGCGTCGCGTCGGAAATTAGAATACAAAAGACCATAAGACGTACCTAGGTAACTACCTATCGTTAGACGTACCAAATTCATCCCAAATTGACGATGGGATGCAAAGTCTTGAATAATGTACCTACTCTCCGCCACTCCCATTACCATTACCCACATCGCACATAAGCATTTTCAAACTAAGTATACATAGGTAGAGGTACATATACGAAGCGAAATGCAAATCAGAAATTATATGGACCGAGTATTAAGACGATCGTGCGAAAGAAGGTTCCCCTTCACCCGCTCTCCTTAAAATCCTGCAAGTATTCCGGGATTCCTCGCACCCACTGTGTACCTTCTCAAAAAGGAATGCCATTGCTATCTACATTTTTAATACGTAGGTAGGTACACCCTACACCGTACTGACCTATGTTTCCCATCAACCTATCTACGGTACCAATATTATGTAGGTCCAGACTTGGTGTAACGTACCTATATCTGAACGCGTAAAAAAATTATATTCATTTGCTGTAGCCTGTAGCGTCCAGTCCTAGCCTCGATAATGAATTACGCGAACCGTACCTACTACCTACATCCTAATGAGAGGAAAAAATGAGCCAAGCAAATAAAAAATAGATGCAAGGAAAACTGAAGTACGAGAAGGGGACAGGGGCGACGACGCGGCGAAGAAGACGAGAGAGAAAAAAACGGAAAGAGCTAGCGAAAGGCGTTACTTGGAGAAATATCTACCTACCTATATACGGTACATACTACATACCATACCTACTTATCTAAGTGGGGTAATTGTGAATTTTTCGAAAAATTGAACATGTTTTGTGACACTCTTGTTCGTTTTACTCTGTATTTGAAATTTTTTCCAAACGTCAATAGATGTTTGAGGAGTATAGATAATATGGCGCGTTGTTTTCATCGATTCGTTAATTCAATCAAAAGTTATGGTATAGCTGTCGTTCACAATCGGACCCCCAATTTTCACATTTACCCTGTAAATGTGAATAAGTACATACCTACATGTGACCCTGCCGTAAAGAAGGGACATTGGGTAAAAAAAATCGATGTCTTTATTTTTATGTGTTTGGGCCAGATTTTATGTCACTTGGACCATAACTGTGAAAAATGAGACATTGATTTTTTTTTTTTTTACACTATAGATCCCTTCTGTAGGTACGGCAGGGTCACACATGCATTGTGCACTTTATTAAAAACCCAACTCCCGGTTCTTTTTGCATAAATTGGAAACAATTTATCGGTTAAGTGGATTAAACATTTTTACAACTAGAAAACCCCAATGGGCGAAAAAAAAAAATCAAATTGAAAGAAACTGAATTTTTATGAGTTGAAATCCGTGAATCGTGAATCCCATTTTAAAACACTTATCACAATTACCACACACCTAAAAAAAAAGCCGATTGGAACCTGTTTGCGAATGCTGCAGAAAATTAATATTTTCAGCTTCATGAATCATAATACTTAGGTAACTGAATTTTATCACTTTTGAATGTCTGTAAAATTGAATTAATGCATCAGACTCTTCCTTCTATTTTTTCTTAAATTTTGAACATTATCACTCAAAATACCTACGTGAAAATTAAAATTCAACATCTTGTTTTTTCCTTCGCGAAATTTTTCATCAAAGCTTCCACCAAGAACCTCAAGTTCTTTATTTGGTAAGCATGTGACCTTCCAGGAAGAGACCGACCTTCGGTCCGAAAATTTTTTTTAAAAAAAAAGTTTCCCAATCAATCCAAAACAAAATAATGATAATTATAGTTTTGGACTGATTGGGAAACTTTTTAATTTTTTTTTTTTTTTTCGAACCGAAGGTAGGTTTCTTCCTGGAAGGTCGCATATGCAGTGAAGATGAAGAAAAATGTGCCAAGTTTTTATTGCCGGAAATTTCAGCCGGCTACATGCATTTAGGTGTTCATGCACATCGCGACTTGTTCACAATTACCCCCACTTGACCTTATATCAGATATGCGTAGATGTACTTACTTATGTAGGTACTTACTTACATGTACGTCACTATACCTATACCTATTACCTACTTAGCTACAAGATAGGTATATTTGCATCGAATACCTACTTGGGTAAATTGCTCAACGCTGAAGAGAATATCGAGTAGTCCAGTCTATTAGGTTAGGTATTACCTAATACCTAATACCTATACCTATATCTATACATAGGTATTACGGCAAGTCGCGGGAAACGATCAAATTAAGTCGATAATTTATGCGACATTTATAGGATATTTATGTAGGTACCAGTACTTACTTGAGATGAGACTAGCAAGCAACACATGCATAATTGCATACCTATTTATAGTATATTATATACCTACTCGTACGTAGGTACCTAATATATAGGTATGTAGATGTACATACGTGGTATATGGCTGATGGTATACCTATTGTAGAACGACTGAATGATTGGAACGTTAAACGTTAAACGTTAAACGCTAAACGCTAAACGCTAATGCTAATAAGATGCAAAGATAAGAAACGAAAACCATTTTATGGTTCATAAAAGAACGAGAAAACGATAACGATAAACGTCGACTCGGAATGGTGAAATGACAAATAAATATTTAAATTAGTAAATACGAATACGTGGACGCCAAGTTACATTTCGGTTGAGATTGAGAAAGCGCGCATTTTGGTAGCAGCGGGGGATAAACGTACCTAAATAGACGCACCTTATATATGTATGCACCTACTACCTACTGCCTACCCTACCTACCTACCTACCTACCTACCTGATTGCGTACCTACTTACTTATATTCTATGCGCGGTATATGATTAAATGCCTAGGTATAGGTAAATATCGGCAATGCAGGGGGTAAACTAAGAGCCGTCGGAGGGGGGGGGGCACTGCGCCAGGCGGAAGAGTTACAAGTGGGAAACTCGATTAAATATTTCATTATTATTATTATTATTATTTTTCAACAAAGACCCCGTACTTATTTTGTGAAATCCATAACTGCACGAGTGCACGCTCCACGCTCTGGAAAAACGGAGTCCGAGAGGAAGGTTTGGAAAATTGCAAGCGAATGGAAGTGCGATCGCGTCGACTCGACGGTACATGGTACATTTACATTACAACGCAGAACGCACACATACGTACATATGTGCTTGCGAAGAAATTTGAAGAAAATTCAGCCAACATCGTATAACATTCGGAGTGGCGTCGCGTCGTCAACGGGGGGAGGGGGAGGGCAGAGGGGGCCTGCTCCCCGGAAAAAATGCTGCTCCTCGCTTGGTCCCCAGAAAATCTCTGTTGTATTTAAAAATTACCTGTACAATAATGTGAATCCCTCCCCATTACCTACATTACAATAAGTAGGTACCTATGTATTTTCAAAGCATTACCTACAACATGAAAAAAAAATCCTTTTTTGACATTAAAAACCTAATTTTTTTAGAGCATCGCTCTCGCTTCGTTCGGGCACGAATAAGTTTACAATTCTATATGATCCATTTGAGGCAAAAAATAAGGCTCTTTTTTACCCCTCCTCTTTGAAATCCATCTGGACTTTCAAGCTTACCTACACGTACACTTTCAAAAAAGTTTCCGACGCCACTGGATATGTGCATTTTTAGGCACTCGATCAAAAAAGTTACCCCTCCCCCAATTTTCGATTCTATAGCGATACCACTGAACAATGAACATTCGCCCGAGTAGGTACATCGTATCTGGTTTGCGATGGACAAAATCCCGAAAACTTTTTCCCCGAATCCCTTTTACCCGATTGACGAAATCTTGAACAATTTTTACCCGAATCCATTTCCCCGAATGCGTTTTACCCGAACTGTAGCTCCGAATTCCCTATATCCCGAATCCCTACGATATATCTCGAATGATTACCTATAACATCCCGAATTGTTATATTTTTTAATGTGCTTCGATTTTTTTAAATCGTTCATTTTTTTCCCCATTTTTATATTTCGTACGAATCTTTGAAACTTCAAAAAAATATCAATCCAAATAAAAATGCTGAAATTCGCTCAAAAATTTGGTCAAAGTAGCTAATTGAAAAATGTTAACAAAAGTTGTTCAAACGTTTCTTTTTGTTTTCAAATTTCACAAAAATATGTTTGGAAGATAATTTTGAAATTTAGAATACTCTTTGTGTAAATTAGTCGAATCGAGCCTAATGTTGTTTCAACCAGTTTCTGGAATGTTTAGTCATTTTAAATCTTCTTCTTCTTCTTCTTTTTTTTTTTTTGAAGAAAACATGCTTTCCAGCCGATTTGATCGTCTAATTTCAGCGTTTGAAATTTGGGCTAAACTTCAGCCTTATCATCAACCACTCCTTCCACCACTCCATCGAACATCCATGGTAATCTGATTAATTAAAAATATATACCTACACATTTCGAAATTCCGCCCCAGATAGCACGTTATGTTGGTCATTCATTACGTTGGTTTTCCTTTCGCAGTTCGTTTTTCTCGATGAATGCATATTTTTAAAGAAAGATTTCCGCGTTTTTCATCATGTAAAATTAATGAAATTTTTTTCATAAATTTTCGGGTGTTTGTCTTTCGGGGAAAAAACATTCGGGTTATTGGATTCGGGTGAAAAGTTTTCGGGATTTTGTCCATCGGGGAAATGCCTTTCGGGAAAGTGGGTTCGGGAAAATGAACGGATACACCATCGTATCCATTCAATAAGTAGGTAATTCCAATGGACTATGGGAATGCGTACCTACATATGTAAAGATGTAGGTACTAGGTAGGTACTGTATTTAGCATCAGCATCAGCATCAGCATCAGCATCAGCATCAGCATGCGTATATTATGGGAATGCGTTTCTCGGTAGTACCTAGGTAGCGAAGTATGTAGGTACGTAGTTTAGTATCTTTAAGTATAAGGTTTGCACTTCGCACTACGGGTCGCAGGTCGCGGGTCGCAGGCTCCGGTGCGGTGTAAGTATTGATGATTTGATCGGTATGGTATGGCATGGCATGGCATACTAGATACCTAACCCATACGTAGATATACAGTATACACATACAGTCGTGTTAGTGGAACGAAAAATAATGGCGTTTCGATGTTTTCGATGTTGATGTTCATGTTTTTCCACACATGGTCGCGTCGCGTCGCGTCGATTCGTTATTATTGCATCCTCGCTTCTAATGGTACCGCGTGCGTATAGGCGTATAGGCAATTAGGCGTATCTCTGCTGTGCATGTACCGTGTACCCGTGTACCCGTGTACCTTGTATGCACCTTACGTGTATACGTAGGTATAGGTATAGGTATGCGTATGCGTATGCGTAATTGCCTCTACGAATAGGTATAGGGTGTAGAGAGTTACCTAACCTACCGCCTCGAATCGAGTGCCGAGTCTTCTTTCTATCGGCGTACCTCACCTCCATCATATCACAATCACGTACGTATGTAGATGTACTTACTTGTACTTACTCGCGTACCTACTTCGTACTTCCTCTTACCTATTCGGCTTTTAGCGTTTTAAGAATGACAAGTGCTAGCGTTACCGCCACCCTACTTTTACCTGTCGCCTATCGTCGCGCCTGCCTGTCACTCGAATCCCGGACTGCTGGCACTGGAGCTGGAGTGGACGGGCGAGCAGCGAGCAGCGAGCCGATCTCGATCTCCGTGCACTCGGGTACCCGGGCACGCGTCGCGTCGGTCGCATGCCGCAGCCACACTACCTACACAGTACACACTGCAAGGCATATTATAATTACGCTTACTTGCTAGTTGTACCTGCTGTCTGTGTACGTACATAAATGTACCATGTACCTACTATACCTACCTACCTACCTACCTACCTACCTACCTATTGTTGTCGTCGTACGCGGGCCTTGTCTTGACTGCAACGTGTAACTTTGGAGCGGCGAGCCATGAAAAGGGGAAGGAGAGCAAGTCAGCCGCAGTTTGAGAAAGAGAAAAACAAACAAAAAATTACGTACTTGATACAAAACAAAAACCTTCACTTTCGACTTTCGACTCTGCAACGATTTTTTCTACCACCTACCATGCACTACCACCAGACCACCACCTCTGCGTCATTTTCGTGTAACCCTTTTCCTTTTTTCAGAAATGAAACTCGAACAAAAAGCTGAAACAGTGCGAAAAAGGAAAATTTGCCGACTATAATAATACCGTACCTTTACCTTACCTACATGCGTATTGCGTAAGAAAGTTTGTAGGTAGGTATTCAAATACATAAATTGCAACCTCTTCATATTTTTTTAAGAAGAGGAACTGTCTCCCATCCTTATCTCTTATACCTATATACCTAACCTACATAGGTACCTACTACCTAACTAACCAAGTATACCTATGTACTTACACTTTGGACTTTGCATGCGCGAATTAAGCGAGAATTGGAATTTGAAAACTTTGACATGTAAGTACGTAATTTTGAAAAAGTTATCTAGAAGGTATTATGTATTTTTTTTTTTTTTTTTGCCCAACTAATAGGTACCTAGTTTGTTTGAAATTATTCCTCTATTTTGGAATAAAAATGTCGTGCTTTTTTTTTGGCGTCGCGTCGCGTCGCGTCGCGTCGCGCCAGTAATTACCTACCTACCCACCTTCCTTCCTTCCTTCCTTCCTTCCTTCCTTCCTTCCATACAGTCGTACAACGTTTAACGGAACGAATGAATGGCGGTGGGAAGGTGCCGGGCGGGGTGGGGCGAGGGGCGGCGGTAGCCGGTAGCGCCACGTTCAATAAGTTGCATATGGAAATGCCTAATTAAACAAAAAAAAACAAAAAAAACGCACGCGTCCGTATTTACGGCGAATCGCGTAGGCAACTTGGCAAACACAAACATGGATTTATTCGATCGTTGCATTTTCTTTTTTCTTTTTTTCCCTCGCTCGAAAACAAAACGCAGTCATCAGACCGCGGTGCTGGGCGATGATACGAGTAATTGATAGCATGATGCATGAAACTCATGAAAGCAATACTCGATAGCCGTGTGAAGAGATTTTGGTTTTGATATCGGTATTAGGTATAGGTAGCATGTATGTATTACCTAATACCTACCTACCTATAGCTACGTGCTACTTGTAAGTACCTGCTCGTAAGTAAATCTGCATAATGTCGTCTCGTATGCTGCACAAGTAATAAGTACGGTACGCGGCTAAGTACTTAAGTAGTAGGCAAGGCAAGTATCCATGTCCTACCTATCCCATGTACGAGTACATATACAATACATAGTACCTATTATGCACTTGCACTTGTACCGTATGTATCCTAGCTAGTAGCTACATTACACCTAGTTGACTGGTAGGTAGGGCAACGGCACCGGCAAGCGGCAAGCGGCAAGCGGCAAGCGGCAACGTACAATACGTATGTACGTTCAAGTAGGTATGTACGAGTGTATTAAGGTAGGTATCCAATACCTATGTGCTATACGTATATCTACATACTTATACTACCTATTTACGTATGAATTGAACGTAGGCAGTGGCGCGTGGCGGCAACTATTGTACTCGTATCGCCCAAAGGCTCGAGCAAGACCTGAACCATTTTGGGCAATACCTGAAATAATTTTCATGTCGTGCTCAGCAGTTCAGCACTCAGCAATGGGTGGAAAAATGATTGGTAAGCAGTATTACCTGTACATCGCGATTATTTGGGTAAAATTGATGTAAAAGAATTGTTAAACGAGTGGATTTCAAGAAATCAAGTCAGGGCAGCTACTTTTCATATTGGAAAAATTTTATAGTCCTATATGATATAATTGATATACTTACTATACTATTAGTTTTTTTGTTTCGATTTCGACTTATGTGTCGAGTACCTAATATTAGGTACCTCAAAGTTACATTTTTATACCTACACACAACTACCTAAATACTTATTAATAGTCTTTTACAAGTTATTTATTCTCAATCAAAAAATATATCTTTTTGGTATGTAAATGACTGAATGCCCCCCCCCCCTTTCAGCATGTTATTTTTAAAAAAAATTACATCGCTAGGTTTTGAAAAAAAAATTTGGGCAAGACGTGAAAAAATTCCAAGTTGCCGCCTCTGAACGTAGGTATTAGGTACGTCTACGTAATTACGTGTACCTATGTATTGGGAATTGGATTACTTACGTATACGTATACGTATACCTCTACCTACATATACTTATATGTATAGGTAGAGTAGAGGTGTAGGTACATATAACTATGTAGGTAAGTACCTATGTACAAGTAGATATGGTAATAGCGTGATATTCCTTCCAACAGGTACTCGATCGGTTTAGGTATAGGTATAGGTATAGGTATTAGGTATCTAGTATCTATACGCAGGTATAAAAGTCGAGTATTTGTTTTGGTTAAAGTAAATACTAGGTAGGTCTGTCTATATTTATATTCGTATTCGTATCCGTTCGCATGCTTGCATTTTTGTTTACTTTGTACGTAGGTAACGTGAAAATTTACTCGCTCGAAGATTATTTTCATCGCCAGTCGCCACGCCACGCCACGGCCACGCCGCATTGTAAGCTCACCAACCAGTCCGGTATTCGTTCTTCACACCTCGCACTTGCTACGGTGCTATATACGTTAAATAGCTTTAGCTTTAGCTTCAGCTTTAGGTACACAATGTACACTACGCGTACGCATCACATATATCTATGCTCGCATTCTACTACCTGCGCTGCGCTGCGTGAACGTCAACGTACCTCTACTCTCTCTCTAAATCTGAATCAGTCAAAAAACTGAAAATTCACTGATTAAACGTCGAAAAGTGTGCAACTGTTAATCAGTAAAATTTGACAGTCAATCGGTGAAAAATTACTGATTCAATTAGCGAATTTTCATTTTTGAATCAGTAATTTTTTTCAACTACCTACTGAAATGAATCAGTAAAAATGAAAATTCGCCGATTAAGTCGGCAAAATTTTCACCGATTTCTTCAGTTGCACACTTTTGTCTTATTAATCAATAATCAGTGAATTGTAACTGATTCAAATTTAGAGAACCTACCTCTACCTCTACCCCTACCTCTACCCAGGCAATAGATAGGTAGAGGTACATAGATAGATAGGTAGCGAGTTCTGGAAAAACGTATGGCTACTACGTCCGAGATGGCGCGATTTTCAGATTCGCCGGGATCGGATTCGCGACTCGGTTGTTTAATTCGAGGAATCGCAGATTTGCTGAGAATCGCGATTCTTTTTTTGTGTGAATCACTCACTCGCGATTCTTTTGCGATTCTTTTAGATAACAGAACACCGCAAAAAAAAAAAAAAAAGTAAAAGCACTTATCCTTGGTGTCCTCTCACTCCGCTTCAACGCCGTAAAAGTAGAAATTTAGGTAGGTACCTACTTTTATTCTGCAATTTGTACCAAAATTACAATTTCGCGCGTTCGTCCAAAAATTTTGCGCTCTACTCTTGTAAAAATAGGTACCTACCTAATCTAGATACATTGCATAGGTATTGCGTTGAAAAAAAAAGAAAAAGAATCGCAACAGAATTCGATTCTGAATCGTGATTCTTCATCAAAAATGATGAATCGCATTTTCATATGAATTAGGTAGATAACTGTAGTAGACTTGGATGACTAAATACGTAGGTATGTACCTACCTGTTTACATTTAGGTAATTCGTACCTAATAGATATATGTACGTAGGTATTTCATACAATCTAGAACGTAGAACCTATCTGTATCCGCTTCCATTTTACATGCGTACTTGTTCCGTTTCTCTCTTTCCTTCCAAGTATTCCTTATTTTCCTTCTGCCTCTGCGCGCTTGCGCCTCTTCTGATTTTTCGAGCACTCGGACGATTTTTGCAATGCCTAATCGCATAACCTCGAATCTAAGTACGTAGCTACGTACCACATACATAGACATAATACGTAGGTAGGTAGGTAGGTAGGTAGGTAGGTAGGTAGGTAGGTAGGTAGTTGATGAATGTACGCATTGTACGCCTAACCTAAGTAATTAGGTAAAGGTAGGTACCTAGACCTACCTAGGTAAGTACTTACCTACTTAAGTTAGCCGTACGACGCGACGTACCACTTACCTAGGTACGAGCGCTAACGGTGAGATCAATGTAAGTAAGTAAGTGTAAGTACGAGTACGTAGTACGTAGTACGTACCCATTTTTTCAACAATTTCCACATACAATTTTTAAAAAAGTTTGCTTCCTCATCTCGCTCGTAAAAAATTGAAAATAATTTTAAATGGAAAATGTGCCAGCGAATCAGGCAACGGCAACCCCTTTGCCTAATGCTGGCATTGGACAATTGTCCGATTTAGGCGTAACATATACTTGAAGGTATCCTTACATATGTAGTACTACAATACTACATATGCAGGTACTCAAACCATGCACGTAGGTATCTGACATTATTCCATTTCATTTCTTTACGTTTACACAGGCAGGAGGCAGGTATACCTAGCGAAGTAGATTTCCAGAACCATACACATAGTGGTAATAATGTACATAGGATAGGTAGGTAGATAGGTGCTAAATAGGTTACTGTACGCCTAGTACCATCTATGCTCTTCACGGTCTATTCTATATCAGTTTCAGTGTCTATCACCATCAGTATATTATATACCTATACTAATACTTACTTACTACATACGTATATGGTAGGTACCTATTACCTAACTAGTAACTACCTATACGCGAGCAAAACAAGCAAAACAACTTAGACTAACGTAAGTACATACACATATATACGAGTACTGCTGTCGATGTCGCGTATATCATAAGTACGAGTACCTTACCTATATTCTATACTTAGACTTACCAGCTAAACCGATTAGGTACCTAGGTATATTTATATGTATTATCTACGTTGTGTATTTGTTTAGTGACTCGCGTGTTTGTTTGTTTGTAACACGGCAAAAAGAAAGATAGGCTTTCTTGTTTCTTGCGAAGGTACGTATCTACTACATATAGCAAGATACAGGTATATGGTATGGTATGGTATGGTACCGTATTCAACTTTTAGCCGTCTGTACAGATAGGTAGAGGTAGAGGTACTTACACTTACATACATCTATACCTATTTACCTATACTTAGGCACCGTATAATGTAAGTAAACATAATGTACATCTACATATGTAGGTAGTAGGTACTCGTAAGTACCTACGACGCGACGCAACGTTTCGGCATAAATACGACACGCAGCGCAGGTATAGAACAGAACGTACCATTAGGTACCTTACTTAGGTAGGTATGTTCAATGTTCATGTTGTGCTTCGTAAATGTCGAGTGTTCTTGGAAACATATCGAACATTACCTATATACGTATACGTATACACTAGGTACCTACCTATACTACCTAATGTATGTACGTGTACGTGTACCTAACGAGCCTCGCCATTCACTATACCATATACCTACATAGGTACTTAGGTTAGGTAGTACCTGTACCTACATTCTGTAAGTAAGTAATTCGATCATCATACTGGCTATGGATGGCAAATGCTCGCGCATTTTGTTTTGCGTGCGCGTTCTTGAGCATATGCGCGCATATGCTCAAGCACGCGAGCATTTTCTGTAATGTTGTACCTTACTCCATAATACACATGGTTAGCAAGTCAAATGAATATTTCGACACAAAACAAGTGAATTCGGACCACATTACCATATAGCGAACTTCAACGTTATTCTTAACATCTTAACTAAGTAGACAAATGACAGATTTGAAAAAAAAAGCAAGGTTGACAAAAAAATTGAAAAATCATCAAGTTTTTAGGAATAAAAATATCTTTAAAGTAAATTTCAAAATCCAATTGGACGACAGATTCAAAAAAAAACGAGGTTGACAAAAAAAATTAAAAAATCGTCCTGATTTTTTTTTTATTAGAAAATGCTCGCGCATATATAGAAAGTGCGTTCTCGCGCATTTGAGCATATGCTCAAAATGCTCATTTGAGCATTTGAGCATGGCCATCCCTAGGTAGGTAGGCAAGTAGGTAGTATGGGTATGTATGTATACTATGTAGGTACGGGTAGCTTAGCTGGCTGGGAATTTTGCTTTCAAAAATTGATGTTGTATTGGGACACGGTTGGTGCTTATGTCCAATCAGCAGATAATTTTCCATCTGCACGTGATAAGTGATATCCTACGGGCACATTGTGTTCCGGTGACAAAGATACGAGGGGCAATTGTAAAGTAAGGTTCCCACCCCTGTAACTTTGGAAGGAATGGTCGTATCCAGTTGGGGGTGGTTTCATTGTGTTCGTACAACATTCCACAACACAACGGTTTTTTATTCGTGTCTGTAGCTCCATTCGTTCGTGTTTGACGCGATAAAAACTATGAGTACCTATGCGCAACCACCGTCCGATTTAGAAGTGAGGTCGGTGATCCATTTTTTTGTATTTAGAAAAAAATTCTCCGATCCAAATTCATCACAGATTGAAGGATGTATATGGCCCTAATGTTATGACTGTACAGCATGTGCGGAAGTGGTGCAGATTTTACAAAGAAGGCCGCGAAGAGTTGACCGACCTACCACGCTCAGGCAGACCTTCAGTAATTGAAGACAATCTTGTCACGCGCGTTGACGAAAAATTGCGTTCTAATCGCCGTCAAACCATCGAGGACCTCCAAAATGCATTCCCAGATGTGTCATTAACCACTATACATAAAATCGTCGTCGAAATTCTGGAATATTGTAAACGGTGTGCTCGTTGGGTTCCAAAAATGCTGACAGCAGAGAACAAATCTCAGAGATTATCGACTTCTTCTGCCGTTTTGAGCCGCTACAAAGAGGAGGGGGAGGAATTTTTGGCAAAAATTGTGACCGGTGATGAAACATGGGTCCACAATAACATTGCGGAAACAAAACGGCAATCGATGGAGTGGTAGCATCAAAATTCTCCCTGAGCCGTCAAGTTCAAAAAAACCATGAGTACTTCTAAATTGGACGGCGGTTGCGCATAGGTACTCATAGTTTTTATCGCGTAAAACACGAACGAATGGAGCTACAGACACGAATAAAAAACCGTTGTGTTGTGGAATGTTGTACGAACACAATGAGACCACCCCCAACTGGATACGACCATTCCTTCCAAAGTTACAGGGGTGGGAACCTTACTTTACAATTGCCCCTCGTACATATAATTTTTCTGTCAACAAGTGGTGCTCGATTGGGACATGATGTATCATCAGGACAAGCTGCCCAATCGGGATATGGTGTCCTTTCGAAAGATATTTCGCTTTCAAGAATTGGTGTTCTATATTGGGGACAAACGGTGTCCTATCAGCTGGTATTTTCCTGTCTGGACGCAGTGTCCAATCGAGAAATGTCGTCCTAACTAACATTTTGAGACACGCCGGCCGCAGCCGGTGTCCCGTCGAATGATATTTTTCTTTCAAGAATTGGCGTTCTATTGGGACATGGTGTCCTATTAGTACATCAGCAGAAATTTTCCTATCGGGACACGGTGTCCTATCAGCAGATATTTTCTTATCTAGACACCATGTTCCATCTGGACGCGGTGTTCCATTGAATGATATAGGTACATTTATAATACGCTTACATACAAATATATAGGTATATATTTTTTTTATCAACGAGCGGTGTTCTATTGGGACATGGTGTCCTATCTGGGCATAGTTTCCAATGGGGGCATGGTGTCTCATCCTCATCTGGATGTATCGTCATAGCGGAAAGTTGCATTCAATTGAGCCGTTACGCCATGTTGGGACACAGTGACATAGGTAGGTACTTCATAACATGACTTTCATTAGCAGATACGAGTATTCGCCTATTGGGACATGTTGGTTGTCCAATAGGGTGTCCCTTATTTTTTTATACTTGGTGGAATTTTTTTTGTTTTTTGAATTTTTGTCGGGACCCCTCCCCCCTAATTTGGTGCCACTCCATGAGAAAATAACGCGCAACAATTTTCAGCCCGATTGATGCATGTTAACCCGTGTAGGTAGTAGGTACCTCGGAGCCCATTTCGAAAAATTGACGGAGCGCGGCCGAACTCATATTTCTCCACTACCGGCACGCGGCCGCGCGGCAACGAAACCTTAAAATTACCCCTATACTGACTCGGCAGCTTAAAACTGACGTCGAAGGCGTCCAAATTAAGTAAGATAGAGCGTTCGGATTTGCGGTACCTATTCGATTCCTTTTCCTTATAAAATTTCGAATCGTACAATATTTTTATCAAATTTTTTGCGCCCCCCCCCGGGGTGGGGGGGGAAGCGTGAGGATGTTAAAAAGTGTGATTGAAAATGGCAAACCATCAAAATTGATGCCGAATATTTCAAACAGATTCTTCGAAGGAAAAAAATTCCAGGAGGTATTCAGAGGTTCTGAATCCATTTCTAAGGTCATTTTGACTTCAAACTACATTCATGACCCAAAATGGGTCCGTATGAGGGGGGTTGGGGCGGGGTCGAATTGAAGGTAGGGCTGCGCCGAGTTGCGTTGCGTCGCGTCGCGTTGGTTACCTATTCTTTTTTTCATTCTCATTTTTCAAGGTGATTTGTGTAATTAATCTAAGTAGTAAGTATCTCTATCGGATTCCGTTAACGAAACTTCCAATTTATGCGTTTGTATTTGGAATTTCAGCCTGCGGCTACCTACGTCGCATCGCATCGCGTCGCGTCGCGTCGCGCTGCGCTGCGCTGCTCTGTTTCATAATCATATTCATAAACCTTCCCAGTTCCTACCGTATAATACCTAATTACCTACCTACGTAACAGCGAGTACGTGGACGTACGATGATCGTAGATCGTAGATCGTAGATCGCAGATCGTAGGTAAGGCGGCGGCGGCGGGCCGGGCGGCCATCACGTCCAGGTATAGAAAATGATATACCAACGTAGAGGTAGCTCTTAGCTATCGTATGTACTGGTATATAGGTATTAGGTACCCATATACTTCCTACCTATACCTATGTGTATGTATTACCTATATAGACAAACCTAACCTACGTGTAAGTCTATGCAGGTCTGGATATGTTATGTTTATGTACGGTATTAGATGCGTAGGTATGTCTACCTATGTACATTGTACAATGTACCTAATACCTATACCCTACATGTACTTGTACATACTATGTAATGTATGCATATACATATGTATTTAGGTAGGTCTGCAGCTAGCAACGCTTTTAGCATGGTGAAATAAAATTGATAAGTGCATATAAGTACCTACCTACTTTTTTCTCTCTCTCCCCCCTCTCTCCTTTTTTAAAATACCTACATTCAATGTATTTAGAATAACTGGAGGTAGGTAGGTAGGTAGGTAGGTACATACATAAACATATGTAGGTACATATGATTATTTTTTTGTCGACTTCACCATCTTACCCACATATGTACGAGTAAGTACCTATGTAATGTACTCTCTTAATTTGAATCAGTCAAAATTCAAAAATGATGTATGCAGGTCTAGGTACCTAGACCTACTTACTTATATGCGTATAGCATACGTGTATCTATACGTGCTATGTATGGGTTATGGGTATGTTACCTACCAACCAAAGGTTTTTAGCATTCCTTCTGCACGGGTAGGTACCTAGTACGAGTACCTAGCTACCTAGTACCTACATATTTATTTCAGAGTTAGGCAGTGCACTCGTATAGATGAAAATAAATGAAATGTTTATTTTAAACGGTTTCTCTTTTGTGATCTTGGCTGTTTTCTTTGCTTCGATCGTTCGTTCATTTCATTCGTTTCAGTCAGTAAGTCTAGGTACCTACCTTTTACCCATGTACGCATGTACCATACATATACCTATTTTACCTGAATCGTGCAAAGGAAGCAGCGCAGCGACAAAGCGCCGAAGTACCGATGGCCATAGGTCTTTGTATTTACTCATGTATAAGGTATGTAGGTATTCGGTTCGATTTCGAGATAAAGACAAACACCGGCCGCTGCGATACCTCAAATACTTACTTAATACCTAATACCTACCTATCCATTGGCTACCATTTAGTACGATAAAGAATAAGTACGACCAGGACGCGACGCGACGCGACGAAACGAAACATTGCGAATATTTCGTAGGTATTTATTTCGCCCGAGATGGTCCATTTCCGATGGCTACGGCTGAAAATCCATCTACGTAGGTCAAAGGTAAGGGGTACCTACTACCTACTATACGTGGCCGTGGCCGTGGTGTGGTATACCATATACCAATGTACCTACGTAAACTGTACGAGTGTAGATCGACAAAGGTGGCACGAGCGAGATCGCGGCGGTCGGTAGAGGGGTACTACGAGTAACTAAGAGTACATACTTACGCGTTACGCGTAGACGTAGGCGTAGGTACCTAAGTACGTAAGTACCAATATAGGTTTACGTATGCAAATGCATGCATACATACTACATAGTACATGCTGCATACATATACACAATACACATAGATATGCGCGTCGCGATATCGATACCGATTAGATGAGTAGTACCTTGTACCTACACACCTATGTATTGTACATATGTTTCCATACCTTTACTCGGGCAACCTGGGCATCTGGGCTACTTACTATACGACTCCGGTACCTATACCTACATGTAGGTACATACTTACAAACACATCTATCTTCCATTTAGAAATAAGCCTTCATTAAAAAACTATTTCGTTTCGATAATTAATGCGTTTCGAACGGGAAACCAATTTAACACTCGCCGCGGCAGCGGATCGAGCTAAATGATCCATTATAAGTAATTCGATATTTAATAACGTAGATACGATACGATACGATACGATACGAGTACCAACATATACATACATTACATACCGACATCGACGCCGCGCCGACCGTACGAGCAGAAAGGCAGGCAGGTTGGTAGGGTACCATACGAGTAATATTTTCTTCTTTCTTTTCGACATCATTACGCCGACGGCTTTTTTTCGAATATACTAGGTAGGTTAGGTACGCGTTGCGCTGCACTGCAGCATGCAGCAGCGAATATGAGTACTGGTACGGGTGAAGCGAGTACCTAGACCTGCGCACTTACTTAGTAAGAAACAGTAAGTGTAAGAGTAAGAATATTTTTATTATTTGAAAAGAATATACTTAGGTAAGGTTTTTTTTTTTTTTTTTTTTTTTTTTTTACCGATAAACACAAGTGGAAACAGAACTGTGAATAAATGGCCAGTTTTTCTTCCCCTCTATGTGCATAATTGCAGGAACGAGGGGAGGTGAATGACCTACCTACTTACACTATACGAAGACGACGAGATTAAAGTAAGTAAGTAAGTAGGTAGGTCGGTAGGTGGGAAAGTACGCAAGTGAATAAGTACATACCTATTACGGTACTTGATATGATACGAATTCGCCAATGGATTTCTGTAAATCGTTATCTAATAGTTAATACCTACACGTAGAAAGCTTGTAGGTACCTACCTATCCGTTCATTTTCCCGAATCCACTGTTCCGAAAGACAATTCCCCGACGGATAAAATCCCGAGAAAAATTTAACCGAATCCGATACATCGAATGATTTTTTTCCGGAAGATAGGTAAACACCCGAAAGGCTCTGGTGTGGTAAGGGGGTCATTTGGCCTCTGGTCCAACTTTGGAAAAATGCTTACGCCATTCGATTTGCCATGGTAGGAAATGATTTTAGAGCGCATGAGCGAATTTTTATCCCGCACCTGGGGGGGGCCTGAGGGAGGGGGGGTGTCAAAATACGCGCTTTTCAAGCCCAAAACCAGATTTTCCCCAAACTTGGCACACAAAGGCAGTGGTATTGGGGGGGGGGGGGAATGCCTTGAAATTTTTTCAGATTTTTTTGACCACTTTAATAATCTTTAATTCGAGTTTGAAAAGTTCAAATCGCCCTGGCGGCAGGGTTCGGGAGCTGTCTGAAAAATTTTCTTGAATTTAAATTTATCGATGTTTCACATTTCTGAGAATTTTTTCAGATTTTTTCAAGAGGTGAAAAGTGGTCAATTGTTCAAAAAACCGCTGTAATTCCTAATTCATCATTTTTATAGCTCAAAATCATCGTTTTTCTTCAATTTTTCATTTTTCATAATTTCCAGCTAAAAATATTTTTATCCCCTCCCCCCTCCGTGCCTCATTTCGACCTTTATTTCTTTATTTCTTATGACGAAGTCACCCAAATTCAACTACAAACACCTTGCCGCCGAAATTTTACAACCCTTCAAATTTAAAAAAAGAATAGAAAAAAATTAAAGGGCAGTACGTGACTATAATTCTAAATATAGAAACTAGACACCCCCCCCCCCCGGAAGTGATGTCGTAAATTTTATTGCCCTGCTTTGAAATTCTATCTCTCAAATTTTACTCCCTTTTAAACTCCGAAGCAACCATAAAAAAAAAGTACAAAAGATGGGCCGCCAGATGAGACGTAAATTTTATTGTCCCTCTCAAAACTGAATCATTAATTGGTAAGCCGTCAGCTGAGATGTAAGAATTCTAGTCACGTACTGCCCTTTAAATTTTTTCTATTCTTTTTTTAAATTTGAAGGGTTGTAAAATTTCGGCGGCAAGGTGTTTGTAGTTGAATTTGGGTGACTTCGTCATACGAAATAAAGAAATAAAGGTCGAAATGAGAAACGGAGGGAGGGGGGGGATGATGGCCGTGTCCATAAAAAAAAATGCTTCATTTTGCTGTGTTGCGTCTGCCTGAACTGATATAATTCATACAATAGGTGTTAGGTAATAGGTACCTAAACCTATACCTATATCTAGTAATTATGATCATGCCCGAGCAAAGATTTGAAAAAAATTGAGTTTTCAACACACAAAAAAATCATGTTTTCCTTAGGCACGTATTAACGCTTTGAAAATGCCTATCTGATGGGATGGGATGAGATGGGGATGGTGGAGGGGTGTACAATGTACTCCTTGCATCCTCTTTTTCCAAGTCCTTGGCCAATGCTAATGCCAATACAAAGTAGGTACGCGCGTACCTATCTAGGTTGGTAATGTATGTAGATGTACCTATAAGTATGTGTGTAGATTGGTAAATATACTAGTACCTACCTAGGTAATGATATGTGTAGTAGGACTAGGAGTAGGTACCTACATGTGTATATCATAAAACGGTTGCAAGCCGCCGTATTTCATACCAATTGGGTATTGTTTATGTATTACCTACATATACCTATGTGGATACTGGATACTTACCTTACATAGTGTATAAATATGTAGTACACGCTAGGCACATTTTGGTTTTGGTAAGCTGGTTTTGGGAGGAGTTGATTGTGTATTTAAATAACAAACAAGTACCTATTTCATTTCCGTCTGGTAGGGGGGAAAAAAATGATGGAATTCAAATTAGAAGATGAAATTTGATTTTAAATTCAAATCAAATCGTATCGAATCGAATCGAATCGAATCGGATCACATTGAATTGAATGAAGTAAACTGAATGGCATGGGGTTGAATTGAACCGGGTCGGAACGGATTAGATTATTAAGATCAGATATGTAGAATTGGTAGCGTAGGTGTGGCTGCTACAGCTACAGCTGCAGGAGGCGCGCATCCGTCTCATTATGCCCATTATGATTTACTTGAGGTATCTGGTAGGTAGTAGGTAGTAGGTACTCACGTCACATATACCTACTTACGAGTAGGTTCAAGTACCTACCTAAAACCTATTACTAACCTATAGGTACCCGAACCGGCTAGGTATCTTTGTGTGATGCATACCTACTGACCTGGAAATTTACTTGGCATCGCATCGCATCGCATCGCATCGCATCGCATCGCATCGCATCGGTTGGTATTGGTCGACTCTTGGTGCACTTGTACCTACCTCTAGCTCTACCTGCACCTAAGTATACTACGATAGCTGCAGCGCAGCGCAGCGCAGCCTTTGGATATACCGCACCACCGCAAAACTGAACTGCGAGCTAAAAAAATCGTCGGCGCGGCGCGGCGCGGCGTTTGATTGGAATCGTCGCGTTGTAGCATTCGAGTAGATACTTTTGATATGGTACCAGCTCGCATCTAATACCTATCTATACAGCTCACGTAGGTACGTTTATCATAATAATAAGTTACGATACGATACGTAATTTTAAATAACAATCCATTCGCACGCGCCCACTATCGCGTACCGCGTACCGCGTACCGCGTCGCGTCGCGTCGCTCCATCTTTTGTAACGCGGACAAGGCCCATGCCATATGCCGAGAAACTTGATGGTCGATTGTTTTCGAAATGACAATGCAAAATGGTTCGGTTTGGGCCGCGGCCGTAATCGTAATCGTAATCGTAATCTTGGTGCGGTGCGGTACGTCTACGTACCTATAACTATAAGTATGAATTAGGTATGCGCAAGTATTTTATTCGAATAGGGTACCATATACCATATACCATATACCAGTTTTGTAGAGCAGCTTTGTTTCCGTGGACCGCGGTCCGTGGGCGGTCGGGCGGGTCGGTCGCGGTTGTCGGTGCCGCCGGTGCGGTGCCGTCACCTGACTCCTGATGTGTCCTGTAGCTGCCCCGCGCCGCACCGTATACCTACCTCTGTTATTTATTTATTTATTTATTTATTTATTTAGGTAAGTACCTATTTAATTGTTCCAAGGGGCGACAGTTCGGACTAGCCGCAGCCGGCGAGGCAAATACATTCGTTTAGCCTAGTAAATATGTACCCTATACTCAAACATCCCCCCTTCTGCTGAAGGCTTATTGGGAGATGTGGAGAGGGGAAGACGATTGAAATTCATAACTAATGGCTAATCAAGGAACGTATAGGCCAACGGGGCGTTCAAGGAGTAAGGAAAGATAAGTAGAACGAACGAAAGAAAGAATAAATAAATAAATAAATAAATAAATAAATAAATAAACTGTAGATACCTAATAAAATAGGTACCTAAAGTTATGGGGAGCATGTCTGTGCCGAACATGCTCTACTCAACTCAACTCTACTCTACTCTACTCTACTCTGCTTACATTTTGTGTTTAATGTTGTCGAAAAACCACGTTTTTCAACTCCTTCCTCGCCTCCAAAAGCAAACGTTGAAAGCAGAATTGGTGCGTATTTTGAATTTCGATGTTTAGAATCAGAAACACGGAGCAAACATTTTTTGTCAACTTGTATTATTCAGTTTGGATGGTGTAAATAGGTAACCGTTATGTACCTAAATCTGGCACTTTTTCTCAATTTCGTCGTCGATTGCCGGCAATGGGCAGTTTTTTCGTCTGATGCTGGCATTCGACAAAAAATTTCTCACTTTTACACGTAGGTAACAGGCAACAGCTACATGCACATTGCACATACTAGATACTCATACTTAGCTGCATGGGCATGGTAGCTTGGAGGCGCGCGCTTCAATTTGCTGAAAATAATTAATAACCTTAGCTAACAAAAAATATACCTAAATAAAACGCTCCTTGCAGGGTTCACAGGTCGGTCCAAGATTCAAAGTTTGGCCTGTGGCAGTGAAAACGCCTGAAAAGTCGGCAAAAGAGCGCAATCTGATATAGGTACTCGTATGTAGGTTGTAGGTGTAAGCAGGTATTCCTTAGGTACACGGTACAGTGTACTGTACATACTTATATGTAATTGCATACGTATAGGTAATTAGTCCATTCGTTGCGTACCGACAGCGACAGCGACAGCGCCAGCGCATGGGTATGGGTATGGGTATCTAGCGGACTACCTACCTATAGCCTATGACAGCGATTATGACAATGTCTTGTAGGTACCTGCAGTCTCCAGTCGATATTTGCGAATCGCGATTTCGTATCTGTAGGTAGGTAATACCTACCTAATTTGAAGTGTACGTAGGCACTTTTACTACTTAGTACGTATCGTATGTACCTAGCTAGTAGCTTGTGGCTACCTACCTATGTGGCAATGTATGCGCATGTATGTATGTAGAGGTACGACTACGTGGAACGTGCCTAGAAATCGCCGGAAGGATTTTTTCGTCTTGTATAGAGGTACCTAACGTTAACGTGTACCGTACCGTACCGTACCGTACCGTACCGTGCCGTGCCGTGTCGAGGTAAGCGTTTGCCTCGCTGGAATGAAATGAAATGGAATGGAATGGAATGGAATTAAATTTCCGATCGAGATTCGCGCTCCGCGGTGACGGTGCGACGGTGCGACGGTGACATTTCAAGGTTCGAGCGTGCGCTTTTGATTTATAGCTCACGTTGCGCTGCAGGCCTACGAGCTTATACTCGTATGTAGTTGAAGTTATACTTAAACTTATGCATGTACATATACTTAAGTACCTAAGTATATCTAATGTACGACGCGACGTACGTACGTATTACGTATGTACCTATTACGAGCCTACGTCCGCATCCATCCGCGCATATGCCAATTGCCAATACTTTACTTAGGTACTTATAACTAGATACGTTAAACGGTTAGATCAACGCCTAACCGGCCATAGGTAGTATGGAATCGGGAGTAGAGACTAGTACCAACGTATAGTCCAGCGCGCGGGGAGTTTCAAACACCCGGTCTCACACCCCTTAAATGTTCATCGTATGCAACCATTTATACATGAAAATTTGACGTGTAGTATTTTTTTTTAAAAATGAATAAAATCGTAAATTTAAGTATCTAGGATGGTAGAAAAAAAGATTTGCAAAAAAAATTGTGGTATACACTTTTTGCATATCTTCGTTTTTGAAGGGGCTACAGTAATTTTAAATTTTCGTAAAATTCAATTTTTTTTACGTTTGACCAAAATTATCAATCTAAGTACCTGAAATGATAGAAAAAAAATTGCAAAAAAATTTGCGGTATACACTTTTTGCCTACCATCATTTTTGAAGGGGCTGCGGAGATTTTAATTTTCGTCAAAAATTGATTTTTTCGTCAATTTCATTGAAATTTTGATCTCCGCAGCCCCTTCAAAAATGATGGTAGGCAAAAAGTGTATACCGCAAATTTTTTTGCAATTTTTTTTCTATCATTTCAGGTACTTAGATTGATAATTTTGGTCAAACGTAAAAAAAATTGAATTTTATGAAAATTTAAAATTACTGTAGCCCCTTCAAAAACGAAGATAGGCAAAAAGTGTATACCACAATTTTTTTTGCAAATCTTTTTTCGACCATCCTAGGTACTTAAATTTACGATTTTATTCATTTTTTTAAAAAATACTACACGTCAAATTTTCATGTATAAATGGTTGCATACGATGAACATTTAACTACCTACCTACCTACATGCCTAATGTTTTGTTTACTAATCGTAAGTGTAAGTTTAGTATATTGTAGATTGGGTAGGTAGGTACCTACCCGGTATCTCGGTATCGGTGATTCCGTATCCTGCCGCACCGAACTGCACCCACATCACAGTTCACACCCTATATGTGATGCGATGTAGGTGTAGGTGTAGGTATAGGTATAGGTACAGGTACGTTGCGTTTCTCTTTCTACTTACGTTATGTTAGGGACACCTAAGTATACTATTTACTCGTACCATAACAGGGGAAATAGGATGGCACGTAGCCGTATCGGTATCGGTATCGGTATCTTGTCAGCGGCGTTGCAGAATGCAGATTAGACGCGCACGTAGGTAGGTAGGTAGGTAGGTAGGTAGGTAAGACTAAGACTAAGACTGAGACTGAGCAAATCCGCAATAGTGTTGACGTCGCGTCGTTCTTATCTTATCAGCCGCTGATTCGGCAGGCGAATAGGTACGCGATTCACCTTTGTGGTTGGTGACTGCGACTGCGACTGCGACTGCGACTGTATGTGAGTGCGAATGTGAGTACCTCGTACCTCTACCTATGTACACGCCATATATGTGACCTTCCAGGAAAAAACCGACCTTCTGTCCGAAAAAAAAATGAAAAAAAAAGTGTCCCAATCAATCCAAAACAAATGATAATCATGGTTTTGGATTGATTGGGACACTTTTTTTTTTCAATTTTTTTTCGGACAGAAGGTCGGTTTTTTCTTGGAAGGTCACAATTATTATGTACGCAGGTACGTAGGTACATACTTGGATAGTAAGTGTAAGTACCTGTACTGTAGCTGTAGCTGTAGGTACCTGATGAGTAATGGCGTTGCGTGTCGCAAGTACCCAGCGCAATAATACGTAGGTACCTAAATGTTTTCCGTCTTGCATTATGTAGGTATACGTATACGTATACGTATAGGTATAGGTATAGGTATTAGGTAGGTACCATATGCGTTGTCGTTGTCCACGTTAATTTGTACATGTACACATTAACTTGACCCTACTTGCGAGTTGCGACGCCGCGCCATGCGCCATGCGCCATGGCCAGTAGTAGGTAATTTTGGTCAAAGTGAACAGTTTCCGCTCGGCTCGTATTGTATTGGTCATTGGTCATTGGTCATTGGTCTCATTCGATTCGTGAGACATGTCTAACCTTAGGTACTATAAAACTAGGCCAAAACGGCCGGCCGATTTTAAGTACATATTTTCGTTCAAAACTACACGAATTTCCGCCAAACACTAAAAAATTTTCTCATTTTTTAAAACTTAAACTCTCGTAGATCCGGCCAAAATGAACGTTCCGGGCTCGTTGCGTTGCGTTGCGTTGCGTTGCGATCTTATTTTGTATGTAGGTCTAGGTACCTAGTAAAAAATCTGACGAATCGAATAGGACCAAAACGAGTCCGGATTCCGGAATGAACGTTTATTTTGACCGGAGCTACGACAGTTTCAAGTCGCGACTGCATTGCATATGCGCGCGAAAAGTGTTTGCCCGCGTTAATTTTCTCGTTACTCTGACGTGAGTAATTAAGTACCTATTTACACTTCGTACCTCTACCTACAAATGTACATAGTACATGTACATACTACATACTACATACCCATACCGTACGTACGTGTCATCGTTAAATTTCCGTTAGGTATATTGCGTTTTACGACTTATCGCGCGCGCCGCAATTCTTATCTGTCTAGAATGTACAGACATGAGACATTACATACTTATACCTACCTGTACCTACTTCGAAACGAATAGAAATAGATACATTACACATAGGTAGTATACAATACATGCATAGTAAGTGAAGTACACTATACACAATACACATACTTATAGGTACCGTGTAGTGTACATCGTATGTCTGTGTACACGGTACGTACCTATACTTTGATCTACAGCACCTTGGTAGGTAGGTAGGTAGGTAGGAATTTTCCCTTTCTCCCTCTCCCTCACCCTCTCCCTCTCCCTCTCCCTCTCCCTCTCTCTTCCCACGCACCCTTTCGAGCGTTTTTTTTTCAGTTCGAAAGTACGTTCTCGTTGTCTCTCTTTCCTTCGTACCGTACGCGTACTTTTGTTTTTTCCCTACGTGTTGCGTGGAATCGAAATTCGGTCGCCTTTATGCTGCTGCAAAGTGCAAATGAAACGTTTATAGAAAATGTACTTAGTTACCCTCTACCCTGCATCTGCACCTAGGTATAATGTACATATGTAGTATGTAGGTGTCCGTATAGGTACTCTGTACCTAACCTATGCCTGGACGCCTGTGGACGCCTGGACACCTGGAGTGGAGTTGGAGCTAAAGCGACGCGACGCGACGGGGAAATGCTGAAATTTTCACATTTTGACTGGACGCGACGCGACGTTTCGATGTACGAGTATGTATCCCAGACCTACACCAGCCGGCCCCAGCGCAACTGTGACGCGGCGCGGCGGCCCGCAATTCCTCGCCAAGCCGCCGCGACACCGCGACACGCCGATCAGCTTCGGTACGGTTTCAAACCCCGTCTAATACCTATGAGTTTGAGTTTGAGTATAGGTAGCTAGCTAGGTACTGTAGGTAGGTAAAGGTACGTAATGAATATAAGGTAGGTAGAAGGCGCGGTGCGGTGCGGTGCGAAGCGATTTGACGAAATTAGGTGGGTGAGTGGGTGGGTGGGTAGGTAGGTAAAATACCTAGCTCAGGTTATATCGCTGTATTCTGTCAAATTCTATACCAATGTTGGCGTTTCGCCAAGTGTGTACCTCTACCTATACGTTGGCCATTCGTAGCCCTGCTCTACTCTGCTCCCGCGGCTGTATGCTGTATCATCGTTTTCGCTACTGCTACTGCTACTGCTACTGCTACTGCTACTGCTACTGCTACTGCTACTGCAGATAGGTGTATACGACGAGTACTCGTCGTGGTCGTGCTCGTGCTCGTGCTCGTACTCGTACTACGACACGCGCATAGGCTTACCATACGATTGATGCCGGGGCTAGCAATAAATTAAATACATACGCGCGAGGTCAGCTACTGTTACTGTTACTGTATCAATTTCATTCGTTCGATCGGCGAGATCGTATTGCACGCGACGCGCTCCTTCTCCCTTTTCGGTCTGGGTCGGGTCGGGTCGGGTCGCGTCGCTTCGCGTCGCGTCGCGAAAATACTTAGCAAAAAAGAAAAATGCACGCACCCACCAGCGAGCGACGATTCGAAGTACTTACTTACCTATACAAATCTACGAGTACGAAGTACGATAAGTACTCAGTCACAATACCTACGATACATATGTACATATGTTACGCCTTGAACGGGCAATCGCCAAATGCCGGCATTCGGCAAAAGGGTTGCCTAATTCTGGCACTTTTTCCATTTAAAATTATTTTCAATGTATGAAATTTTTTTTCAGCGATTTTCACTTCAAGTGCACGTATGGAGCTACAATTTAAAAAAAAATTTCACTCTCTAATCACGACCGGGGAATTAGCGTAGCAATGATCATTTACCTACCTATCCAACAACAATCTTTTTACAGACATTTCATATCATAGGTACTGACAGATTTCGTATTAGTGCTACAGAACTTACAGAAGGGAGCAAACTTTTTTGCAAATTATTGTAGCTCCATGTTCCATGTCCATACATGCACTTGAAGTGAAAATAGTTGAAAAAAAATTTCATTCACCATTCACCCGTAAAAATTGAAAATAATTTTAAATTGAAAAAGTGCTAGAATTAGGCAACCCCTTTGCTTTGTCGAATGCCGGCATTCGGCGATTGCCCGATTTTGGTGTAACACCTAAACACCTACACCCAATACATACGTAGACGTATAGGTACCTACCTACCTACATATAGTATGTAGTGAGACTGGGATGTTGTTTGATAGGACGTATATAATATACTTAGGTACCTACCTAAACTTACTCGATTTAGGCACATTCGCAGGTACCTACTACCTGGGCAGTAGGTAGGTAGGTAGGTTGGTATGTTGGTACCTATATGGTATTTACCTTGAACGTACTTTTTTGGTATACGTCGTCGCGTCGTAGTCCGTACACACGCGTACCCGGGTATGCCCACGCTGAAAGACTGCCGATATTGTTCGCACAATTAGTGCTCATTATTCGTGAACGCGGCAAAAAAAAAAAATATACACCTACCTACCTATATAATATATAAATGTATAAAAGTATGTACCGGTGCGGTACGCACATACCTATGTAGACATACCGAGAGTTAGGAGTGAGAGAAAACGCAGAAAGAGGACGAAACGTAAGAGAAAAATCAAAAATCGCTTTGTGAAGCTATACGAATGCGAGAATAACAAAACGTTAGGTCACCGTTAATTTATATTCTATTTACGTGCAAAGAGTACGCATAATATGTACTTATTTACTTATGCAGATGAAATAAGTACCTACACGAGTACGATGCGATGCACGTAGGTATACATATATTTAGGTATAGGTATAGGTATAGGTATAGGTAGGTATACTAGGTATAGGTGGGTGTACATATACACAGCTACATAGGTACTAACTAGGTAGCTACTACATAATAGGTACCATATGGTTATGGTACCGGTTTTCGTATTCGCGATATAGGTATGTAATGTACTTTTAAATTGTTTTGTTTTAACGGCGCGGCGCGGCGCGGCGCGGCGCGACGTCGGGGTCGCTGTCGCTGTCGCTGTCGTTGTCGCTCGCTCGTCGAGAGTTGTTGCCAATTGCCAATTAGCTAGGCATTAGGCAAGTAGGCAGGTAGGCAGGTAGGCAGGTAGGTGGGTACACCGCAGCGCAGCGCAGCGGTGCGTTGGGTGTCGAAGTGGAATGTCGAATGTCGAATGTCTTTCTTAGGTACTTATTTGTTTTATTGTTTATACTCGTAGCAAAATAGCCGTCGTTTTTGCTTCTTTCAAACAGGTACCATATGTAAGTATTGCACACTTGCACTTGGTTCCCAGTGGCGTCGGCGTCGGCGTCGTCAAGGGGAGGTGGACGAGGGGGGGGGTCTGTCCCCGGAAAAAATGCTGCTCCATGCTTCGTACCTAAGAAAATTTCTGCCGGCTGTACCTATATTTAAAAATTATAAAATAATGCGAATCTCTTTCCGTTACATCAAAATAGGTGCCTATGTATTTTCACAGCATTACAAATTACAACATGGGAAAAAATCCTTTTTTGACAATTAAAAGCCCAATTTTTTCAGAGCTTCGTCCTCGCATGAATAAGTTTGCAGTTGTATGATCCGTCCGAGGTAAAAATAAATAAATAAATAAATGCAAAACAAGGCTCCTTTTTACCCTTTTGTAAGTGTACCTATCTATGTATGTGTATGTATGTATGTAGGTAAGATAAGTAGGTACCTATACCTACCACCCATACTATGTAGGTGGATACCTTACCTACATATAGCCAGGTACTTGATACGAGTGGATCTGGTTACTTTTATAGGTTTTTTCGTAGCTTTTAGCGCAGGTACGTACAATACTACCTACCTATATCAAGTACCTACCAGGTACTAATAGGCAGTACTCGACACTCGTATGCACATTGTACATACGAGTACATAGGTGTATGTAAATGTAATGTATGTAAGTAGGTATAGTTACCGTACCCGTACCCGTACCCGTACCCGTATCGTATATTGATTTCTTGCACCTGTTTTGATTGCAGGCTACCGAGTTTGACTCTTTGGACACCCGTTTGTACAAACACGATTTGGAACGAATACAGCGAATCGAAGACGAAGCCAGTAGAAACGAGTACCATGTCTACAGATCGGATCAGCAAAAACGTCACGAATCCGTTTCGCAGATGGACGACTTTTTCGAAACGCCGTTATCTTCGCCGTTCTCGATTTCCGTCCGCAATGCGCCGCCGCGAATTTACCCTCCGCAACACGGCGACGTCTCGTCGCCGTCGCCGTCGCCGTCTCCGTTTCTTCCCCACAAAAACGTGCAAACGCACGGGCACGCGTCCGACCAAGTTCCGAAATTGGCCGCGTGGGATGACCTCACATCCAGCATACAGAGATTGGATCCGGAAAATGTCGAAATTATCGGCTCGTTAGCGGCCGCTGCCGCCATCAACACTAGTATGCAGCAGCAGCAGCAGCAGCAGCAGCAGCAGCAGCAGCAGCAGCACCACCACCACCAGCAGCAGCACCATTATATCAAAGTCGAAGTGCCCGACGACGGTTACAGTGTCGGGCATCGGGTGGCCGTGAAAACCGCTGAAAAGTTACCGCCGTTACATTCGCCCTCTTCTTCTTCTTCTTCTTCTGCGTTGCGGTTGATGAGCGCCAATTCTCCAACCTCATTCGTCAACAGCAATAAAGATAACACCGGCGGCAGCGTCAACAGCGCCGTTACCATCATCGCCACCGCCACCAGCAACAACAACAACAACAACAACAACAACAACACCACTACTACCACAACCGCCATCACCGCCACCAAAAACAGCAATAACAGCGTCGCTATCGCGCCGTCCGAAATCGCTACTGCTACGACGGCTGCAACTACCGACGGTAGCAAGCGTAGCGCAAATAACGTTGATGGCGTAACCATTTCGGCGGCATCGGCCGCCGTTTCGAATACCGCTGTCAGTCGCCTCAAATCCAATTCCAAAAATGACGCCGCCGCCGCCGCCGCCGACGATCGTACCGACCACAATCACATCCACAACGACAACGACAACGACAACGACAACGACAATGACGATGGCGATGGCGATAGCACCGGCTGCAACGACAACCGTCTCAGCTGCAGCAGACTCGGTAACGTGAGCTGCGGCAGCGGCAATAATTACAGTTGCCTTTTGGTTACACCGCCGCAGCACCAAAATCATCATCAGCAGCAGCAGCAGCAGCAGCAGCAGCAGCAACAGCACCACCACCACCAGCAGCAGCAGCAGCAGCAGCAGCAGCAGCAGCTTCACCACCCTCACGATCAAGAGCATCTGCACCAGCACCAGCACCATCACCAACACCAAAACCACAATCACAATCACAATCACCACCATCAACTTCACCATCATCACCACCAGCATCACCAATACCACGCTTATAAAACGAACGTATACGCGTCTACTATGTCTTCGCGTATCGTCTACTCTTCGTGCTCTTCTTCTTCTTCTCCTCCTCCTCCATCTTCTTCCTCTGCTTCTGCTTCTGCTTCTGCTTCTGCCGCCAATACCGATTCGACAGACAACAGCATTATGACCACGAACGCCGTACGTCGAACGCCGCCGCCACCTTATCCGATACCACCGACGACGCCGGCGCCGATGCCCAGATCCACCCAAAGATACAACAGGAGAAATAATCCCGAATTAGAAAAAAGGAGAATTCATCACTGTAATTTTTTAGGTAAGTAGATTCGGGTTCCTGCCGAAATAGGTATTTTGCAATTTTCGCACGATGCACGCATTGTCTGTATTTTGTATGTACGTACGAGTATTTACGTAGGTACCTAGTACATACCTACTACCTATAGGTACCTTACTCTACATCTACAAGTACATAATTACGTATGTTGGTTCGGTACCTCTACGTAGCGCACGTCTACGCATTAGGTAGGTACCTTGTACCATACCTACCTATGTTATGTTCGCTTCGATGCCGCTTCGCCGCTTTGAATTTCGTTAGAAAAACGCGCAAATAGGCGCGCGTTTTACAGTTTCACAACGCTTCCTTCTCCCCTATATTTCATTACTTACTCATTTCCCTTCATTTGACCGGATTTTTTTCGGCTTTACCTAGGTCTGCGACGGAGCGCTACTTCTTACGAGATGTCTCAAAATTAACGCATTAAATAGGTAACTACCTACCTACCTACCTACCTACGCGATATACCTAGTACAGGTTTAGGTACGTGGGTATTCGCATCAAAGGTAATATGTACCTAGCACGTACGTATGCGGGCCCGGTTCACAGCTTTTTTGTAGGCCCCCCCTTTTTTTCAAATCCTTTTTCAAGCTAGGATTATGTGAACTGTAAAGTTATACCTTATTTGTGAAAAAACAAGAAGGATGATTTTTTTTTTTTTTTTCATTCTTTGGATCGAGTCAAAATCGAATGAAAATTCTAGAAAATAAGCAGAGGATATAATGTAGGTACTTAGGTAGTAGGTATGGCCCTAGCGAAGCGAGGGCGAAAATTGATTCAATTGGTGAATTTTCATTTTTGAATCAGTAATCTTTTTCAACTACCTATTGAAATGAATCAGTAAAAATTAAAATTTACTAAGTAATTGAATTAGTAAATTAAAATTTTAACCGATTCAAAAATGAAAATTCACTGATTAAATCGGTAAAATTTTCACGGATTTCTTCAGTTACACACTTTTGTCTTATTAATTATTGAATTTTGACTGATTCAAGTTTAGAGAGTAGGTAGCTAGGTACCCGTCGTGCAATTTTTTTTTCGTCGTTGCAATTCAGTTGCAAGATAAAATCCGAAAAAATGCAACCATTTGATGCATTTTTTGCAACCGGGACATTTTGGTTGCATTTAGTTGCATTTTTTGATTGCAAAATCTCTTTTAGAGGAGAATATGACAAAATGCAACCTAGTGAAACCCAAGTTGATTAAAATCCTCTTATTCTCTAGAAACTATCTAAAAAACCGCCAACTTTTTACCTACATTTGACAGAAAACGAGAAAATTACATGAGAAAACACACATTTTGGCCTCTACCCCATAAAATATTTAAGCTAGGAGTCCAAAATTGTCATGAAAATCATTTGCCAGAATAGGCGGGAAGCCTTTATGAAACGAAATGCAACCATTTGAAACAAAATGCAACCAAAAGCAACTAAAATGCATACTCGGGACCGGCGGCGGTTGGGTTGCAGTTTCATTTAGTTGCAAAACGATAATTTTTTGCACGACGCGACGGGTACCCATAAATCTAAAAGCCATTCTCGTGGCTTTTAATCGGCTACGAATAGATATACCTAGACCTACATTTATGCAGGTGTCTACGTATATGTATAATTCGACGCGCTTTCGCTATCTGAGGTAGGTATGGTACCTATAAATATACTTACAGTACCTATTTTCGGGCGATTTTAAGATATACGAACCTAACCTAAATTGTTTTGCGTGTTTGTTGCTTTTTTACAGGCTGCAAAAAAGTGTACACGAAAAGTTCCCATTTAAAAGCACATCAGCGAATTCATACAGGTAAGATAGCAACCATTACTACCATTAGTCGTAAGAAATGACGTAGGTATGAGCGATGTGCGAGTCGATTGCTATACCGCGCTGCACCAGCGTTGAACGAATATCCGGATATTTCGGTAAATCGAATGCGAGCATAAAAAATAAAAAACGATATTCGCGCACACCGGTTATCCGAATATTCGCGTTCAACTCGTATCATGTACCTACCTACCTACCTACCTATCTATCCTTTTTTCCTTCTTCTTCAAATGAAATCATTATTGCAAGTATTGGGATACACTGCGGCTTCCTGCTAGGATACCTAAGTAGGTAATAGGTATGTAGGTACCTACCTACTTGTTGTTGGCGCGTGCCAGTTGGCACAGATGCAGGCGCGCAGGCGCGCAGGCGGCGCAGTCAGTAAAGGTACCTACTAGACGTTGGCGTTACTTAGGTACCAAAAGATTGCGGTATCGGTAGGGCACGCCGCGCTGGCGCTGGCACTGGCACTGGCACTGGCACCGTATATTATGTAGGTAGGTAGGTAGGTAGGTAGGTAGGTACCTATAGATACCAGGTACCCCAAGTATGTAATGTACCTACAGAGATACTCATAATAGATAGGTAGGTACCTAAGTGTAAGTATAGGTACCGATTGTTGGATGGACATTTTGCGCAGCGCAACGGCATTTTCGTGGTGTGGTTTGGGTTTGGGTTTGTATTTGTAGCTGTGGCGCTCACGTATCGGCTACTGGCTAGTAACTAGCGACTAGCGACTAGCGACTAATGGCTAGTGGCGACCACTGTCCATGTTCAAGTGACAAGTGTGCAAGACAGACATGGACAGCAGGAAGCGTTTGCGTTACACTTACGTCCGTACGCGTCAACAGAAGTATGTAGAGAAATATGTATGTACTAGGTAATAGATATCTACGTGGCCCGGCCCGGCGCGGCGCGTCGTTTTGACGTCTCAACGTCTCTCAAGTCTGCCCTGCTGCCTCTTGCCAGAAGAAGGTAGACGCCTGACGCCTGACGCCTAGACGCAGACGTAGAATTGAGATTGTTGGACGTGGAGCGTGGACAGTGGACACGCTAATAGGTCGAGCATCCATCCAAGTACAAATACGTGTGTATATGTTGAGGCAAAGGACGAACCGAACGGTAGACGGTGCGGTGGAGAATGGAGACGGAGAGAGAAGTAAACGCACGTATAGAGGCAGAGGCGCAATAATTGCAGTCGCTTTGCACTGTGCAGTGTGCACAAACTAACAGACAGACGCGCACACGCGCACACACGCGCACAAACTAACCTCCCCCCTCCCCTTCAGCTAGTCTACATATGTACGCTAGGTTCACGTGAATACCGTACAATTGTACATACGTAGTAACTAACGTAAGTATACTTAACTTACGTACGTACGTTAGGGTGTCCCAGGAAAAACAAAAGTTGGAATTTCGGGACGCATACCCTCTAAATTTTTTATGTGGCTACCCAAAACATTTTTTAAAATTTTTCCGACTCGATTGAAGCACGTTTACCCGTGCCGCCACGCCCTCAAAGTTGAGGAAGCGACTCCCGAGCGGGTACGTTGCTACCGCGCCACGGTACGTGGTGGCGAAGTTTTCCATGTACGGGCTACGTAACGGAAATGTTGATACGGCGTTATGTGAGCCCAGAGGGGGAGAAGTGTTGAAAATACATACTAAGACATGGTTTTAGGTTACCTAGAGTATACCTGGTCTGTTTTGAATTTTTTTTTGCTTTTTTGACTGCTGAAAAAATTTGATTAGTGCAGTGTATTTACACAAAAAAAAGGTCAAGTACAGAAAAAATTCCGATCTGAGGTTTCTCTACTTGATTGATTTAAGATACCATACCGAACAACATAGTGAGAGTTCCTGCCCTCAAAAGGTGCCAAAGACCCCTGCAGGGGGATTGAACCCCCCAAAAATGGGGTTTTTACCTATAACTTGGCGAAAATGCAATTTTTTCAAAAACTGATTTATAAAATTTTAAAGGATATTGAGTGCGATATCAAAATACATGTTTTTTTACCCTTGCAGTTTATTTCTGATTTCTGTTGCTATTTCATTAAAAAAAATTTTAAGAGACCCGCGAGGAAAGAGTTGGAGAATGCCAGAATTGGAAATGTTTTCAATTCATCAGGGTTGAGTAAAGAAAACATTGATTTTGATACCATATCTACTTGATATTTTCAAGAATTTTTTCACCTCGGCCTCTCCTCCGTCCTGATAAATTCTGGTTTCTGGTTCAGGTTCAAGTTAAAATGATCCCAAAAATAGATTTTAAAGCCTGCGAATAGGCAACCCAATTTTCGTTTTCTCGTACATAAAATCTGTACAAAATTTCTTGATCAATTTTTGTAGTTTTTCTCCATTTCTATGAATTTGGTGAAATTTCCAAGACGCCGCAGTGTCAATACTATCGCTTTCTTGTATAAGGTGTTTTTTCTGGAAGGGGGAGGGGGTGATTGTGGTCTTAGTTTGCGTTTTGCATAAAAGTGAAGATATCTATTTTTTTTTTAGCAAATTTAATGTAGAATAATAATCTACTAACTCAATTTTTGAAAAAATTGCATTTTCGCCAAGTTATAGGTAAAAACACCATTTTTGGGGGGTTCAATCCCCCTCCAGGGATCTTTGGCACCTTTTGAGGGCAGGAACTCTCACTATGTTGTTCGGTATGGTATCTTGAATCAATCAAGTAGAGAAACCTCAGATCGGAATTTTTTCTGTACTTGACCTTTTTTTGTGTAAATACACTGCACTAATCAAGTTTTTTCAGCAGTCAAAAAAGCAAAAAAAAATTCAAAACAGACCAGGTATACTCTAGGTAACCTAAAACCATGTCTTAGTATGTATTTTCAACACTTCTCCCCCTCTGGGCTCACATAACGCCGTATCAACATTTCCGTTACGTAGCCCGTACATGGAAAACTTCGCCACCACGTACCGTGGCGCGGTAGCAACGGACCCGCTCGGGAGTCGCTTCCTCAACTTTGAGGGCGTGGCGGCACGGGTAAACGTGCTTCAATCGAGTCGGAAAAATTTTAAAAAATGTTTTGGGTAGCCACATAAAAAATTTAGAGGGTATGCGTCCCGAAATTCCAACTTTTGTTTTTCCTGGGACACCCTAACGTACGTACGTCTACGTACCCGCGTACGTGCATAAAATATGTACGACTACGAGTATGTACAAGGTAGATTTACTTATAGGTACCTACACAAACAAGTAGATATGCTATGCGAGTAGATAATTATGTAAACTACGTGGTGTGGTGTGGTGACGTGTAAGTATGTGTACGTGTATGCAGACTGTCGTGTGCACTGTGCACTGTGCATCTACTCGCTAATTTCAGTGTAAGTACTCAAGTACCTACTACCTACTACCTACTACCTACTACCTACCTACGGTGGTGGCTGTATGGTGTATGGTGTATGGTTGATTGGTTGGCCGTTGCCCGGTGTTGCGTGGAGTGTGCTCAGTGCAACTGCAGCGTACTGTGCGACCGCCGTGCCGCGCCGCGCCGACCAACCAACGCGACCATGTGCAATGTGCAATATGCAATTGCATATTGCACATTGCACATAATGCACTATTTGTGTATATGCAAGTATTACGCTTACTTGGCCTCTGCTTGTAGCCTATACGCCGCGCCGTGCACAGTGTACCTACCTACCTACCTACCTACCTTTGCAGATAGCTACTAGCTAGTAGAAGTAGGTTGGCACTTATACACTTCACTGCACTGCACTGCATTCTGAACTGTAGTTGCAGTTGCAGTTGCAGTTGCACTACTGCTCAGCACATATGTAGTGTAGGTACTCGTAGTCTCGTACTAGGTACATGCACATTCCGACTTCGTAGGTACGCTACGCTACGCTACGCTTGCGTGCGTGCGTTTTCTCCCATTTGTCTTGTGGTTTGCCTTGGATTGTGGCGTGCTGTGCCACAGTTGCAATTGCCCGATTGTGAATACGAACGCGAGAATGCGATCAATGCGTTCGCCACGTTCCATTCGCCGCGCCGATAAATTTCAAATAGGTACATTACATACCTAGACCTACGACCTACGTACTACATAGATACATTTATATTTAAGCTCTTATACTCGTTCGTCGATTCGAGGCGACGCGACGCGACGCGACGCGACGCGACGCGACGCGACGCACGACTTACGACTTGCGAGACAACTTAAATTCAAGTGCCTTATAGGTAGGTACTAGGTACCAAACCAATATGTGTTACTGTCTGCTCATGGTATTCTATTCCGTTACAGTTACTTTCCGGGTATCTACCGCGTACAGTTCGTTTTTGTTTTTGTTTTTGTTTTTGTTTTTTTCAATGGTGCCAGTATTTCGAACGGTTCGAAAAGAGTGCAGTTTTACGACTCTTGAGCATGTTTTCCGCATGTACCTACCTATATGTATTATACCTAATAGATACCTACCTGCTTTTGCCGCAAAAAGGAATCAACTCGCGGATCTTGCGAGACAGTTGAACGGCGATTCAACTAGGTAGGTACCTAGGTACCTACCACTACCGCATACTTGTCGTCCAGAAGTTGCCAAGGCGTGCATGTGTGATGGGTACCTTACCTATGGTACTTATCTACTTGAAACGGATGTTTTTGATGACGTCGCGGCGCGGCGCGGCGCGTCGATATCGATTTTCGAGCGTGCGAGTTAGTATCCTTATCAGTTATCGTTATCCGTGACTCAACCGGAAAAAGATGACAAACAAGTCGAATTCAGCCATTGCTCATTGCTCATTTCTTAGGCACATACCTATGTGTACTAATACGAGTACCTACATACCTACGTAGAACTACATAGGTAGGTACCTAACTAAATGTACATATAACGTGGTACTTACGTTTATACCTACTTATGGTGACATAGGCGTGTCTGGGGCTTCTAAGTAAGGTGTGCCAAAAGTTTGGGCCCTCCAATGTAATATTCGAAAGTATTTTTACATATAAAACTGTGCTCATGCCCGAGCGAAGCTTTGGAAAAATCGGTTTTTTGCTGCCCAAAAACTCAAGGGGAGGGGTGTAGGCTACCTCAAAGTTTTCTAACTAAATTTGTTGAAAAACTCTACGATTTTCCATATTTTCTCAAAAAACCTCTAATTATATGTATACTTTTATGAAATTTTTCAAGTTTTTTTCACAAATCTTCAAGCTTTAAGTACAAAATTTTTCCAATTTTTAAATTTAGTAAAGATTGGTTTTGACTGAAAAAAAAAAAAAAAAACCAAAAAAACACCTTTCTTTAAATTGTTTGTAGATATATCGTTTTCCATGAAAATTTTCAACGTATGCGTAGGTACATGAAAATGACTTTTTTTCATTTAATGTGAGGCTAAAACATTTGAGAGCTGGAAATTTTTTTGAAAAATTACGATTTCATCTGTAGAAACATTTAGGCAAAGCTACAGAATTTGAATTGAGAAAATTTTTGAGAAAATGGATAATCTGGAGTTGAAAAAATTTTCGAAAAAAATTGAGCCAACACCTCGACCAAAGAAACCATTTTTTTCATGGTTTAAATTCGTCAAGTTATCCGAAAACTATAGGTACAAAATTTCCATTACTTGATTTGTTATCCGTTTTTTCTAAAAGTGTAAGTATAAGTACATGGAGAGCAAAAAATTGAAAAATTTGGGTGCCAAGGCACACTCGGCACACCCAGCAGACAGACACGCCTATGCTTGGTGATTTTCTTGCGGAAACAAATTGCCCGTTGCGTTGCACGAAAGCCGTGTTGCGAAAATTTTCCAAATATACCTACCTATGCATTTGCATATTTAGTACCTAACCTATGTATGTAGGTAGTAAGTACCTATTACCTAGGCAATATCTATATCGTACATCGTACCAGTGGCGCAACCAAGGGGGGGGGGGGCTAAGGGGCTAAAGCCCCCCAAAACCTCGGGTCGATTTAAGGTAATGGTTTTAAAAAGTGTTGATTTTCACCTCCGAAACAGCGAAACAATGAAATTCTATGAAAAGTAGTGTCCTCGAAGACGTACCTAGTATCTTTAGTTTGGAGAATGGAGAAAGGTCACAAGGAGGCAATTCTCCGGATTTATATCTTCGAGGACCTTCCAGTTCCAAGAATTTCGCTGCTTTGCTAGTTCGGATGCGAAAATCGGCACATTTTCAAAATTACTGCCCTAAATCGATAAAAACGAGTTTTAAAATGAGATTGAGGGGTGGTCGTGGTATGGATGGAAAAAACTCGAATTTACACGATTCTCCCTTCATTTTACCCAAATGAGGTGTTTCTTCTTGAAAAATTTACTGTCATTTGTTTTTTATGTAGTACTCTGTTGTTTTGAATAAAATTTACGTTTATAATTTAAATGGGGAAAAATCTCAATATTCCATGAAAATAGATTCGACACCTCCCTCCTGGAGCAGTGCCCAGTGCCGAGAAAATTTGGGCCACAGGGGGGATAATCTAAAAGCGAAAAAAGGTCTTTCAGGGAGTTTTTAACTTCGATATTCAACGTATGTAATTAGGTAACTTTACCCCTATATTTCAAGGTCCAAGTCCCTCACCCATGGCAAGCCCTAGTGAGCCCCTTGAAAAAACGGGAGTTCGGAGGACCCCCTTCTCTACACAGGCCCACGCCCCTTACTTTTCTCGTGAATTCTAGCCCCCTCCAAAAAAAAAGTTCTGGTTGCGCCACTGCATCGCACCTCTACCTACACATAAATATAAATATTAAGAATGAACGAATGCTGGATGGATGGATGAAAGAGCGAGCGAGTGAGCGAGCGATCGAATGAATGAATGAATGAATGAATGAATGAATGCATGAATGAAACGAATGAATGAATGGACGGACGGATCCACGCACGCACGCACACAAGCACGGGCGGGCGGAAAAAAAAGGTGGATGGAACGAGTCGCGTGAAACCGCATTCTTTTCAATCGGTACTCGGACTAAACTTTTCTAGTGCCTAACCTACTCTACCCGTTAATCTTCTGCGGTGTTTTACGTTTTACGATTCGCCTTCGATTGCTCGGAAACTACTATTTGCCTTTTGGCACGTGTACCGCTGCGCTGCAACGCGATGCATGCACCACGCCACGCCACGCCACGCCACGCCACAAAGCGACTCTGCAACCGGCCATCGTTTGCTTGTCGCAAACTCAATCGCAATACATGTACCCTACGTACCTAATACCTATACATACGTAGGTGTTGGCTATTTAGGTACCCGTCCGTCCGTCCGTCCGTCCGTCCGTCCGCCTGCCTACCTACCTACAGCACGTATGCACCATCTTCTTCTTCTTCTTCTTTTTTAAATAGGTATTTCATCTATACTGGCTAGACGATGGAATAAGACCTACATAAATACGGTACCTACCGAAGTTACAACGCAACATGCGTAGGTAGGTAGGTAGGTAAGCAAGCAAGTAGCGGGTAATGTACATACTTTGGTACCTACGATACATAATACGAGTACATAGTACATACCTATATGTAGGTAGAGGTACAATGTACATACGAACACAGTAGGTCTAGGTACACAATGATAGAGCCAGTAGATCTAGATTCTAGATACCGCACTTGTATGTACGTATGAGTGAACGGCTGCTGAAGTCATCCTCCGGTCCGCGGTCCGCAGTTCGCACCGTCGTAGGTATGGTAACAGGTAAGGTGAGGTGAGGTGAGGTAAGTCGAGAGATGGTATACTTATACTTTGTTGCGTTGCGTATCATACCCAGAACCCAGATGATACTCTACTACTACTATCACCACCACCACCACCGCACCACCGCACCGCCGCACCGCCGCTGTACCCTGTACCCTGGTATTCGACTCTCTGTCTCTGTCTCTGTCTCTGTACCGGTTTGACCAGATTTTATCCGACTGTGCCTGTGCCTGTGCCTGCGCTGTGACTAGTGACTGCATTTCATTATCAAATGACAAACACGTTCACGAAATAAGCACATAGACATACGTATACTATGTACCATGTACCATGTACCAAAATAGGTACTAATACTTACTTATGCTAATACCAATACTGAGGTATATGTACATAGGTATATGTAGGTACCTAATACCTATACGTACTTTTACGAGTACCAAACCTGTGTGTATGTAGTAGGTATGTCTATGTACCTCTACCTCTACCTATACGATGCAGTCAAGATAATATATGCACACTTGTAGGTACCTTACCTACATTATAGCGTAGCTTCTAGCTTCACATTTTAACCAGCAGGCTACATAATGTATATGTATATGTGACTGGCTCGGCAGAAAGACGATTGGTGTCCAAAAAAATCTTTTTTTTTTCTTTTCTTTCCCCCCCCTCCCACTTCCATTGAAAAGAACACTAAATGTAAAGGCCTTACTGGCCCCTCCCACCAACCGCAACGTCCGATTTTGAGCGTGGGACTAGATTGAAAAAGTGAAAAATTTACAACAGTTGAGCATTGTGTTGTAGGTACTTTGGTACTATATTGCGCCATGTGCGCACGTTTACCTATATATAGGCAGTGGTAGGCGACTAGGCGTACCGCACTCTCATAGGTAGGTAGGTAGGTAGGTACCTACCTAATGGTAATGGTATCATCTACACCTACGCCTGTACTGCACCGCACCGCACCGCACCGCACCGCACCGTACCGTACGAGTATCCTCGTCATCTTTATACGTCATACCTATGTACCTACATATGTGCTATGTGCCTAGCTACCTACACTTATTCGCGTAAGTAAGTACTTACACTTACTTAGGGCCCTACCCTTTATCGCCATCGCTTTGGCCTGGCAAAGTGACTAAAGTCTAGATGGTACGCCAGCTACGCTTGTACTCGTAGGTATAGGTATAGGTACTCGCTTCTGGATCGTGTTTTCATTCGGTTTCGCCGCCAATTGTTTTTGTTGACGTACGCGTTTCGCGTTTCGCATAACAATCGCGACTCGACCGTCATTCTTCATCGGTCACAGACCTGACATCGCGAAAGGTCGTTACGCAGCCTTGTCCTATGGGGCTACGGCTACGGCTACGGCTACGACGCTACGAGTTATTTAGCGCATACATATGTACTTAGACTTACCGGTATACGTTGGCGTACCTACCTACTATAACTGCAATCACCTACATTTATATGTAGGTATAGTACGAGTACGTAGGTAATAGGTACATATAGGTACATATATTATATAATACTCGAAAATTTTCAATTTTTTGCCGACTTTTTCAAATTTGTCTCATTCCTGTGCTAATTGATTAATCGAAATTCCAATTGCAGATTCATTCTTAGCAACACAAAATTCACCTCGACAAAAAAAATGGCGTTCCTACAGAAAGATTTTTGAACAAAAATTGCGAAATTTCATTTCCCCTTGTCTGAAACTTGAAAAAAATACCGAACCGGAGATTTTTTTGGACAGTTGAAAGCGCGAGAAGCGATTTTTTCAAAATTTATTGGAATTCTTGGCGAGTGGCGATCTAGAATTTTCAGACCAAATAAGTACTCGTGCTCGTACATTACGTATTACGTATTAGATTTAGATTTAGATTTAGATTTAGATACGGGTACAGAGGGTATATCCGCATAGGAAAATACTACATACGTAGGACGGTAGAACTTAGATGCTACGTGTACGTATTAGTACACGTATGCACACACGTACTTGCCTATAGGATGTGCAGCGCAGCGCAGCGCGGCGCGGCGCGGCGCGGCGGGGTGGGCAACACCAAAAGTAGGTACAAAATCTGCCTACATTAGGTGGTATGTACGATGTAGATACCTTATACCTATTAGGTTTAATTAGGTATTAGGTACCTACATGACGTGACGTACTGTACAGTGTACATACAATATACATGTGGGTAGGTAGGTAGGTAGGTAGGTAGGTACCTATATTATTATATAGGCACGGGCACGGGCACGGGCACACATTTAAACAGATATTTAACCTATAGGTAGAGGTACCTCTACCTACTTACTCGTATACACACTACGTAGGTATCTGCACGCTATACCTACGAGTAAGTACCTACCTATATATGTACTTACTACTTACGTTCGTACGTCTTACGTTCTACGTCTCGTGTCGCGATATTTGCCAAATTGCAAATTGATTTCTTCCAGTTCCAATTCTAACGCGCGCCTTCCTATTTTGATTGGATTGCATTGCAGGAGAGAAGCCGTACCAGTGCCAGTGGCCGGAATGCGAATGGCGTTTCGCTCGCAGCGACGAATTGACGCGGCACTATCGCAAGCATACGGGAGCGAAACCGTTTCGGTGCGGTATTTGCGAAAGATGTTTCGCTAGATCGGATCATTTGGCTCTGCATATGAAAAGGCACGCTCCCAAACCGCCTAAATAGACTTTTACGTAGGTGCTCGAGTAAAACTAGGTACACTAGCGTCGCGTCGCGTCGCGTCCACCCATCGAATAGCCGCAGCAGCAGCAGCAGCCGCAGCAACAGCAAGACAACGAGAGTAACAAAATACCTCACCTCGATCCGTGTCACGTCACACGTCGCGTCGCATCGATATGATATGATATATGTAGACTAGATACCTGCGTACCACCTGGGTATAATACCTACCTAGACCTACATGTAGGTGGGTACATATCATACACATATAATCATGTACATGTAGACATATGTTCCTACTTCCATAGGAATGTGACCGAACGATACCTAGTACCTAGTACCTAGACCTACTACATATCGTATATGTACTGTACTACCTATAACCTACATACATACAATACAAATAATAAGTATGCGCATCTGCGTGAGATGTGATTTTACGCGATATCGAATGCCGAATCGACGCGACGCCTACCAAAGCTGTAGCTGTAGCTGTAGCAGGTAGCAGCGATATCGATATCGCCGAATCAAACAAACTACCTAGGACCTAGGTATATCTATAATTTATAGCATTATAGCTAGGTATAGCTACGGTACCTACTATATCAATCGACTAGGTAGGTCTAGGTATCAAGTACGTATTCCGTAATTTATGTACATACTCGTAAAACGCCGTCGCGTCGCCGCCGCCATCGTCAGTTCGTCACCGCCACCAACTAGTAACTAAACTACCTCCAACAGTGGCGTCGGAAGCTTTTTTTTTGGGAGGGTACAAAATGAGCAGCAACCAGCAAGACTTCAAATACCGGAAGGATGTCCAGGGGAGGGGGCAAAAAGAAGCATTTTTGGGCTCTGTCGTCTCAAATAATTCATATACTGAATTGTAATTTTGTACAAGCCCGAGCGAAGCGAGGACAAAGCTGTGAAAAAATTGAGTTTTTATTGCCCAAAAAATCATTTTTTCCCACATTTTAATGCTTTGAAAAGTTTATATCATACGATTTGGGGGGTGGGGGGGAAGTGAGGGGGGGGGGGATTACAAAAGATACTTTGTACCCCCGTTCAAATTGTACCCCTTGTACCCCACTTTTCGACGCCACTGACCTCCAATGTTGGCATTCCGCAGCCCGCAGAGTACCTATAAACCACCCAGTATGTATTAGGTATACATATAGGTACCATACCTTTAGACTTACATACGTTAGCCAAGTAATTGTACATTATGTATGTATGTATGTATGCACTACGTAGGTAGGTAGGTAGGTAGAGATAGAGATACCTAATTAAATGTATTGTATTGTATTGTATTGTATTGTATTGTATTGTATTATATTGTAGTGTGCAAATCGTTTTCATGTTTTACCTGCCTACTCGTATACGAGTAAATAGGTACCTACATATGTAACCGTAATGTAAGTAAGTAAGTAGGTTGTAAGTATGTGTAAGTAAGTGAGTGAGGAAGTAAGGAAGTAAGTACATTACCTGTTTTCCGAAACCATACCTACTTACTGCGTAGTGTCGATTGTTGAGTTGATGGTTGTTTACATTTACACGTAAAGTGTAGGTGTGGGTGTAGGTATCTGTATCTGTAATTCTGTATAGTGTATACCTACCTACCGTATAATGTACCTGGGCCTGGGCACCTATACCTATATACACCCGTACTGGTAGAGGTGCCGCCAACGGAAGTGCTAATTACTTACTACCTACTTATTATTCGTACACGTACCTGCATATATGTTATTCGTTTGTTATTACCTACCTATTATTTTTTTCTTTCTTCTTTTTTACCTATTCGTGAAATATATAAATAAAGTAATTGTTTTTCACGCCATCTTTTCACGTTAGTACTGACAAAGTCTATAGATACGGATAGGTAGGCGACATACTACGACGCGACGTACCATAATATTAGACCTATGCGCCACGTACCTACCTACGTACCTACCTACCTACCTACCTACCTGGCTACTTATGTATACTTATTCGCATTCAGTGCCAATGCGCTATCCGCGATTAGTTAGTAGTTACTAGCATCAATTTTTCGAAATTCTACAAATGTCTGAGAAAATTTACCCCTGAACCTGATTCTTCTCCCACCGCGCGAGCTAAGTAAATTGTATGAAATTTTCAAGTTTTCAATTATCATAATTTTTCAATGAGTAAATTCATCTAGGTACCTATATCTACCTACCTACCTACCTACCTACCTACCTACCTACCTATACTCTTTCAGTATCAGTAGAGAGAGAACGAATAGAAGAAAATTTTCTCAAAAATTGGTGGAAATGTGAAAATTTGATCAGTTTTTTGGTAACAGTGTTGATAGTTGAGAAAAATATGCATGCATGCATGACGTAGGTACCAACCATGTATACCGTAGGTGGGTACTGGGTAGGGGTAGGGGTAGGGGTAGGGGTAGGTACCACTACCATATAGTGTGCAGATTGCAGATGTAGGTATTGTACGTATGTTAGCCACAGCCACACGAATTAGGCACTCGTATGTACCGTCCTACCGTCGAAATCGAACCGAGATAGAAGATAGGTAGGTACCTACATATCTAAATCTAATCGAGTTGCGTTGCTGTAGCAGGTAGCAGGTAGGTGGTACCTAACCTAGGTACAAATATACTATTCGCTTGAGCTTACATAATACATAGGTAGGTATTGGATTGGTACGTACACATATATGTATGTAGGTATGTAGGTATGTACTTAGGTACTTGATGTATGTATCTGATTGAAACGAAAAGAATAGGTAACGAAACTGGGAGAAAGAAGAAAGAACCAAGGGGGAAAAAAAGGTTGAAATTAGTCGACAGAAGATGGCAATCGCGCTTCGGTTCGATTCGATTCGACTCGATCGCATCGCATCGCATCGCGGACGCAGGCGCAGGCGCAGGCGCAGGCGCGCGCGTCCGCTAATGGTTTAACAATGCTCGGTGATTAATGTTATTAATGGCTTAATCGATGCGACGCGACGACGCTCTCTTTGTCTCTCTCGCTGCGCTTTTCGCTGCTTGTTGAAGGCGCGCGACCGCAAACTGATCTATAGAGATCCAAAGCTGTTTTTGACCTTTTGGTACGGCGGCGTACAGCGTACGGCATGGCTTGGCTTGGCGTGGCGTGGCGTGGCGTGGTTATTGTACGGTATGACGACGAGACGAGAGCAAGCTGGCGCGTTTCGACTTGGACGATAGCATTGTTTTCATAGCAAGCGGCGTACGGCGCGCTGCTTGCGTAGATGTGGATGTGGATGTGGATGTGGAAATGGATATCAGATCGCCGAGACGGGGATTCCTCGTATGCTTCCTACGAGTACAGCCAGCTTACAGCCTACAGCCTACAGCCTATGCTGCAGTAGGTAGGTACACCGTACACCGTACACCGTACACGTTACAGGTACCTACAGTCGGACTAGTGTGCGCTGCGCTGCGCCGCGCCGCGCCGCGCCACGTTGGTTAAATTAATGATGCTTTCGATGTGAATATTGTGAAGCGATTGCGGCGGAAGTGCTACGAGAGTTATAATACGTACCTATAATGGAATCTGGCGCGTAGGTTGAAGTCGAGTCGAATGCCGCAGGTACAGGGTACAGGGTACAGGTACTAGCCGAACCACGCTGCTAAAACGATACTTGCTTGAACGATAAACGATGGACACGGCTACGGCCAGTCGGCCACCAATCTGCTATCTGTACCTAACTACCTACATACATTTAGGTAGGTAGGTAGTAGGTACCTGCATTATGTAGACGTACCTCTACCTCTCTACCTATACCTATAGCTATAGCTATAGCTATAGGTATAGGTAGACGTAGAGGTTGAGGTACGACGTAGGTAGTAGGTACTAGGTACTAGGTACTAGGTACTACATCGTACCAGTGAAAATCCTTGAAAAAATTAGTGAATTTCGCTGATTTTTCCTGTGTTGCAATTTCGATTGTTCACCAATGACTTGTCACTGATTCAGAATAGGAGAGTATGGTTGCATGCGAAGCTGTTCAAATGTTTACTGGTCAACCCATTTCTCTCGTCTCGTGAAGGAAGAGCGAGAGAAGAGAATTACGGTTTCATTTCAAAATTTGAACTTGTCGGTATAGTAGGTACCTAATACCTAATCTTTTTTCCCGACTGTTTGTGAAACAAGGAAGGGGTGTACAGACGGAGGAGGGAGTGGGACTGGGAATAGGAAAAAGACAGGGACAGGGACAGGGACAGGGACAGGGACAGACCTACATAATATTACCTAGGTACATTTAACGGTAAAAAACATGATTTAAAATCTCGCCATCAACCCCTCCCCCTTCTCCCGGGCCCTACTACCTATCTACCTATTTCTGGGCGAGCGATGCGGTGGCGGTGGTTGCATCTCTCGGACATTTTGAAAAATCACGAAAATAGTAGGTACCTACTACGTACAAAACAGATATAAAACTACCTAGGTAAAAAAGAGAATATTAAAAAAAAAAAAAAAAAGGTCTCTGTGACAGGTCAGGGAGTCGCGGAGAAGGAGAGATGAAAAAGGAAGAGACTCACAGCCGAACCTTAACAAGTAGCAGATGCCTACTTAGTACATACTTACTTATTATGCACCTAGTACTTGGGTGTTTGCTCGTCGTGACGATTGCGGGGCTGGGAGCTAACAGTTGAACTTTAAAACATGTGAACTCACCACAGCGTGTGTGTTCGATAAAATTCTGAAATTTTATTCGAATCCCGCCAAAAAAGTTTACTTACTTAGGTAAGCAGCAAAGTAGTAAGTACTATCTATACCTATGTAATGTACTACCTACACTTACTAGAAGCTCCTAAAAAATACATACGTGCCGCGCACCTATGTAATACCTACATACTTATGTATGTACCTACATAGGTACTTATGTCTAGCGTGGCGCGGCGCGGCGCGGCGCACAAATGGTCGTTAATAGACGACATCGGCGTTCATCGGAGCGTGTAAATTGTATGTAAACACACCACGAAATGCATGCGCGCATCTTTTCAATGAAAGCGACAACGACAGCGACAGCGACAGCGACACAGGAAATAGCCTCCAGTTCCGGCCATTTCATTCTCTACGCCGAATTAACTATTTCCATGTTCATAATCCGTGAAATTGCCGACGTTTAACAACGTTTAGGGTCTCTTATTACGCTACATACGTAAACGTATACGGTCGTCGATAATCGGCGAGTGATTCGTGTTCGCTCCGCGCCGCGCCGTGCGTACTTGCGTAGGTATGCGATTCTCCTTCCGTAATCCATCCGCTAAAAGTACCTACCTATGTGAGTATGTTTGCCTACTTCTTGGGAATGCAATAACAAAATCATGCTCTGCCGAAGCGTTGCAAGTTTGTTTGGCCAACTTTTAAGAGATACTTAATCTCGATAACTTGGAAGATGATCGAAAAAAAAATATACATATATACCTATATATATATATACAGGCATGGCAAAGCACTGCGAGACCCGTTTTGGAAACGGTGCTATCACTGTGAGGCCCGATTTTACACTGCGAGACCCGATTTCGGGTCTCGCAACGTCATGCCGTGTAAAGTAGTTTTTCATCATGTATGCATACTCAGGAGGCCGTAGGCGAATTTTTTTTTCGGGCCTCGTAGTGTCATTTGCATATCTTTATATACAATTTACCTCACCTCTCTGCACACAACAACACATGAAAACTTCGACCATGCGCCATTCGAATACGAATTGAGCTAGCGCCATGGCGCTTGCGCAGCAAGATTCGTCTCATTTTGGACTATTTTTTCCGCTACACACATCGCCCTTAATACTTGACCCTTCATTTATGCCCATTTTTGAAAATTCGGGCCTGACAGTGCCTGTATCATCTCCTTTTGCAAAGCGGGCCTCGCAATGATAGTACCATCCATATATATATATAGGTACCTAATAATAATAATAATAATAATAATAATAATAATAATAATAATAATAATAATAATACTGATAAAAAGTAAGAATTTTTGCTTGTTTGTTGATTTTATTTGAATTTTTCAATTTTTTTCGTATCGCCGAGAGTTTTATGTAGGTATGGTACATCTACCTAGATATGTGTGAAGAAAAAAACAATGATGGCCTGATGACGCAAATCGCAACTTTCCATCTTGCATAGATAGGTAAGAACTCGTAAGCGTTCAAATTTGACTGTATTCGTCATTTACTTATGCGTCAGTCAGACGCGTGACGACCGGGGGAGTGTGTGTGGGGGGGGGGGGGGGTATGACACCCTTCCCCTCGATCAGTTGGGGTTCAGAAAGTTGGAAAACTAGGAAAATCCGAAACTGTAGGTATCCGAAAAATTTTCGTTATCGCTTAGCACGGGCTCGTTCTATTATCTTACTCTTTTATCATTAAGGCCCGAATGTTGAATCATTCCTTAAAAATTAAGGTAACCTTGAAAGTTTCTTACCGAATTTTCAACCAATCAGAAGCTACGAAAAGGTTCCTTACAACTTGTAAGGTTACCTTAATTTTTAAGGCATGATTTAACATTCGAGCCTAAATTACGTTTACCTATACAATTTTTTTCAAAATGATAGAGGAAATCCCCATCCTTTGTAGCTCAAACAAATGCATATTTTCAAATGAAAAAAATTGCCCTTCTCATTTACCAGGGAGCTTCGTGGCAATCTTAAATTGAATTTTCTAACATTTTTCGATTTTTTTTTTTTTTTTGAAAGAAAAGAAGCTTAGTAGAGAGAAAAAAGCACGAATTTTAATGAAGAAATTTCAGGTTTTGGAAGCTATGATTTCTTAAAAAGTTTTCAATACCTACCCTACATATTATACTTAATACACAAGTATTTTGAAACGAAAAAATATCCTTCTCCTTTATCAGAGGGTGACCATTTCTGATTTTTTTTTTAAAGAGTGTTATTACCTGTTAGGGAATTGATATAGGTACCTACATATTTGGATGTCAAAAAAGTAGGCAGCTCAAGAGAAAAACGAGTAATCTTTGTTTCTTATTTCTAGTATGACTGGCCAGGAAATTTCCATTCTTTAAAAATATGTATAAGTCAGTAAATTCCTCTTTCTTTTTATGATAATGGAATATTGATCAGCAATTTTTTTTTCATTCCCAAAATTTTTGACCAAGTTTCATCCTTGATTCTTACTCTCGTTATTTTAAAATAGGTACCTATACCTATTATTTATTAAAAGTTTTCACATCAAACAGGAAGTTGAAAATGGATAACAAATATTTCTGACCCGGTGGGGGGAGGGGGGAGGGATCAAGGGTAGACGGATAGGGAAAACATTGTAAAAATTGTCAGCTACAAAAATCTTAGAATACATACTGATCTTATGATGATATGTAATTATAAATGGTTCCTGATTTTTAATGGCGTTGGAAAGTGTGGTGCAAGTGGTGCATTGCACTCCCTTCCCAAATTACATCTGAGAAGAATAATAATTTTCGAAGCATTAAAACAATGAAAAAATACCTCTTTTGGGCATTAAATACCTATCTATTCAATTTCTTCACAAAACTTCGCCCTCGCTTCGCTCGAGTATGGGCAAAATCGCAATTAAGTACCTCTCTATATAAATTATTCAAGGTGAAATGACGAAAAAATACTCCTCTTTGCGCCCCCTCCCCGCCGAAATACCGAAATACTTCTGTTTTTCCAAGTTTTTTTTTTATTCATTTTTCACAATCCCCAAAACAGCTTCCGACGGCGACGCTACTGCTGATTTCGGTTCTGATAATAATTTCATTTTTCGTACCTAGGTACTTATTGATTCTGTTCTTGATTTTTTTTTTTTTTTTTTAGGAAAATGATAATATAAATAATTTAAAAAATTCAAATTTTGTAAAATTTTTTAAAAATAGGGATAAATTGGGTATACCTAATATTTTTTTCGGTCAAAATCAATATTTATTACCTACTAAATTCAAAATTGAAAAATTTTGACACGTTAGGAAATTTCCAAGCAGTAGAAAAATTTAATGAAAATTAGGTGTTTTTTTGGGAAGGTTGGAAAAATAGTTGGGGATTTTTATGAAAATTAGTTGGGAAAATTTGAGGTACCCCCCCCCCCTCTTCAGGATGCATCACTTCGTCACGTCACTGGTATCAGTACCTGTGCCTACCAAGCAATAGGTTGTTTATAACGACCCACCAATTCTAAAACCCTGATGGTGTAAAATTAATTTTTTTTACAGGAACCGCCGAAAAAAAAAGTATGTATAGATGTACCTCGCATTGCGCTTACCGGCATTCCAGATTCCAGGTTTTACACTCATCTGGAAGAGGTTTAAACAAATAGGCACCTATGTAGGTATTTTTTTTTTTTTACTGAAACACTCAAAATCTCAATTTTGAGAAAAATGGCATTGGACGGTTTTAGAATTAGGGGGATGATGCGCACTAGTATAAGTATTAGGTACCTTTAGAGTGTTTTACTGTCTGCACTAACGGTTGCCGAGAATATTTTTTTTTTGTAGGCATTCGTATTCAAGCAGGTATGTATGTACATGTAGCTACGTACTTACACGCATACGTAGGTATTATCAAATTTCGCTGATCCGGAAGCTTAATTAGGTAGAGGTCTAGGTACCAAATAGCCAAATAGGATAGCCAGTTCATTCTGGATTGTGGCCGAGTGTATCTGTTTCTGTGTTTCTGTCTTTCTGTATACCTAAACCTACAGGTATGGTACATTTTACGAGTATTTGATGGGCGAATATCATTTACAAAAACTAAAAATTGATGACTCCGCGTGCGGAGCACGGTATCGCGGTATGACTTCTGTTTCAGTCGAGTCTCCAACCGTTCGAAAGCTGTTATGCTGGGTTGGTTCACGTTCGGCGTAGCGCCCCGCCGGTGGTCCTAGCCTTCTCGTTCTGCCGCTCGCGCTATTTTACCGATCCGCTAAACGGTACGGTACGGTACCCCGACGGCGCCGGCGAGTAGTATTTAGGTAGCAAGTACCCAACCTATCTAGTACCTATATGTACCTATGTACTACCCACGTATTAAATTTCGAGCCACGGTTTGCCTCGGGTCTAAACTCGAATAGGTAAATATATACCTAATCGGCGCGGCGCGAACCTACCTACCTACCTACCTACCTACCGTAGGTAATACTATGTAGAGTGCCTGCCACTCGAAAAACCACCACATTTTCGTGGTAAGTAGACAGCGATAGCCATTGCCATTATTAGCTGCTACCGACAAGCGACTATAGTACGGCCAAAAACCAGCATTAGGTTACACAAAATGTTTACCGTTGAATAATTTCCATAAGCCGTGTGTCCGAATACCCCATTCTTCACATCTCGCGAGTCGATTGGGAAGAAAAAAAATTTTTGCCTCTCAAAAAATGGCAAAGGGTTCATAGGCGGATTTAAGAAAATGGATCGAGGGTGGCCCCAGGTCAATGGCATTAGAAGATTTTTTGGAAAGGTGTAAACTGCAAAATAGATACAAGGACTAGAAATACCAGAAAAATCTTACGAAGATGAAGTACCTAGGAGGGAGTCTTCTTTGACACTGTCAGGTCGCCTCAAATAATTTGAATATGTGATTGTAAGTTTATTTATACCCGAGCGAAGCGAGGGTGAAGCTTTGGAAAATTGAATTTTTAATGGCCATAAAAGTGATTTTTTTTAGTATATTATTGAGTTCAAAATTCCTATTTGATGTTATTTTAGGGAGAGGGGGAGGAATTTTTGGGGAAAGGAGCCTTCTTCCTCAACGTTGCCTAAAAATAATTTGTGAATTGTGATTTTGTTCGTGCCCGCGAGCGAAACGAGGGCGAAGCTTTGAAAAAATTGGGTAACTAATGCCCAGAAAATACATTTTTTTCAATGGTAGGTCATTCGAGTTTGATTGTCAAACTGTTTGATAATCGAAAACGAAAATTTTTTGGGGCCTAATTTCATTCTTGGGGGGCTAAGCCCCCCGCGCCTCCTTAAATCCGCCTATGAAAGGGTTATACGTATGTATTTACGTAGATATTTTTAGTATAGGTAGCCTAGGTAGGTACGGTGTTTTTTTTTTTCGGATTTCGACCATTTTCAAAAAAGTGGTCGTTTATTCTGAAGCCGCGCTCCGTCTCTGGCGTCGGATCTTTGTTTTCGAATTCCTTGTACTTAGTCGATTTTCGTCCGCGAAATGCGATTTCGACAAACCCGGCATTCGTAATTACTTAACGACCAAAAAATTAGTCAGTAAGCACAGTTTTCAGTGATTTTTTTACACAGTTTCAATTTCGACTACGATAAGTTTCGGAAAAGCCCAATTTTTTCCCGAAAAAGTCGGTCGGTTTGTCGAGGAAAATTATGGCCGCCATCGAATTCGCCGCCCTTGAGTATCCCGTCGCGTCGGTAGATATTTATTTACGTATTGGGACATGGTGTCCTACGGGGACAAGGTGTCTCCTCCGGAAATATGTAGGTACTTGGGATTTATCGTCATAGCGGGAAATTGTAGGTACCTACTTATTCATGTTGGGACATTATGTCCTGTTTGGACGTAGTGTCCTATTATCAGATGTTCACCTTTTTGCGATATCGTTTCGAATCGGGACATGGTGTTCAGTCAGGGCACAATGTCCCATCAGCAGATAGGTAGAGGTACCTATTTAATCATCTATTAGGACATGGTGTCCTGTCCGGACGCGTTCAAGTTGTATTCAATTGGGACATGACATTTAAGTATCTCCTGTTGTGGGACGCACTGTTCATGTCCTATCTGAAGGTGGACATGCAGCATGTCGAATACCTACGCAATGTTGGAATATTCCATTCTAGATTCTTCGCACGTCGATTGGGAGCGAAAAAATGTTTGGTCCGTAAAAAAAGGGCAACTTGTCTCTAGTCCGTAGGTAGGATTCTCCTTATTTTTTATCTATCGTATGTACTTTGTTTCTCCTGTTGTAACTTACTCCTCCTTATTTTTAGTTACTACATACGTACTCCTCTCGTCCTCTCAACAATCCAAATGTCCCAGTGACCTCTCCCTTTATAAACCTCTGGTAGGTATAAGGGATAAGGGAGTGGTGCGTGAACTTTGGAACATTGTACCCTATCAGGTGTATAGGTTTAGGTAGTCGTAGTCCTTGATAATTTATAAAAATGTCGAGGTACTCGAGTGTTATTTTCAGCTTATTCAAGGTTGCTGATTTCGAATCCGGAGTTGATTTTTTTTTTTTTTTGGGGGGGGGGCACCGGATCTTCGTATCCGAGTTGTGGACGATTTTTCCCGCTCAAGTAGTGCGATTTATGAGTAGGTAAGTCTAAGTATACTTATACATATAACGAACGCGCGAAACATACAACTAACATACCACATACCCGATATTCGTAATCAGTGACGCGACGCGCACACTTTCGATTATTGCATTTATAGGTAGGTAGGTACCTAGCCAGAATTGGCGTAGAAAATTCTCGTATGCTCGTTTCAGTACCTGCGTATTACCTACCTAAATAAGTTTTTCATTTCATTTTTCAACCAAGTATACGAGTGCATATACAGGGTCTATATGTGATCCGGGCAGTATCAGCGTAAAAATTCCCATCTGTTCTCTCCCTTTTCTTCCCTTTTTTAACGTTGCATCACTGAAAATGATATTGTTGTATGCGACGAAAGCTAGAAACGACCAAAAACGTCTTGATAAGATTACGAGTTCGAAGTAAGGGATGAGTCATCTTACCAAACTTGCATGCGAAAGTGTGAAATGTGTTTAACTGAGTTTGAATGCCCACCTGATAACATTAAACGAGTCCTTTTTTCCAACTTCAGAATGCCGTAATCTCGAAACTAAAATTATCAAATCTTTAAAATGAAATTTTTGATTTATTAATAATTAATCAGAAACAGAATATGAATTTATTATTAAAAATTAAGTCTATCAAAATTACGATTTTTTGAACCTAAAAAACACGTTTTTGGAATTTTTAAAGCAGAAAACAAAAAAATCAAAAACATTACTTTGTCAACGAGGGATTTTCACGCAGACCGTGCCCGGATCACATATAGACCCTGTACATATTACCTAATTAATTTGCAGGAGTAGTAGGTATAGGCAAGTACGAGTACATACAGTATTTTCATTTACTTAGGTACCTTACCTACTACCTACGTGCGTTTTGTGTACAGCAGCAAAAGGAAAATTTTCCGAGATGGCCGATTACATATCCGAAGCCGTTTTTGCATTTGCATTTTGCACCCATCCGGCTAGGATTTAGTTTGAAATGGACTATTCATCCAAACAAACGCGTTGCATATCTGTACGTTTGCAGGCGTGACATCTCATTCCTCACAAACCTATTATAATTTCGGCATTTTTAAGATTTGGGTTTGAAATCGACGTTTACCCGTATAGAAAAAAACTAATGGTGATTAATGGTGGCGAAAAAACCATTAGTTTTTAGTGGTAAAACTATTAGTAACGATTAATCACCATTAGTTTTACCACTAAAAACTAATGGTTTTTTCGCCACCATTAATCACCATTAGTTTTTTTCTATACGGGTTCCTCAAAAATAACGTTTTTCAGAGGTAAACTTTCACCAGGAATGAATTCCACGGGTCCAAATTCGTATTTCGAAATCTTTCGTTCGATAAAAGAACAAAAATCCATCGGCGCGTTAAGAACGAGCGACATTTTAGTATCTTCCAGTTCTCCTAATGGAATATTGGTAGTTGTGCCTACATAATTATGTAGTTTAGCGTTATAAGCCCGGCGAGAATTCCGACCAGTCAAATGTGTTGCGTATCTGTACACTCGCAGGCGTAAAATGCAACTATTTTTCAAAAACTTGAAGGTTATCGGGCGATTATTTCTGCCATTTCTCAAATTGAACAATTGCCGATAGCGTTAATTGCGAATAATTTGAGGTCGCTGATTTCTAATTTGTAATAAGGTATCTTGTGGGATGATAGTTGACTTTCAGGAATTATCTCGTTGGTGCATGGCGCCTCTTTTTGCCGACTTTTTGATTCTTCTTCTGAATTTCGGATACCAACTTCAGTTGCCTATTGCGTGTATTCCAAGGGATTACGAAACATGGGGTAAATTAATCGATTCATAAATAACTATAGGTGACCAAGTGTAGAGTAAAATCAAGAGATAACCAGTCGGAAATTATCGTAACCTTGCGGGCAATTTTGAAATTTTTGAACAGAAAATTAGTCAAAACTCAAAAACAATGATTAGGTATCCATGAAACATCCACCTGCCTTGCAAAACGCTAGAAAAATCTAATGATGCTTGATGAATTATTTGTGCTTCGAAATTCGTTCTTCAGTTTAATTTTTCAAGAGCAAGATTCGTTGTGAAAATTAGACAATTCGGTACCTACCTACCTACCTACCTACCTACCTATCTACCTACCTACCTACCTATCTACCTACCAACGTAGGTAAATGTAAACACAACTACCTACTACATCAGAATAATGAATATACATATACATACTACAGGCAAGGATTCCACCAATTACCAACTTTCAAACGAAAAAATTCCAAATTTCAGGGCATCGGTACATATCTTGCAAACATAGAAAATTACCCTCCGTTTAAAATTTCAAGCAAAATTTGAAACCCGAAAATAAAGCTCCTTTCACACCAATTATTATCCAACGACAGAGAAAAAGCTTTAGATTCGTGCAATATTTGAGAGGGGGGAGAGGGAGAAGAGGAAATTGAAAATTTTAACCCGAAATGAAATTATCCTCAGTAATCCACACGACTGTTCACTAACAGCTTGAGATAGGGTCGAGATTGTCTAGAAGTCTGAGGCGTCCGAGACGATATAGGCGAGTGAACTAAAATGGTAGATGAACTTCGAACCCTCGAAATGGTCAGTTATTTCAAAACTAATATTCTAGCAAAATCAAAGTTATGTGCATAATGTAGGTACCTTACTTGTAGGTACTTATTTCAGTGTTTCTCAGAATATCAAAAAGTTATGGAAATGTCGTACGGTAATTTGTGTAATTTTCGTCACCTTTTTGGCAAAAAAAACCTCGCAACTTCAGCACTAAAACATCTTATAAATATTGAAAAAAATTTTGTTCACAAATTATTCGACCCCTAAATATTAGAAATACTTACTTAAATCTAAATACTTCAAGTGCCTACCTCACCTATTAATAAACCAAGCGCCCTGAAAAAATTTCTCATCACTCATCGTTCCTCTCTCATCGCCATAACAATGATAATTGACGATAAATTACGAATTTAAAATTTAGGCGCAATTTCAAGTCGCAGTGAAAAATTGAAATTGTTTAAAGTCATAATAGCAATGTTTAACAATGATCTTTTATCTTTTTGCAAATCTTATTTGAGAACTTGAAATTTTCCCTTAGATGCATACAAAATCGTGTCGAATGGTGACAATTTTCGAGAACGATTTAGAAAAATTGAGGAGCACGTAAAATAATCTTTTATTGCGACTTGAAAAGTATTTTAAAATTTTCTTTTGCCCGGAAATAACGTGTTCAAGGCGAAAATCGTCCATAACTGGGAAGCAAAAATCCGCCTCCTAAAATGGATCCCGGATTCTGAATCTGCGACCTCAAATTACATACCTATGGTAGATTACGACCGCTATCACCAAGTTTTTGAAAATCATCAAAAATCGAAAAAAAAAACATGAACTAACCCCTTTCTTCTGAGAGGTGTCCAAAATGGAGTTTATTGACCGCCGTTTCCGAGAAATCGGACTTTTTTTTGAAGACATTGTGAACTTTTTTTTTTTATAAGTATCTTATGAGCTGGATTTTCTCTTTGAATTTTTGTAAAATAGTCAGGCAAGTCCATTGTAAGTATTGCTTTTCTTTTGACGGAGGTTTATTGCCTGCATTCGCACAAATTTTAAATCCGCTATTATGTTCTTTTCTCTTTTTCTGCGTTTTTCAATTTACCCCAGAATATTTTCAGCCGGATAAGCACGTACTTCTTTCATGTACGGTATTGTCCTTGTCCCGCTGCGGTAAAATTCCGAACCCCTATTTGGTCTGTTTGATGATCAAATTCCGAAAAAAAATTGTTGAATGGTCATGTACTTACCTAGGTACTATAGTGTTCCTTTTCCTTTGAACAGGTTTCATTACCCCGACCAGCTGAGTCACTCGTAAATTTTAAGTCTCTATTGTATTTTTTGCTTTTGTTGGCGTTTTATTGCCCTAATAAATTCCGGTTGAATGGTCACGCACATGGTTGGTTTTTATTACCCCTTGCCAGATTGTATGGAAGGGGAAGAAGTTGTGCATCTGGCTTTTTTCACCTGCAGCGCTCTACAGGTTTCTCCGCCAGTATAGTTTTTGCTCTCTTGGAGTAAGGACTAAAAATGAATGCCTGTTTTTTTTTGTCGTGTCGCGTTGTAAGTTTTCGTGCTTGGTGAAAATTAAATACCGTTATTTTTTAATTTTGTTTCCGGTTCCTAGTTTTTAAATTAATTTTCTCGTCAATAGTGAAAGTGAATTGAGAAATTTCGCGTTCTTCTGCGTTTTTCTTCCAAGTTGTTAAAATTTATGAGTTTGATTTTTGATGAGAAAAAAGAGCTCCATCGTTCGAGTTCTCTTGATTTTTTTTTCGCGAGTTATTTAGGCATCTAATTACCTATTTTCATTTTCTATTAATTTATGGAAATTATAAAATGCTACTGACCTTATTCTAATTTCGACGTTTAATTTGAAAATTTTTTCAACAACAACCGCAGTTGCAACCTATTATTTTCAGTTTTTATTTTACTTTCATTGGGTTTTCAATTAAGTACTGATTCAAAAAGGGTTTTCAGTTTCTACTATTCATAATCAGGAAAAGAAGTTTCAATTGGAATTCAACTCTCGTAGGTATGTATTTTTAAAATTAGATTTTTAAAAACAATTTACTTACGTAAATTTGTTATAACTTCATTTGATTTTGTTTTATCAAATCTCTTCCCGACTTTTTTATTTGGATGCCCTTTCATAGTCCAAAATATGTACATGAGAAAAAGGACCCGGGGTGTAACTTTTTTTTCAGCACACTTCTATCCCTTATCTCATATACAGATTTTGTACTATCTATGGTTGTTTTTTAAACGGACGCTTCAATTGATTCTATTTAATCAAAGTTTCAAGTTTTGTTGAAAGTAATAAAATTTATAGGTAGGTACCTACATATAATATAGGTATATATATATAATTGCACGCGACCTTACTATGTCAGCCACTTTTCATATATATTCGAAAATTTCCAATTTTTTGCCCACTTTTTCAAATTTGTCCCATTCCTGTGCTAATTGATTAATCGAAATTCCAATTGCAGATTCATTCTTAGCAAAACAAAATTCACCTTGGCAAAAAAATGACGTTCCTACATAAAGATTTTTGAAAAAAAAATTGCAAAATTTTCTTTGGTATTACAAATTTTGAAAAAGTTCCCTGGTAAAAAAATGACAGCACTCGAATAAAAATTTTTGATACCAAAAACTTTTGGTTTGATTAATGAAATAACTAATAAATTTTGGGTCAAAGTTTAAACTGTGCATACTCAAAACTGGTATAGGCACAAAAATTCCGACCAGTTTTCTCCATTCTACACATCGCCAATTAGAAATTGGGCATGCGTTCATCCTCGCGCCTCAATTTCTAAGGGATGCGACTCTGGTGGAAGTTTTTGGAAACAGGTGGCTGACTTTGTATGTAGAAATAACCCATGAAAAGTCAGCCATGGCTGAGATGTACGATGGCTGACTTTGTATGTAAAATTAACCCACAAAGTGGCTGACACGTCCGGATATTACTACCTATATATATTTTGGAAAAACTTGTGATCTCGAAAAAGGTTTTAAGAAAAGAATTTCTGAAATTGATTCCACGTACCTAGGTACCGATTTCTGATATCTAGAAAAATGTAAAACTCGAAAAATGTAAATTATTCTATTCGTAATTCCTAACAATATGAATGAACCACTCGATTCCATTCGAATACAATGTAGGTAAATAACTGTTGCCTAAATCGGGCATTTTTTTTCCAATTTCGTTGCCGAATGCCGGCATTTGGCAGCTTTTTTGCCTAATACTGGCATTCGGCAAAGCCCTTGCCTAATGGCAATTGCCGCTTTCAGGCGTAACATATGCATTTTTCCTCTTCGTTTTCCAAAATATAATTTCATATTAATCTACCTACGGTATTGATTCTTTAATTTCTCCTCCTAAACTATGATTTCTTACAAACTACTCGTTTTATACATATATATCAGTTTGGATTTATTCAGCATTTTTGTAATACCTACCTAATACAGTTAGGTATTCTTGTTTATATTTTTTTGTAGGTACTTGATTATAATTTTTTATCTCATCGTTCTCCTACACATTCAACTTTTTTTTTTTTGCATCAAGTATGTCATTGTCTTGGCAGGTTTTCCTTTTTTGTAGTTAAACAATTAAGTACGTTTTTTTGTTTTCACGGCAGGAATGGAATACTCACCTACTGAAAATTTTATAGAATTTTATTGGTATCTACGATACCTACCTAGGTAGGTACTTATTATTTATTTTGATCTCATACCTATTGGTTTTTACGGCCAATTTTATTGTGTTATTGTGTCCATGGGATCTGAATTTTTTTGGTGTTTTTGTGATGTAAGTATTATTATTTATAAATTTATTTCGATTATTGTTTTTAGTGAAATGAAACTGTAGGTACCTAGGTACAAACATGAAAAATCGTGAGCAACGCGTGTGGCGAGTCATTGAAAATTTTCATTTCTTTATTTTTTAGATTGCGTCGTATTATTTAGTTTTTGAATTGGAATTTTAAAATTTCGTGAATATTCCCGGAGGAAAAGCGCACTTTTTTCGGATCCAAACGGATCCACGCGAATTCAAATCGATCCATTTGAAGACATATTATTTCCTTCTTGAATTGAGATGAAATTCGATCTAATTAAATCTTTTCAGATCTCTTCTTACCTTTTTGGATCCTATCGGATCTAAGTAAGTACTTTTATAACTACCAAATTTGTTATCCAATTAGATCCGATTTTTTTCAATTTGAAAAGAAAAATGTCTTCTGATCGGATTAACTTGTATCTACTTGGATCCGATTGGATCGCGTCATTTTTGGATTCAATCGGATCTAATTTTTTCCCCCAGGTTGGTTTCCCTATTTGATTAAAAGAAGTCCTAAGAGTTCGAGGAGGTGTAGTTAGTTGGTAAGTTGGTACTCATAGTGCTAACGGCGTGTTGCTTTTATTTTAATTACCTACCTACAAACTTTGTCTTTTGTTGTAATTATCTTTCTAATTTTTTCATGGGAGGAAATGAAAACGTTGATTTTTTTTTCATGTTTGGAGTTACCTACATAGGTATAGGTATAGAGGATTGAAAATAAATTAAGAAGTGAGTATTTTAGGTAGACTTGATAAGATTTTTTTACATCAAGTAGTATAAGTCGTATCATAGATATTTTGTTTTAAACACTTTACTTATTAAATCATCTTTAATATTTTTTTAAGTTTGATGATAGTTGAATTTTGGTACCTGTTTTAGGGATTATTATAGGTATCAATTTATTTTTTGATATAGCACAAAAATATCAAGCGTAGGACAGCCAAAGATGGTTCTTGAATATTTTCGTTTTGCAATTTTTTTGAAATGTAATGTAATTGTATTTTTAAAAGTAGGTACCTACCAACTGTTTTATTTTTTTGTTTTTCCGGTTCATGAAAATGATATGCCTGGAGAGACGAAAATTTTATTAAAATTATAACCGGCTGAAACATCAGTGCAACAATAGTGCAAGTAAATCTCAATTTTCATTTTTTAATTCAAGTATTTTCTGATATGGTACATACTTACCTGTATTTTAATTATTGGTTTTTTATTACTTACCTATTAGTGAAGTTCACGAAAATAAGACTGGAAGAGCTGAAAATTATAATGGAATACAAGCCGGTTCGAAATTGTGATGCAACAATAATTTGTGTAAGTAAGTTTTTTCTTATTTTAATTACTCTATTTTAAAGTACCTAGTAATCGTTTTTGATGAATTATGAAAAAATATTTACCTGTTTTTCAAGTGTTGATTTTTTTTCTTTCAAAATTTACCTACCTGTTTCATTGTTTTTTTTCTTTTAGATTCGCGAAATGGTGTGGCTAAATAGGTTGAAAATACCTATTATTATGGTTTTCATTGAATTTATGGTAGGGAGGGTCGATCGTTCCAGTGTTTAAGAAAGTTTATATAATCTTGGGGTTTTCCCCTTGAGAAACCGTGATTAAATCCTGGGTTTTTGTGGAAGATGAGGCACAAAAGTGAATAATTTTTTGCCGATTATCAACAATTGCTCGTTTGATAGAGAGTATTTAATTTTATTTCATTTCATGTCACGTTGTCTTGTATTTAGAGTTTGTAAAAGTTTCTATAAGGCAGTTCTTTTCTCAGAATTTTGAGCTTCAATGTCGTTTCAAGATGAGTTTTTGATTTAGGTAGGTACCTACTTTACTAGTTGACTGCATAACTTGAGTTTTTTTTTTCAATTTCTCCTTACCCAACTGCTTTTTTACGATCTAACTATTAATTCTCATTGTTTTGTTCGCATGTCTTTAGAAATTTATATTTTATTTATTGCGATTCTACTAAAATTTTAATATTGCGGTATAGTCGCCCCTTTGAAAGGGTCCTGTGGACGATAAGAGACGATTTTTCGAGAAAAGTATGGATTGTGAAACCAATCTGAAGATCGTCAACAGTCGTTGTAGAAAGTTGGAGTTGGTGGTTTTATCTTTTTGGTATGTATGTATGTATGTATGTATGCATGTAGGTAGGTACATAGATATGCCTGTATTTCACTTTCTAATAACTTTGGTAGGTATAATATTTCTATGTATCATTACGTCAATTTTTTGAAAGTGAAATTTTTTAAACATGAAGAGATACTTACGTTATCCAAACGAGTGGCGAAATTGATTTCAGTCTCTTTTCAGTTCTTATGGAGCAAACATGTCCTTTCTAAAGATTTCTAAAAACATTTTTTAGGTTTTGAAATTTTAATGAAATTTTCTGTGTTTAATTCACTTTTGTTTTAAAACATTTGTTAATTTTTTTTTGAATTGAGGTTAGTGGTACCTATTTATTTTGTAAATTTGTTGAAGATTTTCAATTAATTTTTAGCGAACCGAATGAATTATTATTATTATTATTATTATTTCAGGTTTAGGAGAAAAGTATAGAAAATCAAGAGGTTAATTGCAAGGAGTTCACGACCTGGAACTTTGACGTTACGCATGCTTAGCTGTGAGGCATCCATCCATTCATTCAATGTTTTTTTCTACCTTCGCAATTTCTATTATACCCTTTATTTTTATTTTCTTACTAGCCGTATAACCCGTCCGTTCCGGACGGGCTACCGTGAACTTCTTTTTAAATCGTACATTCCTTTTTGAAAAACAACCATAATGCATAACTTCTTAAAAATAGAAAATCGCTTAAATTGGTACCCGGAACTGTGTCATAAATCAATCAAAACTTCAAATTAAATATCTCGTTGGATTCGAGCTTGAAACTTTGACAAAAATCTATGAAAATTTAAAATGGAACATACCATTAGATTTGTGCCTATAATTATTCTGGAAAAAATTGTACCAAACTTCCAAGCCGAGTAACCCATTAGATTAGTGCCCATAACTTCGGCAAAAATTTACCAGATGTTCAAACATTTTTCATTTGTGGTGAAATACATGGATAATTATTATCCATAAAATTGACCACAGTTTTATGGGTTTCCCCACTTTCCCCAAACTCTTGAATTGGTAATTTTGATGGAAAATTCCTATCCACAAAATTTGCCACATGTTCAAACCTCTTACCTACATTTCTGGTGCAATGCGTGGATAATTATTATCCATAAAATTAACCACAGTTTTATGGGGTTCCCCAACTCTGGAATTGGTAATATTGATGGATAATTCCAATCCACAAAATTTGTCACATGTTCAAACATTTTTCATTTGTGGTGAAATACATGGATAATTATTATCCATAAAATTGACCACAGTTTTCTAGAATAATTGGTAATTTTGATGGTAAATTCCTATCCACAAAATTTTCCACATGTTCAAGCATTTTTCATTTGTGGTGAAATGCGTGGATAATTATTATCCATAAAATTAACCACAGTTTTATGGGTTTCCTCAAACTCTAGAATTGGTAATTTTGATGGTAAATTCCTATCCATAAAATTTTCCACACGTTCAAGCATTTTTCATTTGTGGTGAAATGCGTGGATAATTATTATCCATAAAATTGACCACAGTTTTATGGGTTTCCTCAAACTCTAGAATTGGTAATTTTGATGGTAAATTTCTATCCACAAAATTTCCCACATGTTCAAGCATTTTTCATTTGTGGTGAAATGCGTGGATAATTATTATCCATAAAATTGACCACAGTTTTATGGGTTTCCCCAAACTCTAGAATTGGTAATTTTGATGGTAAATTCCTATCCATAAAATTTTCCAAACGTTCAAGCATTTTTCATTTGTGGTGAAATGCGTGGATAATTATTATCCATAAAATTGACCACAGTTTTATGGGTTTCCCCAAACTCTAGAATTGGTAATTTTGATGGAAACTTCCTATTCATATAACTTGCCACACATTTTGAAGCGTTTTTCATGTGTGGTGAAAACTGTGGATAATTGTTATCCATAAAATTGACCACAGTTTTATGGGTTTCCCCAAACTCTAGAATTGGTAATTTTGATGGTAAATTCCTATCCACAAAATTTTCCACATGTTCAAGCATTTTTCATTTGTGGTAAAATGCGTGTGTAATTTTTATCCATAAAATTGACCACAATTTTATGGGTTTCCCCAAACTCTAGAATTGGTAATTTTGATGGATAATTCCTATCCACAAAATTGTGAGATTCACTTCATTATTTAAAAACTAATTTAGGTACTTACAAAAAAATTAATTTTGCTGTAAAAAAATTGTAGAAAATTCATTTTCCGGATGTGCTTAAAAATTGATTTAGGTAAAAAAATGTAATTTAGCTAAAATTTTTTTTAAAATTCATTTTCATCAAAAAAACTCGATATTTAAAAATTAATTTAGATACAAAAAATTTAATTTAGAGATATAAAATTGTTGAAAATCCATTCTCCGGGTGTATGAAAAAATTTAGCTCAAAAAATTTAATTTAGCTAAAAATAATTCAAAAAAATGTATTCTCCAGATGGCGTTTGAATCCTGAATTATGAGGTAGGAATCCAAAAAGTTCATTCTTTGGGTGTATTTGAATATTAATTAAGCAAAAAAACATTAATATAGGTAGCTAAAAGAAATTAATTTTGCTTAAAAAAATTTTAATTAAGCTAAAAAAAATTAATTTTGCTAAAAAAAATTCTAAAAACTTCATTCTTCGGATGGGGTTCGAACCCTGACTTATGAGGTAGTAATCTGAGAGCGTGTCATCATTATTCTCGCCAAGGTCAAGAGGGCGGGGGTCGAAGATGAAATCGTATTTCGAGGAATATCTCAAAAATGAAGCTGTTTCAGCAAAAATTGAAGAGAACCAAAATTATAGCCCATAAAATTTCCTATCGTCAATGAGTCGTTAGATTTTTGATTCAAGCTTCGCGTTTCGAGTTATTTACGAAAAACTGATTTTTGCCTATGCGGGTGGGAGGGGAAGGAGGGGAACCAACTTTAACTCGACTTTTCTCCACTTTGGAGGCAGCTTTTTCTAAACTTTTTGCGTCATAAACCACCTACTCGTCGAGCTCTTTCTAATGGTGTATTCACCTTTCAAATTCGTGCAGTACTTTAGGCGTGATGCTGTTCCGTAAAAACAGCCCTCTTCTTTATAATAATAAATAGATTTCTAATTTTTCAGATGGAATAGAATTATCCGATAGAAAAATGGGCATAGTTACAAAGCTGACAATTTGTGTAAGTAAGTACGTACGCTCAGAGGTGTAAGATGATAAGTATATTTCTTTTTATTATTTTCTTATTTATGAGAGTGGCCCCCGAATGGATGCAGGCTCAGCGACCTGCTTCAACTCCTAGTCGCACGTCCACGTCGTGGGGGCTGGGACCTCGTCGGACTTGGTATCCGGCGTGCAAACGCGACAGGGGGGCGTGCTCTGGCTCGCTGTTAGGTAATTATTCGAAATTTATACCTAGTAAAAAAATTGGGTAATTTTGGATTTCAAAATTTTTTATGAGTAATTTCGGACATGGGGAAACAGAAACAAAATTTGGTATTTTTTATTTTAGGTCGTCTGTTGCAGGTGTCTTTCATGCAGGGTCACCCTATTACTCGCCACGTCGCCAGTATCGGGTTACCCTGCATGAATTGATCTCGGTGAGTGAATTATGTAACGTCATCGGTGCTCGCTTCGAAAATAGTCGAAACGCAGGGCTTGACGATGTGGAGACCTTTGCCGGTGCATTCTTCTCTCGTCGGATCAGGGCATTGTCTTGTAGTCGTAGGATTTTCTTATGACCTGCGTAATGCGCGAAATCTTGTGGCTTTGCTGAGGGTCTTTGATCCCCATATCTACCTTTGCAAATCCGGGACGGAGGGCATTACGTGGCTCGTTGGGCACCAGGAGTCTAGTCTTTTTCATCGTGACAAGCAAAATTTGAAGATGGTCGGACCCGGACGCTCTTTTTAGTAACCTAAAAAATCCAAAAAACCGAAAATGCGCATTTTTGGTTTTTTTGGATTTTTTAGGATACTAAAAAGAGCGTCCGGGTCCGACCATCTTCAAATTTTGCTTGTCACGATGAAAAAGACTTGACTCCTGGTGCCCAACGAGCCACGTAATGCCCTCCATCCCGGATTTGCCAAGATAGATATGGGGATCAAAGACCCTCAGCAAAGCCACAAGATTTCGCGCATTACGCAGGTCATAAGAAAATCCTACGACTACAAGACATTGCCCTGATCCGACGAGAGAAGAATGCACCGGCAAAGGTCTCCACATCGTCAAGCCCTGCGTTTCGACTATTTTCGAAGCGAGCACCGATGACGTTACATAATTCACTCTCCGAGATCAATTCATGCAGGGTAACCCGATACTGGCGACGTGGCGAGTAATAGGGTGACCCTGCATGAAAGACACCTGCAACAGACGACCTAAAATCAAAAATACCAAATTTTGTTTCCCCATGTCCGAAATTACTCATAAAAAATTTTGAAATCCAAAATTACCCAATTTTTTGTTCTCCCACAGCCCGAATTACTAGGTATAAATTTTGAATAATTACCTAACAGCGAGCCAGAGCACGCCCCCCTGTCGCGTTTGCACGCCGGATACAAAGTCCGACGAGGTCCCAGCCCCCACGACGTGGACGTGCGACTAGGAGTTGAAGCAGGTCGCTGAGCCTGCTTCCATTCGGGGGCCATTAATTATTATAATCTGAATACTTACATTCATCCAACAAGGCACAGATTCCATTAATTTCCTAATCGAAATCCATAGGTAAAGGCTGGAATATAAAATCACCGGGAAAATCTATTAAGAAGATTTTTACACGAATGTAAACCGTGTGTAGTTCATTTCTTTGCCAAATAATTGAAAAGTGAAAATTCCCCGTTATAAACGCCTAGCATTTTACAAAATTAACAAAATGAATCAATAGGCTAACTAAATTTGAAAATTCGACTCGACAAAAAATCACGCAGGCATATCATTTTAATTAAGTTTCAATACCCGTTTGTGATGACGTCCTGTTCGGAGCATACTTACAGTTGAAGAACTGGAAAAAAGAATATTTGAACTGAATACGCAACTTAGGTATACTTACAACAGAAAACGAATATCCCAAATTTCATCGCCTCTTTTGAAGGAAACAAAAACTTTTCAAGAGAAATTGCATTGAAGATTGAACAAATTGACATAACAAAATTCTGGAAAATCGAAAAAATGGTAGGTACCTAAAAATAATTTTTTCTCGGAAATGTAAAAATTAGATAAAAACCTCAAAATTAAAAGCGGTTTGAGGAGAATCGAAAAAAATGGTCAAGAAGAGATCGTTTTCTAAAAAATTCAAAAAGCATTAAGCAAGTAAAAATTACACAATCAAAAGCTATGTACAAAATCACGTTTTCTCAAAAATGAGAAAATTAAATTAAAATCCAATAATTAAAAGCTATTTTTGGCGAATCAAAAGGAAAATGACGAAGAAAAATATTGTTTCCCCAAAAAATTTAAAAAGTACCAAGTAGGTAGGTATATGGAAGTTACAATTAAAACCTAAACATTAGATGAAAATTTCAAAATTTAAAGCTGTTATCGGCGAATAGAAAAAAAAGGGCGAGAAGAGATTGTTTTCTCAAAAAATTCAAAAGTAAAAATTATATCATGAAAGACCAAAAAAATGCCCAAGAAAAGACGATTTTCTCAAAGAATTGAAAAAGTAGGTAAGAATCATTATTACCTATACCTACAATCAATAAGAAGAACATTCCAAAATTAATAAAGATTTTCTAACGAATGGAAAAGAAATAGTTAAGAAAAAATATTTTTTCAAAAAAAAAATCAAAAATTACATACGTGTAAATCGCATAATTAAAAGCTAGGTATTTCACTTTTAGAAATACATACCTACCTACCTACACGATATGGTCGTGATCCTGATTCACTTTGACGCAAAGTCAGAATAAATTTCGAGAACTGCAACAAAAAAAAATAAATAAATCGAATTTCAAAACAATCGCTTATTAATGAGAAGGTAAAGTAAAAACGCGATTTAAAAAAAATTAGGTAGGTACCTACGCTTGAATATTCATCATTACCTTCATATATCAGATCGCAAACTTAATTGAAGGAAACTTGAAAAAAAAAAAATGTATATTAGGTACCTATATAGAATTATATGTGAGTATACATGCATACATAAGAAATGAGAAAGGAAAATTTGATCTTCCTCTAACAGCGCTGAAAACGCTATGGTATATGAGGCGAGAGAGCGGCTAATCTCCTGTCGAAAAAGGGGAGGAATCATGTGACCAGATTTGTTCCAATAACAATCCCGGAGTTTCAAAAATTCCGAATTTCAAACGTGATGTCGTAAACTTGTCGGCCTTTTTGGACTGCAATTTGTAATTTCTATAGGTATAAAAGAAATGAATTCCAGTCACGTACCTACTACTTTTTGTATTTTTATTAATGTTCTTCTTTTGAAATTTCAAGGGTTGTAAAATTTAGGCGGCTGAAGGTTAGAATAATAATTGCGGAGAGGTGTAATAAAATATTACGACGTCAAATCTAGCGGGGTGCTTTTTTAATTTTTTTTTTTTTCAAAATTGTGAGGGGAGGTTATAAAATTTGGGCGACGGAAAGTTTAAAGAATTTTACCACCCCGTTTTTTCGGCACGAGGTTTTTACATGAAAAGAAATGAATGCTAGTCACACCGTCTGTATAGTACGTACCTATTTTAATATCATTGTTCATTTTCAAAATTATGGAGGGGTGATAAAATTTTACGACAGCCGTTTGTAGGTAATTTTTTTAATAGAAATTTTTTTTCCTTAAAAATTTGAGGGTAGGTAATAAAAATTGAGGCGACGCGACGGAAAGTTCAAAAAATTTTACTAGCCCGTTTTTCGGTATTAGGTTTCTACATAGGTAAGAGGAATAAATTCTAGTCACGTACTGCCTTTGTGCCTTTTGCATTTTTATTTTGAAGCGCCTTACTTCGAATTTAGATGAAATCAGGTCGCGGATCGTTTGGCAGTTCGCATTTTGTGTTTCCTTTTTCATCTATTCCTTTTTCGGAAATGTGAGGGTTGTAAAATTTTGGGCGACGGAAGGTCTGTTTTTCGGAATTTTTTAAAAATAATGGGTGCATATAAAATAAATAAATTCCTTTTGCGTATTGTCCGTTTTATTTTATATTCATTCTTCTTTTTTGAAATTTTGAGGGTTATAAAATTTTGGTGTCGAACGTTTGAAGAATTTCATCACTTTAGTTTTCGGTATAAGTACATATAATATGTCTTTATGTTAAAGAAATACATAATACCTATTTCAACCACGCGTTGCCTTTGCTGCATTGATTGATGTTCCTTTCTTGGCATTTAAACAAAGTCACGTCCGAGGATAATAAATTTCAAGTCGGCATATTATCAAAGAACGATAAAATTCGGATTTGATGCTATAAAACTGTTCGGACGTTTTGAAAAACGTACATCATCTGATGCCGGGGTAGAATTAAATTCAAAATTATGTCCGAGTGTGGTGAAAAATTCCAAATCTGTACTTACTCAAAAAATGAATAAATTTCGGCCACGAGGTTATAAAATTAGGTAATAGGAGTTTTCAAAATTACAATGGTTAGGTAATTAAATTAAAAATTGCAATAAATTAAGCACTCGCTGCGAACAGATGAACCAGAGAGAGAAAGCAGCAATATGTACCTAATTTTCAAAATAACATGTCAAAGGTAGGTAATAAAAAGAAGCAGAACATTTGTCTGCGTTTTGAGGGAAAACTTACTACGTACCTTACAAGTTTTTAGATATAACCGTCACAAAAATATTAAAAGCATCTAGCGTACGTAAATTAAAATTTTAAATCGCATTAGCAGAAGCATTTTGAAAATACCCTAATCTTGCCAGTTTTGATTTTTCAAAACGCGTTAATAAAATTGCCTAACTTATTTGCCGTAAATACGCGACGCACGCTTGCATGCGTTCGGAAACATGTTAATAAAGTTGCCTAGTCGATTCGCCGTAAATACGCAGAACTGTATTCCACATTTCACGTAACTGTAAGTAGGTGTAGGGAACCGGAACCGCATCACGATGTGACACATATCATTTGTGCGTGTTAACTACGATACTGTGTGCGTATGTAAACATTCTAGTGTGGTACGAATCGAAAACGTCGTCATGTAAAATTGCGAGTTTTCAATTTCAAATTTCTTTGCATTCGACGCAGCGATTTTGTTTTGTTGAAACAAAAAAGATTTTAAGGAGGATGATTCTTCTTCAACATATCTAAGTTTCAATAAAATCGCTTTGTTAAATGCGAACAGTAATGAATTTGAAAACTCGTGATTTTTTTTACATGTATGTATTTCAATAGAATGACACTTTCGGTTCGTACCAAATGAGATTTTTACTTACGCACACCATATGCTACGGTAAGTGTTGAATAACGACAATTTAAAATCGCGTACCAAAGCCATACCTATATTAAAAAATCGAGCATTCGAGCTTACAGAATTCTATTTTTGGGATTTTTCCCCCGAGTCAGAGTACCTATAACTATTTTCCCGAATTTTTCTGCCTCTGTCGGTATTCAGCCGAATCAAGTAGCAAATTGGGTAAGTCAAGGGAAAAAATAAGGAAAAATTACGTAATTAGAGTATTGCAAACCTGAATTCGATTCTGAAGTTTCAGACCCGCAGGAATGGAAGGGAGGACGTCGAGATGAAAAAAAAACACACTAATATTAAGTGTGATATCGAAATAATTAGGTACATAGGTACTTATGTTTTTAACCTTCGAAATTCATTTCTTTCAAAATTACTTTACTTTACACATTTATAACGTTATGGAATTCTTCGCCACAAATCCGTAGGCTTTGACTAACTTCATCTTATTTATTCATCGTGTATGGTGTATGGTATCTACGTTTTTTATACGTAATTTTAAAAAATTGAAAAAAGAAAGAATTACCTAATGACACTAAAAATACCTACCTGAAAAACGAATTTCGGACAAAAAGTTGGCTACTGGGCTACATTGAGTCAGAAACAACAGAAACAGAAAAAGTGAAAAATTGGGAAATGAATCATACTTACTTATTTTGAATTTTTTTAAAAAGAAAAAAAAAAAGACATCAAAATAATAGTACATAGGTAGGTATAAAAATTGAAAAAATTCTGAGACACAAAATGAGCAGTTGGAATGCACGAAAAAAGCAAAAACGCATCGAAAGCTATAGGTAGGGCACTACAATTTGTAAAATGAAATGAAACAAAATCAAGAACAAAAAAAAAATGAAACATTCATCCTAAAATCTTCGAAATTAAAAATTTAAAGGCCATAAAAAAACGAAAAAAAGCAAGAACTTGATTTTTTAACAGCCGGAGTTGATTTAAATGCCATTTAGAAAAATTAGGTATGTATCTAGTTGCGGTTTTTTTTCTTTTTTTTCTTTCGCAGAAATAGTCAAAATCTCGTTAGAAGACTCAAATGACTGAAAATAAAATTCGAATTAGAGAATTCTTGCTGCCGAAGTAATTTTTCATACATCTGGAGAAATACGTCGACACCCGTCAACAAATCCCGCATATACTATAGAATAGGTACAGTACCTACTCACCTACTATAAATAGGTACCTACCTACAATGAAAAGTACTGGGAGATACTGAAATGCGACATCGAACTTTCAGCGGTACACAAAGTGAAATACCATAACCGATCACGAAATAGGTAACAGAAATAACATACAAACGCTCGCAAATATTAAACGCCACATTATTAATTGAGTGAGTGTCATTGAAATAATTACGATAACATTCGCGACACAAACTCACAAACAACATACAATCCTCGCAAAACCAAACTGAAATCAAAATCGAAAATTCTGTATTCTTTTACAGTTACCTAATACCTATACCTATTTACCTAATATGAAAACTTGATAGTCGCATCAAGTATTAATTTACAATTTACATAGGTACTTATTTCGTGGAGCTTTGGTAACCCTATGAAAATGAAAATGAGATAAACCTACAGAGATAGACTCTGCGTACTGCATATTGTCTCTTTTTGATACCAAGTGCCTCAATTTTTAATTAATGATTAATTAATGGATATAAATAAGTTGCGAATTTTAAAACAAAAAATAATAAAAGCGCGAACAGCAATAAATTCGCAAGTCGCAAGTCGCAACACATTCGAGTTAGTTGAGTAAACTCAAACTCAAAGAACTAAAAAGCCAAGCGAATTCAACCAAAAATAAAATAACAACAACAACAACAACAACAACGTCAACAACAACGCAATAGCGCTTCGAGTAACGAAATTTCGTACTAATAATAGGTGTTTTCACAACCTGGCCGAAATGTTTATCGTGCGTGCTTCGTGGACATGAATCATCAAAATGCCAAAAAAATAATAATAATTAGAAGATAAAAAAACTGACGAAGATAAACGAAGATGATAAACAAAATTTCGACATGATTTCAGCAAAAAAATCGAAGTCCGTCAGAAGTTAGGGAAGGCGCCCCCATAAAGGCACCTTATCGGTCTACCAGGAGGTAGACCGGGTAGACCGAGGTAGACCGCGTAATTTACGGTAATTACACGTGATCAGGAAGGCGTCTCCATGTTGATTGTTATCGATCTACCACCGGGTAGACCGGCTGGTAGACCGCGTTTTTTTGAATGTTTAAATTTTAAATTTAAATCAATTAAATCAATAACCTTCAGCTCGCGATCGGCGATCTACTCGCGGTAGACCGGATGGATGGTCTATAAGAAAAGAAATGATTTTTGAACCTTTGAAAAAAATGTAAAATTTATAAAATCATCAAAATAACTGATTAACTAATTCGCGATCTTCCCATTCCCATGGTAGACCGGAGGTTATTAATAATTTATTAAATCATCAATAAATAATTATTAAATAATAACCTCCGGTCTACCGCGGGTAGATCGCGAATTAGTTATTTTGATATTTTTGATGATTTTATAAATTTTATATTTTTTTCAAAGGTCCAAAAATCATTTCTTATAGATCATCCATTCGGTCTACCGCAGGTAGATCGCGAGCTGAAGGCATTTTAATTTTTAATTAGCTTTTGGCTCGCGATAGACCGGAAGGTTGAAGACTGGAATTATATTTTTATTCAAAGGTTCTAAAAATTTTTAATAATTACAACTAGAAGCAAAAAGTAACCAATCAAGAACCAACCATCCGCGGCCTATCGTGAGCCAAAAGATAATTAAAATGCCTTCAGCTCGCGATCTACCCGCGGTAGACCAGATGGATGATCTATAAGAAATGATTTTTGGACCTTACAAAAAAATGATTAATTGATTACATGCATAAAATTTATAAAATCATAAAAATAAAAAATAACTAATCGCGATCTACCTATGGTAGACCGGAGGTTATTAATGATTCAATAAATTATTAATAACCTCCGGTCTACCTTGAGTAGACCGCGAATTAGTGAATTAGATCCTCTTTGATTCCTTTTGCAAATTGAAATAGATAAACACAAATAATGCATGATTACAAACAAGGAATTTGGTTATTGGCTCGCGATCTATGGATAGATCGCGACTTCGCGAGCCAATAACCAAGTTCCTTTTTTGTAATCATGCTCTCATGCATTATTTATCTATTTCAAATTTCAAAATAAATCAAAAATTATCAAAATAATTAATTCGCGAGCTTCGCAAGGTAGACTGGAGGTCGGGGAGGTTTCTAAATGATTTAAACACTCGGAAAACCGCGGTCTACCAGCCGGTCTACCCAGTGGTAGATCGACAGCATGAAGGCGCCTTCCCTAGCAAAATCACAAACTCGAAAAAACCGGTATTACGGTAATAACGCGAGATTTTCGAGGTAGACCGGCAGGTAGACCGATAAGGTGACTTTATGGAGACGCTTTCCCTAACTTCTGACGGTCTTAAAAAATCGTGGTAACTGGTAAAAGAATAATAATTGTTGTTCGTACTTCGTATCATTTCTTTTGTCATTCGAAAAGGTGTGTTTGTTGGTCCCGTTTTTTTTATCTCATTCGGGTTCGTTTATTCGTTCGGTCATCCTGCGCCCTACGCGTACGAACCAGTAATATTTTTCTGATCCGTCGACGTTGAAATTTCTGTTCAAGTCAATAACAGAGTATCGGCGCATTTTTATTCGTTATCGTCGTTGTCGCCCGTCAATGATGAGCAATTTGTGATCCGGCCGATTATCTACTTCACCTTCTTCGGCCGTGCAAGATCGCGCTTACGAGTTGGATTCAGGTATCGTGAGGATATTCCAGGGAGACCCTTCGAAAACGAACAAACGGCCAGTTTTCAATAACTGTACCGAGCAGCAAGTACGTATCCTCTGCCTGGATCGTTTCGTATGCGTGTACGGGCCCAAGCAAACGATTTTTTATACGGAGCATTTGGGAGCGCGCGTGTTTCAACCCTCCCCTTTCATTTCTTTATCTTTTCAGTATGGACAGACTTCTGAGATTGGGTGGCGGAATGGCCGGGTTGAGCCAAAGTGCTCCGCCGGCCGATACGCCGGCCGTTGATACCGCCGAACAGGTGTACATCTCGTCGTTGGCCTTGCTGAAAATGCTGAAACACGGTCGAGCCGGCGTACCGATGGAAGTGATGGGTCTGATGTTGGGAGAATTCGTAGACGACTACACCGTACGCGTAATTGATGTGTTCGCTATGCCGCAGACCGGAACAGTAAGTACGCCGCGTTTGGCCATTTATTCGTCTTTCACACGCGTGTACGTATAATTTCATGCCGCGTATGCCGTAGGGAGTAAGCGTGGAAGCCGTAGATCCAGTCTTCCAAGCCAAGATGTTGGACATGTTGCGACAAACGGGAAGACCGGAAATGGTGGTCGGTTGGTATCATTCGCATCCCGGTTTCGGCTGTTGGTTGTCCGGCGTCGATATTAACACGCAGCAGAGTTTCGAAGCACTTTCGGAACGAGCCGTCGCCGTCGTCGTCGATCCCATTCAAAGCGTCAAAGGTACCAGCCTACGTTATATGTACCTACTAGGTGTCTTAGGGTACCGCGTGCGACCTACATAGTTATACGATACCTACTACGCTACGTATAATTCGATCCAATCTACGCTCGAGTAACGTGCTTGTTTTCAGGAAAAGTGGTCATCGACGCGTTTCGTTTGATTAACCCCAACATGATGGTGCTGGGTCAAGAGCCGCGACAAACGACCAGTAACTTGGGCCATCTGCAGAAACCCTCGGTTCAGGTGAGCGCTGTTCGCTAGCCGTTGTCATTTGGACTGCGGGCAGCGGACGGCGTGGCGCGGCGCGGCGCGGCGTAGCGAACTCGAAACGTTTTCGGACGTTGGTTGGTTCGTCTATCCGTCTGTCCGTCCGTCCGTCCGTCCATCCGTCCGAGTCGTGCGCGAGCTCGTCGTTTAACGCGTACGTTTTTGTTTGGTACTCGTTTCAGGCGTTGATTCACGGCCTAAATCGGCATTATTATTCCATCTCGATAAACTACAGAAAAAACGAACTAGAGCAGAAAATGTTGCTGAATTTGCATAAAAAGTCCTGGATGGACGGTCTGATGTTGTCCGATTACACCGAACATTGTAAAATAAACGAAAGCACCGTAAACGAAATGCTGGATTTGGCCAAGAATTATAACAAGGTAAGCGTTGTCGCGGTGGAGGCGGCGGCGACGTGTATTTCGAGTTGAGCCCGGCGCGGCGCGTCCGCGTCGTACGTTTCGCTCGACGTAGTAATATCGCCTATTTTCTGTCCCCAACTTATTTAGGCTTTGGAAGAAGAGGAGAAAATGACGCCTGAACAGTTGGCCATCAAAAATGTAGGAAAACAGGATCCGAAAAGGCATTTGGAAGAAAAAGTAAGCCATTTGATGTCGTCCAATATCGTACAATGTTTGGGAGCGATGGTCGACAGTACGGTGTTTAAGTGAATAAAACGTACCGCGTCACGCGACTTTTTTTTTTTTTTTTTTTTTTTTTTTGGTCGTCGGTTTTGTATGCAATATTTGTCTGTATGTTGTACGTTTGTGGTAACGTGTTGTAAGGTTTTTTTCCTACATTTTTTTTTTACCCGTGTAAATATATAAAAAATGTAATATGAAATTCGAATTCGATTAAAATTTTTTTCCATCGTTGGCGTCGCGGACGCGCTTCTTTGTTGTGTTTACTTACCGCATAGGTGTACGTAGAATTACATACCGCCGCCCCATTTTCTTCTTACCTTAGCAGCCAGAAGTAGTCGAGTTTTTCGAGTTGCGAGTTGACGTAGAGTTGGAGAAGCGGACGCGCCAGCGGCAACACGTGCGAGTAATGCGCTCGCGTAGTACATATACTACGGTGTTCGTAAGAAAACTGTATGCGCAGGCGGTGCGGGACATCCGAATTGGTGGCGTTTATGCGCCGATGCGCCGATGTACCGATGTACCGATACCGGTCCAACTCGGCAAAGTACATAGTAGGGTGTGTCATGTTTATATGGTAAAAAAAAAATTTCAATATTTTTGACGTGCCACCCCCTTAAAATTTTCATTGGACCTAGAAAATAAGAAATACAAAAAATCAGCTCCAAAAAATGATATTTAGTGGTGGCGCAAGAAAGGTAAAGTTACGAATATGATTTGCCCGGTGTTTTCATGAATTGCCGCGTCAAACCGTAGCGAGTAGGCGATCACTCGCGCAATGTTTGGTAGGTTTTTTTTTAATGATATAAAATTAATTTTGCTTGGTTCTTTTGAAAACATATTCCATGTGATTTGTTTTTGACCAGATTTTCGCATTACTTTCAATTTAAACGTGAAAAATTGACACACTGGATGAAATATTCAACTTTGGACCATTTTTTACATTATCCTTTATGGCGAATTTTCACCTTCATTGCGCCACCATTTAGCATAATTTTTTCAGGGTAAAATTTTTATGGGGGTCTTTTCTCATCAAAAGGAACAGAATTAGGGGGTGGCACCGTCAAATTTTAAAAAAAATGAAACTTGACACACCCTAGTACATAGTGTAGTATGTACTAAATAGTAATGTAGGTACCTGAACGTAGACGTACTCGATTACCATTTACCCGTATGTGCATACAAGTACCTACAAGGCGACCCAGTCGCGGTCGGCTCGAGGCGTGGAAGCTTAGCTGGAAGCGAGAGAAGGCGAGTACGATGACGTAGACGTGCAAATAAAATACGCGTCGATGGTTTGTACGACTTTATTCGCGCGTCGTTCATTTTGTGTTATTTTTCGCAGCTTTTAGCCGCGTAAAAGTTTTCAATCTCGTACAAAGACTTACCCTTGGTTTCGACGACGAAACGACCGACGTAGAAGACGGCGCAAAGCGATATCAGCGCCGTATACGCGAACACGTACGTGGCGTAGGCGTCGTAGACGGCGGGAAAAACCTTGAGCGCCAGCGACATGGCGGCGTAGCCGACGCCCACCAAGACGGGGCCCAGCAGGCCTTTCAGCTCGGTCGGCAGTAGTTCGAAAATGATGGTCCACGGCACGCCGAGAAGGCCGACGAAGCCGCTCAGCAGGTAGACGAGAAAGCCGGCCAGGCTGAGCCATTGCAAGCCCGCAGTCGGAGCCGGAGCCGGAGCCGGCGACAGCGACCGAACGCAGAACACGGCGAAGCTGGACAAGCTCATGCCGGCGGCGGAGAGCAGCAGCAGTTGTTTCTGATTGAAGGCGGCCAACGCGACCGACGTGGCGACGCTGACCGCGAGACGCGCCGCGCCGGACGCTAGAAATATCTGCTTCTCGTAGACGCGTCCCAGGTTGGCCAGCGAAGGCAAACAGCGTATCGTGTAGCTGGTGAACGGGTAAATGCAGCAGGACTGCTGGAAAAATATCAAGCCGAGCAGCGTCAGACACGGCCGGTAGGCGGCGGCGTTTCGCAACAGCCTCAGCTTCTCCTTGACGTCGGATACGCGAGCGGTAGCGTTGAATTTCTCCTCTATCAGACGCCATTCTTTGTCGAATACCTGCTCGCGCATTTCGCCGTGTTGGCGGAAAACGATCCGAGCGATTTAGGTAGCCGAAAACATAACGGGGGAAAAAAAACACCACCGCACACACAAAACAAACCAAACTTGTGAGTATCGCGTATTGTACGTTACGAAATCTACCTACCTACCTATCTATCTACCTATGTACCTCACGGTAGGTACGTACAAGTAGGTACTTGATACTTGTTATTAGGTATGTTAGGTAAATAGGCGCGTGGTTATTATAGTTACCGAGCGGTTCGGATTCAGCGTTTTCAAAGTTCGTTTGGCGGCGTTCACGTCCGATTTGAAGACGGCCAGCCAGTGCGGACTTTCGGGCACGACGAAAAACGTCAGAACGGCCAGCGTCGCGAAGCAAACGCTCAAAACCAACGCCGAATAAACGTAGGTGGTGAACGCGTTCAGAAAGGTGACGACGAAAACGCCCAAAGTGAAAAAGGTGGTGGTCAGCGACAGGAACAGCTGGCGGTACTTGCTGTAGGTTATTTCCGAAATGTACGCCGGACACGTTGCGGTCAACGCTGTCGAAACCAAATTTTCGCTTTTCGTTAGTCAAGTAAAGTAGAGTAAAGTAAAGTGGTAGCAGTACCCGCAGCTTCTCTGAAAGGTAACTGCGTAAGACGAGGACTGTAGGACTGTAGTGTAGTAGATGCGAGCGCCGTCCACCGTCCACCGTCCACCGTCCAACGTCCAACGTCCACCGTTCACTCACCGCCTCTGGATACGCCGCAAAGTACGGCGCTCAGATATAGCGTGTACTCTCCGCTGATGGCGCTGGTCGCTATCCACGTGACAGCGCACCAAACTTGAATCAGCAGCAGATTTCGTTTCCTGCCGAAGCGGTCCGCCGTCGCGCTCACCAAGAAAGATCCCAAAGGCGTGGTTAAAGCGCTTACGCTGGCTGGAAAAAAATAATAATAAAATAATAATAATAGGTACCTAATGATAAAACCTAGGTAGGTGATAGGTATTATATACCTACTTAGGTACCACACAATGCGTACAAACTACCGAGAAGCGTAATAAAAAGACGCGACGCGACGCGGCGGCGAAACTTGTATGTACTTACCGAAACTGGCGATTATCTGATCGCTGAAGCGGCCGTTGAGCAAATTACTGAACGCTATCGTTAATCCGGCGTGAATCATAGAAATGCCGATAATAATCGCGCACGAAATCTGCAGCAAACGAAATTCCAGCCAAAATATTAGGTTCGGGTCATGGGTCATGGTAAATGTATTACCTATGTAGATAGCCGGGTAGCGTTGGTACGTAGTACGTAGTACGTACGTCGCCTGCCGTCTACCGGTCGTCGTCGTCGTCCTGTTAATTAGGTAGGTATCTAGTAGATAGTAGGTAGTAGGTACCTACCTATTTACCCAGTCGCAACTTACTTGGGTTTTAAATTGAAACCAATTAGAAGTGGAACTCGACTGGTAATACCCGCCGCCGTCATCGACATCGACATTTACATCTTCATCTTCATCTTCATCGCTATGGCTATGGCTATGGCTATCGTTTACGTCGTCTCTCCCGTCGTCAATCGTTCGAAGACGGCTGATACGCATTTGATACCTGATGGGCGGATGCGAAAAATGTACTAATACGATATACCTACTTACGATAGCACATTATGTACTATGTAGGTGTATCATTGCATGGCCAGTATTACTATTAGGTTAGGTTAGGTTAGGTTAGGTTAGGTCTGGAGCTTACTCGCGATTTTCGTCCATTTTACTGTCGTTTTCGGCCAAACGCGTTGCTTGCGCTTGCTCGTCATTCAACTCCATATTGGGCGTCGGACCAACTACGAGTAGGTAGGTAGGTAGGTAGGTAGGTATCTAATCGCGGTCGCTCGTATATTCTTTGGTAGGCGAATGTGGGCAATTGGCGATTGCAGATTGCAGATTCGAGAAGGTGACGAGTTTAGTGAAAATGTAAAACATAGGTAGGTATATAGGTATATAGGTATAGGTATAGGTATAGGTATAGGTATAGGTATAGGTATAGATCGGAGTTGCGGCAGATGGCCGAAAAGCCGTCAGACGACTGCGGTTGCGATTGCTGGTTGCTTTTGCTGCTACTGCCATAGGCGCACCCAAGGGGGGGCTCAGGGGGCCCGAGCCCCCCCTTAAGCCCGGAAAAAATAATTTTTTGCTTCAAAAATGAGAAAAAAGCCAATTTTTTTGCTCTTCAAAGTATATTTTTTCAAAAAAATTTCGCCCTCGCTTCGCTCGGGCAGTATTTTACTACTTTTCTTTCAAAACTTGACAATTTTTGATTGATTTTTCAGTCAAAAATCACCAAATTCTCAATAAATTCTCTGTTTGTCAGAAAAAATTGATGATTTTTGATGAAATATCAGTGAAAAATGACTCAATTTGAAATTTGACCCCCTCCCCATTTTTTCTCAAATTCTGAGCCCCTCCCTTAATTAATTTCTGGGTGCGCCTATGGCTACTGCCGTCGCCTTTGCTGTTCGCCGATTCGGGTAAATGTCACAATGGATTCTGCACTGAGACGCTTAGATAGCTGTAACTGTAAGTAGCTATCGCGCTACATGCGGGTAGATGCCTATAGCTGATGAGTACGCGTATCGCGTACGACCAACTATTCGACACTACGATCACGGATCACACGGCTACGAATAGGTAACTAGAACTACCTACCTACCTACCTACCTACATAGGTACGCGAGCGAGGCGACGTTGACGATGGCAGGCGATAAAAGACGCTTTACATTTAGATGTACGCGACGCGCGGCCTTTAGGTAGATAGGTATTATAGTAGATGAGTACCGGTCACGTTTCACTCGTCACTCGTCACTCGTTACTCGTCAGATGTATATGTAGGTATGTAAATTCGTCACTGGCGCTCGCAGTTCGCATTTGGCGATTCACAATATTCACGTCGCGTCGCGTCGCAGCCGAAACGCGCGTTCACATTACATTACTTACATTACTTTTACTACATACGTAGGTAATAGGTATATTACATTGCACTGCACTTGGTGTGAAGTAAGTAAGTGTAGGTATGCAAACGAATCTGGCTATATGCCGCTATATATTGCATAGGTACATATACATATGTAGATGTAGTATGTAGTACCATCACCGATTACCGATTCGCCGTGTTTGTGTGTGTGTGTGTCTGCGTGTTCGCGCTCGGTTTCAACCGGCATCGACCTTGGCCTCCGCTTCCACCGCTGCCGCTGCCGCCACGCTGTGTCAGTGTCACCGCGTACGTTATCGTTAGGTCGGTGTCACATTGATAAGACGCGACGCGACGTCATTGGTCATGTAAAAGTAACCAAGTACGTACGTAAGTAAGTAAGTATAGTAAGTACCTACATGCTTATATGGTACCTACCTACCTACCTACCTACCTACCTACCTACCTACCTACTACGGTACTCGCATAATTATGGTACCTACTCGTACATTGTGTTGTATCGTATCGTATCGTATCGTATACAGCAACAGCTGTGTAGGTATATTATGAAGTAAGTATGGGTACTTACCTAAATACGAATACCTACCGCACGATTCCGATGCCAGTAATCGTTCATCTATGTATTTCGACAATAAAACTCTCACCCCCGCCGCCCGCGCCCTCGACCCCGCGGCGCCTTCGCCGTTACCGTCGAGACTGGCGTTAAGTACTCGCCTACGTCTAGGTACTTGGATATCACCAACCGCAGTGTGCTTCGTACCTCTACCTCGTACGTCGTACCGGCAGGCAACCGGCAAGATATTACTTGCCTGCCTGCCTGCCTACCTACCTACCTACCTACCTACAAGTTTAGTCATGCGGTGTGGTGTGACGAATAGACTGTAGCACGGAGCGTGTTACATTTTTCTATTCGACAAAATACTCGAGCTCGAATTACATTAGATAGGCACCGAATTGCCTACTTGCCTACGCTACGTACCTATTCACAGTAGGCGCAGGCGGGCGGGCGGGCAGGCAGGCAGGCGTAGGTAGTGGGTATACATGCAGAGATGGAACGATCAATAATCGATTCTCATTCGTCATCTCCGCCAACCGCTATAGGTGGGTAGGTAGGTAGGTAGGTAGGTACCTACCTGAGCAATCAACTCAACTGATGTTTGTTTCGTCTGTGGATGGGTGCGGGTGGGTGGGTGGGTAGGTACATAGGTAGTACATACTCGTTAACGTATACGTATACGTATACGTATACTTACACTTACCTAGTACATAGGTATGTAATTAGTTACGTGCAAATAGATGCGCAGATTTACTAGCGAGCGTGTAGGTATGTATCGTATGTGGTATGTAGTTGTAGTACATATGTACATGTACTAACTAAGCCTAAGCGTAAGCACATCTTACATAGGTACTTACTGTACGTAGGTACCTACGACATGTATGTCGTATGTCATTGTAGCTCTAGCTCTAGCTCTAACTCTAGCTCTAGCTCTAGCTATGTATGAGCCCTATTACGATTTACAGTTTACAGTATTACAGTTCAACTTTAAACGTACCTATCTACATAAGTATGTACATGTAGGTATTACAAAGTAGCTACTAGCTACGACACGACGCGACGCCGATACAAATGGCCGTACTTTACTTAGTCGGGTTACAGCGCGGCGCGGCGCGGCGCGCCTCTTGATCAGCAAAGTCGTAAGATTTACTACCTAGGCATACTTATAGCATAGCATATGGCGAGTAATAGAGGTAATAGGTATACATAGGTACGCAGCGCAGGTACGAGCCGTAGAGTAAAAAACGCGAATGCTTCAAACAGGTGAGGTAGGTGTAGGTGTAGGTGTAGGTAGGCAGCTAGGCACTAGGCACTAGGCAAGCAGGCAGGCAGGCAGGTATTCGCAATCTAAACTTGTTCGTCGGTTTCTTTATTGGTACTTTATAGGATGAAGATGTGTTGTGGTTGTGGTCGTCGCGTCGTCGTCGTCGTCTCGTCTCGTCTCGTCTCGTCTCGCGTCGCGTCCTTTTTTCCATTACCATTTTAGGTATTCGGCGTAGGTAGGATAGGCAGGTGCAGGTACCTACCTAATTCGGTACTGCAGGCGGCGGCGGCGGCGACGCAACGCGGCGTCCGTTCGCGTAAAACGATTCGATTTCGACGAGAGTACGATTCAACGTTTCGGGAATGCAAAAATGCACAAACACGGCAATCAGCAGCGAGACGAGCGCGAAAAAGGCGAACGTGACGGATACGCCGGCCGCGTCCAACGCGTACGGCAGCGTTTTGGCCGTGGCGAACAGCAACAGGTACGCGTACGATATGAGCGCGGCGCTTCCGAAGGCGCGTTTCTCGGTCGGCAGCAGTTCGACGAGCAGCGTCCACGGCACCGCCATGACGCCGATCGCGCCCACGCCCACGTACAATACGAAGCCGGCGACGGCCGCGTATTCGGCGAGCCGGCGCCAAAAGCGGAGCGTCCGCCGGTCGCCGTCGCGGTCGTCGGCGCTACCGGCGTTGGCGTACTCGGACGCGACGACGGTCGCGCCGAGGGCCAGCAGCATGCCGACGCTGGAGGCGATCAGCAACGTTTTTCGGCCCGCCTTGCCGGCCACGCAGCAGCCGAGCACGCTGGCCGCGAAACGTACCACGCCGAACAGCACGAACGCTTCCCGCTTGAGCAGCGCGCCCACGTTCGGTGCCAGCTTGGGAAACAGCTCGTACACGTAGTACACGGTCGCGTACAGTCCGCTCAGCTGCTGCAAAAGCATCAGAATGATCAGCGCGCCTAACGGCTTGTAAACGGCCGGCTCGAACCATCCGTATTTGCTGCGCGTCGTCGTCGTCGTCGTCGTCGTCGTCGTCGTCGTCGTCGTCGTCGTCGTCGTCGTCGTTTTTGTTGCGATTCCTACTCTGTCGTCGTCGTCGCCGCCGCCGCCGCCGCCGCCGGCGGCGTCCGATTTCAGAATGCGCCATTCTTCCTCGAATATCTACGACGCAAACGGTAAATTGGTATACTTAGGTAGGCGATAAGTTGTACGAGTACATATCTATGTAGGTAAGTAAAAGTATGTATATGTATGTACCTATACCTAAGTAGTGGCGCTGGCGCTGGCGCAAGCGTAAGGAATCGTTACGTGTGGCCGCGTATCTTTCGAAAAAAATGGTTGCCATCGCGGCGCGTTTATCCGAGCGCCCTGCGCCTACGCGGTACTCGAGACAGAGTACATAGGTACATATGTAATACCTAACCTATCTTCCAAGTACCATACTGTAGGTAGGTAGGTAGGTAGGTACTAATAGCGGGGCGCGGCGTGCCTACCTCGGGATCGGCGTTCAGTTTGAGCAGCGATTTCTTGGCGGCTGGCCAATCGGCTCGGAAATTCGCCAGCCATATCGGACTCTCGGGCGTCAGCTTCAACACCAGCAGCGCCACCAAGGAGAAGAAGGCGGCGAAGAAGAGGGCGCTTTGCCGCCACGTCAACACCAGCTTCAGCAACGTCGTCAGCAGAATTCCGAAAGCGAAGTGGACGCCGAGCAACGACAGAAATACCGAACGGTATCGCTTGTGCGACGTTTCCGAAACGTAAACCAAATTCGAAGTGGTCAAGCCTGGCGAACGTTGGTTATACTTAGGTTGGTAATTAGATACTTAGTAGGTAGGTAGGTAGGTAGGTATTACGTAGCGTAATTATAGACATACCGGGTACCTTCGTACCTACTACCTACTCGCTATTAAAAAGATGTATGTATGTCATCGCGGAAAAATAATAAACAAATTGCTAAATTGTTAGGTAATATAGGTACGTAGGCTACCTGCGGCTACGCCCGCCAATAGTCGGCTCAGATACAGCGCGCAGACGTTTCGCCCGTCTACCAAGCCCAAAGTCAACCAAGCGCCGACGCACGGTACGCCGATAATCAGATTACACGTTTTCCTGCCGACGGCGTCCATCAGCGGTCCGCAAGCGATCGCTCCGATCGGAATTCCAACAGCGCCGATACTAGCTGCCTCGCGTAGGTAGATACGTAAATCACAAGTTAGTACGAGAGTACATTTTTAGGAATAGGAATAGGAATAGGAATAGGAACGTATAAGATACCTACCTACGTACGTACGTACGTAGGTAGGTATTTACCTGCTTACCGAACCAAGAGCCGGCGCTTTTGCCCAGATCGTTCAGCAACAAGTTTGAAAATGCCAAATTAACGCCGGCGTGAATCGTGTACAAAAAGGCCACGTTGCTCGATATAATCTGCGTACGGTACCAATTACCAAATAAGTAGGTAAACTATATTGTAGGTACATATGGTATAGATACGAAAGATACCTATATAGGTTAGGTTAGGTACCTAGTGCCTAAGCCTAATCGACCATAAACTGCCGCGTTACGCTTTGCGGCGCGGCCATCCAGTCGTTTACCTGCGTCCAAGTATTACGTGTATACTATACCTAGGTAGGTGAGGTGTAGGTACCTACCTGATATTTGACGTGTTTCCACGAAACCGAAACCGAAGCCGGACTCGGACTTGGACGACAAGCGACGTCGCCGCTTTTGTCGCTTTTCTCGATATCAACTTGAACTTGGTCTCGTCGCAATCTGAAATCATCGAAGCGGTACTTGACACCCTCAACCCAGACGATAGGTAGGTAAGCATAAGCAAGCGAGTCGAGTCGAGTCGAGTCGAGTCGAGTTGACGACGTCGACGTAGCATAGCGTTACAGTTAAAGTTGGAGTTGGAGTTGGCGTACTCTTGCAACGTTACTGTTTCCGTTTCCATTTCCATTGCGAATGGCTGGGGCTCGGCTCGGCGCTCTGGTCGTCCGGTCGAGTGGTTGGCGCTTGCGTTGAGTTGAGTTGAGTTGAGCTGCGCTGCGGCTGCGCTGCACTGGCGACGTGGTGAGCGCCCTTTGCGCTGTTCGCGTGCGTTCGAAAAGGCAGGACGCCGGCTGCGTTACGGCCCGATGGTTGCACGGTACTGGGTACTGATACTGACACTGAAAAATTTGGCACTAGTAAGTGGAAAGTGGCGAGTGGCGAGTAGTTAGGTACCTAATTAGTAGCCGGTAACGCGATCATGTTTACTCGGCACGGCACGGCACGGCACGGCACGGCACGGCACGGCACGGCACGGCATGGCCACGTGGTAACCGTTTCGCGGTCGCGGAATCTTGGCGGGTATTGCGGTGTAAATTCGTAATCGCGGTCGTACTGATAAAACGCCTACCGTTCCTCGCCCCGCCTGCGCCTCGCGTACTCTATGGTTTGGCACACATGCACTTATATAGGCGCGCGCGCGCACGCGCGTGCGTGCGTGCGTGTGTGTGTGTGTGTGTGTGTGTGTGTGTGTGTGTGTGTGTGTGTGTGTGTGTGTGTAGGTACTTGGGCGTTATTCGTGATAACGATTCCGCGTCGCGTCGATATTTAATTCGATTTCAAAGTAAACAGTTTAGTACATAGGTGTAAAAAAAAAAAGAGTAGGTAGGTAGGTACGGTACGGTACGGTACGGTACGGTACCAAATAAAGTTCACAGGTGCCATACTCGGCAAGAATCGAGCTGGCGCTGGCATGGCGATGGCGCGACCGACTCGAGAATGCAAACCATTGGCTAGGTAATTAGTAATTACAGTCAGTTAAGTATATGCACCTACTTAGGTACGACGCGACGCGAGTACCAATCGCGTCTTACATACTGTGACGGTGACGGTTATAAGTCCGCGTCGCGTCGGAAATGCGACTCGACGACTCGTGCGACTGCTGCGTAGTTCTAGGTAGGTATGTTACGTACCTATACCTACCTATACCTACATACTTATACCTCTACGTGTACTATGGTAGGTAATAGGTATCGAATGACGTTCTCGGCTGGGGCTGGCACTTACCTATAGGTACGTTTACGTTTTGGTCAAGTTGCTCGCCAGTTAGATTGGTAGGAAGGTAGGTAGGTAGGTAGCGCAGCGTAAGCTACGAACACAACCACACACACATCACCGACACCGACACCGCTGATTTTGATACTGAAGCAGACACTGATTACACGTAGGTGTAGGTATACATTCCGGGGCGCGGGGCGCGGGGCGCGGTATCGGAATCCGTAGATGTGCATGTACCTAATCGGTATTTTTTTACTTTTTATAAGTATGTATGTGTACCTACATTACATTATACGTACGTACGTGCATATTCTACTCTACTTGCTGATATCTCTGCGATAACGATAGATGATGAATATAATTATGCATTACGTAGGTAGGTAGGTAGGTAGGTAGTAGGTACCTACTAGGTATGTTTCTTCTATGATGTCGTCTCTATATCTATGGTCTGAATACTTATCTACCTAATCGGCTAGAGAGCCGATAACGGCTTTATCTATGGCTGTGGCTGTGGCTGCGGCAGCGGCTGTACGTAACACATAGACGTAGGTACGCAGACGCACGTATGTACACATAATGTAGGTATATATATATATATATAATTGCACGCGACCCTACTATGTCAGCCACTTTTCATATATACTCGAAAATTTTCAATTTTTTGCCGACTTTTTCAAATTTGTCTCATTCCTGTGCTAATTGATTAATCGAAATTCCAATTGCAGAATCATTCTTAGCAACACAAAATTCACCTTTACAAAAAAAAATGACGTTCCTACATAAAGATTTTTGAAAAAAAATTGCAAAATTTTCTTTGTTATTGCAAATTTTGAAAAAGTGTCATAGTAAAAAAATAGCTGGGATCAAATGAAAATTTTTGATACCAAAAACTTTTGGTTCAATTGATAAAACGACTAAAAAATTGTGGGTCAAAGTTTGAACTGTGCATACTTAAAACTGGTATAGGCACAAAAATTCCGACCTGTTTTCTCAATTCTACACATCGCTGATTAAATATTGGGCCTGCGTTCATCCTCGCGCCTCAATTTTTAAGGGTTGCGAACTCTGGTGGAAGTTTTCGGAAACAGGTGGCTGACTTTGTATGTAGAATTAACCCACAAAGTGGCTGACATGTCCGGATATCATCACCTATATATATTATTATATGTATACACACGGCCCGCGCCCGTGGTAGAGATACCTATGTGATGTGGTTAGCGCGCTATAAAAAAACATCCTAAGTATCTATTTTGATTAGTACCTGGTACCTGCTGTCAAATGTAATAAATTCTTCATTTACTCGGCTCGACTCGACTCGACTCGACTACTTTCACGTCCGATCAATGTGTACTGTACCTACGTATTCGGTTTTGTAGTAGGTAGCTAGACATAGTAGGTAGGTAGGTACCCAAAGTCTAACCCAACCCTCGATTACCGTGCGAGTGCATCGCCAACGGTGCGGCGCGGCGGCCATGTCTTGCGCAGTGCTCATTTTTTACGTGTCGTGTAGGTAGCAGCAAATTACCTAGTTACCGCCTTAGCTAATTAGCCAAACTTTTCTCGAAAATGCATACCTATTAGGTAGGTAGGTACCAAGCTACGGTACCCACCTTCGTATGGTACATATTTTTACCATTTGTCTCATTTCAACTTGATTTTTTTGTAATCCCATTCGGACCCGACTTGTTTTCTTTTCCCGGCGCAAAGGCGAAAAAGGCGCGAATTATTTTGAAGACGGCTGATTAAAAATCCAACGCTGTACTGCTGCAGACTCGAAAGCCCTCAACAGCCAGCAGCAGCAGCAGCAGCAGCAACAACAACAACAACAACGTATTTTATTCGACGCGTTATACACCAGTTAAAGTAAAAAACAAACAAACAATAAGTGTAAGTAAATAGTAAACACACACACACACACACACACACACACACACACAAAATATATATATTATACAAAGATCACAAAATAAAAGAAGCCCAATTTAGGCCGGTAGGTAGGTAGGTAAGTAAGTAGGTTACGTTGAAATACGCACTTACACACACGAATAAGCGTGTACCTATATACCTATGCGTATACGTGTAGGTACTCGAAAAAGTCTCGAATACGATATAGCACAACAAATAGGTACCTATACAGTATAATAGGTCGGTGAGATGGTGAGATGACGTAAACGATATAGGTAGGTAGGTAGGTAGGTCTGTCTAGGTGGCTCATTCCGCATCTTGGTAGGTCAACTTCAGGTAGGCGCTGCAGGTGGTTCACCAAGGAGGTCTGAAAGCGGCGCATTGGCGGTGGCGACGGCGAGCTTCGCGAATAAGTGCCGCGAGTAGCGCTGCAACTGCAACGCTGCACAGACCTACGCCTACGTCCGCGTCGCGTCGTGTCGACCTGCGACCTGCGACCTGCGACCTGCATATGCCTATACGGCCATCGCAACGCGTAGGTAGATCTACTCGGAATTGAGCGAGGCGAGGCGAGGCAGACGACGACGACGAATCAAATGAAATTATAACTGTCCATGGTGCCGTAATATTTCGCTCCGTTCGCGGCGGTCGTTTGCGACGAGAAATGCTGATCGGACGTCGAGTTGAGCGGCGCACGTTTGGCGGCCAACGATTTGCAGGTTACGCCGGCGACGCCGACGGTGGCCGCGTACGTCGCCAGACGCTGGTCGTGCGACTTTCGGCGTCGGCGACGTCGTCGTCGTCGTCGCAGCCGCAACAGCTTCTCGACGGCGACGTTGACGAGCACGCTTTCGACGAGCAGGCTGCAGGCGGCGTTGGCCGCCGCCATGGCCAACACCAGCAGCCGAAAGTCGAGCGTGGGCGGCGTTTTCAGCTGGAACAGTCGTCGCACGACGGGCGGCGGCCAGACGGCGATCGCGCACGACACCAGCGTCATGGCGGCCAGCGACCAAAACAGGCCGACGTTCTTGTAGACGGGCTCGCGATACGGCCGGCCCACCGAAAAGGTCACCGCCAGTATGATGTACTGGAACTGGGACACGGCGTACACGGCGTAGTTGTCGTAGTTGTAGAATTCGCCGTTGCCGCCGCCGCCGCCGCCACCGCCGCCGCCGTTTTCGGCAACCGGCGCGTACCACGGATAGCGTTTGACCAGCAGCAGCGAAACGGTCTGCACCGAGACCATGAGCGCCGTCTGCAGCAGCAGCGACAGCACCGGCACCGGCGACAGCAGACTGGAGGCGGGCGCGCGCGCCACCAGCGCGCCGCCGTACGGTCGCGTCTGCCCGAAGAAGAAGGCGAACACGACGATGAGGCAGACGTCGATGTACAAGAACTGCAGGTCGGAGAGCGCGCTGCGTTCGCCGTACAGCAGCACCGTCGAGAAGAACTCGAGCAGACTGTAGAGTATCATGAATTTGAACAGGCCGAACGAGGTGACGAGCGCGGCGCGTCCTTCGCGTATCACCTTCGGCACGCAGCCGACGTGCGCCTGTTGCGAGGTGAACGGCGACGCGACCGACGACTCGGCCTCCGACAGCGAGATTCCGACGTCGGCCGTCTTCAGAGCGCCGCAATCGTTGGCGCCGTCTCCGCACATGGCTGCCAAACCAACAACACATGCAAAATTAATTAGGTATAGGTACGCAGCTACTACGTAGGTGTAGGTATAGGTATAGGTATAGGTACAGGTTCGCTCTTCTTACCGACGTAATATCCCAAATTCTGCAACTCTTGTATCACCTGTTGCTTCTGGTCGGCGGACATTCGCGCGAAAACCACGCCGTTGGCCAACACGGTCGCCATACTGGCGGCGAAATGCTGCCGAATCACGCTCCATACGTGGCCGGTTAGCGCGAATCTGTAGTCGTTGTACGGACGCAAATGCGCCAGACGACGCGTCTTCGATCCCATTTCCAAATCGGCCCCATCGGCGGCGGCGTCGTCGTCGTCGTCGTCGTCGTCGTCGTATTCCGGCCGCAGCGACGTCGTTTGCTGTTTCGGCAGCCAACAAAAAAAAAAAAAGTACATAAATTAAAAATAAGCAAACTAAACACTCGGTACGTGTATGTAGGTAACCTACATACCAACCGTACTATCCTTACAAGTTTTTTTTTGACTTTTGCGTGACGCGAAATTGCGTCCGCGCAAAAAAGAGTCTCGAAAATTTCGGAATGACCTCGTCCTCCCCCCTCCCTCCTACCACTCAACGTGAAAAAAAAGATCCACGTTATTGAACATGGATAATTTTGGCCGAACGACGAGTGTAGCAATGTGAAATGAGTGGTTTTTCTAAAATTTTGAGCCCCTCGCTGAATAGGTTGTCGATTTCTGGGTGCGCCCGTGATTTTTACCTCGCCTCGCCTCAAATTACTTAGAAAGTAAGTAGGTACTTACTTGCTCGCTCAATACCTAGGTACCTATTATTGAACTACTTTCAAAACTTGGGCGCTGGAAATTTGGAGTTGCCAAAACCATGTTTTTTTGTTTTTCTATGTAGTTTTCGATATGAAAAACTTGCATTTTTCAAAACCGAGGTAATTTCGAATCGTTACAACCGGAAAACTCGAACACGCGTAGATATCTATACCTACCTAACCTACATACCGTACGTAGGTACGTCTACTACTCGTATATGTACGCATACATAATATGTAGGTAGGCACCACAATGACATATTTGTATTATTTCGAATGCCTGTTAAAGTGTACCCAGTACCCAGCTAATTTTCGGCAAGTGTCGCGTACCTATCGGAGTAGACGGCTGACGCGACATCAGGACATTTTCTAAACAAGGGTCGCGGTCAGTCAGTCGGTCGGTCGGTCGGTCGGTCGTTCGTCAGAAGGCATTGGCAATTTTTCTTCGGCGCGGCGCGGCGCGGCTCGGCGTTAATAAAGTTGCATAACTCGTTTGCCGTAAATAAGCGAAACGAACGTGTGTGCGCGCGCGCATGCACCTTATTCCCGTTGCCTACGCGTAGGCACGTCGTCGAGTTACCACTCACTCACTCCCTTCCTTCCTTCCTCCCTCCCTCCCACCTGCTCGCCCGCCTAACCCATCCATTTCATCGGGGCGACACGACGTTAATAAAATTGCATAACCGATTCGCCGTAAATATGTAGAATACGTACATTACATACGAACGAACGAACGAGCGACTGCGACTGCGACTGCGCGTAAGACGTAGGTGGTAAGTAAATAAGCGCTTGTTTTATACGAAGGTAGGTAGGTACCGGTTTGTGACCCTGTCGTAAAGAAGGGATCTAGTGTAAAGAAAAAAAATAATCCATGTCTCGTTGTTCACGTTTTTGGTCCAAATGACACGAAATCTGGACCAAACACATAGAAATGAAGACACGGACCTTTTTTTTTTTTTTTTTTTTTATACACCAGTTCCCTTCTTTACGACAGGGTCGCATATATATCTATATGTAATGTACCTAGGTATGTATTCTGTTATAACTTGAATCGGGCATAAATTCGAAGATCGGCTCCGATTTGAAAGAGACGGAATCGTTCGTGTCTTTGGCGTGTCATCGATTTTGGCGACAAACGTTCACCGATTCAAAGGGTGACATTTCGTTTCCGAATCGGTAATTTTTGCGCAACAACCGAACGATTCAATTCGGTAGTCGAGCAAAAATTACTCTTACCAAGGATGATTCAAGAATCGATACGTACCTACTACCTACGTACATTTATATGTGCATATTAGGTACTAAACAGAAGTAGGTAGGTATACTATTATACATGCATAGGAATCTATATGTATAGGTGTTCGGAGGTACTACCGTGAGGTGAGGTTAGTAGGTGAGGTGCGGTGTCTACTCGAGTGGGTGGGTGGGTAAGTAAGTAAGTAAGTAAGTAAGTAAGTAAGTAACGAATTTTAACGAATTTAACAATCAAGTAAGTAATACGTAGGTGCGTAGGTGCGTAGGTGCGTAGGTACAGGTACTTACGAACATGGACAAATCGGCTTCGAAATTTTGGTCGTCGGCGTCGCCGCCGCCGCCGCCGCTTCGTAACGTATACGTTAATTTGGGACGATGATGGAATTCGCTGTTACGACCACGGTCGTCGCAGTGGTTTACGTTTATGGTTGCTACTAATTCGTTTTTCGCGATAATACCGCACTCCTTCGCGACGCATATCGCCGTCTGTATGTTGTCGCCTAAACAAATATACAAATTCAAGTTTAAATTCAATGAGGCAAATTTAAATTCGAACGCGAACGCGAACGCGATCGCGCCTCACGCTACACGCACGTCAGCATACCTACCTACCTACCTACCTACCTACCTACCTACCTACCTACCTACCTACCTACCTATCTATCTAAGTGGCTTGGTATAGGCGGTAATGACCTGCTTAGGTAGGTGGTCACATTGGTCTTATTGAACTTTAGTCATGTTGATGTTGTCTCATTGAACTTTCTTTTTGATTTACTGGTCTTATTGAACTCTAGACATGTTTGTCTCAATGAACCCTCCTTTTGATTTACTGGTTTTACTGGTTTACGATTTGAATATGCTCTCCCCCTCCCTCTCTCCCCTCGCAAAATTAAATTTTTTTAGTTCGTTTTTAGTTCTCGTTTGTTTGTGTTATTTTGTTAGTGAGTAAGTTGTCCGGCCCCTCGTTCACGCATATGCGTATGCGTATAGAGGGGTCGATAAACTTTTAATTACCTATGTAAAATGTATGCCGCGGAAATAACAATAAAACAATTATCAATTATCAATTATCAACTATCTATCTACAAAAATGAGCCTTTGTAACGGTACACGTACGTAATGTACCTATATGTAGGTAGGTAGGTAGGTAGGTAGGTAGATAAGTGAGTAGGTACCTACTATCGTAGCGTTATACGTACGTACATATGTATGTACGTATGTATGTAGTACATATGTAGTCGCTTACAGCTGCACGGGACCTAATGCGTATGTAGGTACTGGGTACCTAGACCTACCTGTTAACATGATAAGCTTGATGCGAGCTTGTCTGAGATCGGCGATAACGGGCGCGGTTTGCAGTTTCAGTTTATTTTCAAAAACCACGAGTCCGACGAACGCCAAATCGCGCTCCACTTGGTCGCGGTGCAGTCGTTTCAGTTTGATTATGTCGATGGACGGGAAGGTTTTGTACGCGACGCCGATCACTCTGTATCCCTTTTCCGTTTGCTGCTCCAAAACGCTACGTAAATTTCCCGGTACTTGACGAACGCCAAACAAACAAACAAACAAACAAACGTAGGTAGGTAGGTAGGGTTTGGTAGGGTAGGTGACGTATGTACTCGTGTAATGTACGTACTGGAATCGGGCTGGCAAAGCGATTCTATCATTTCGGGAGATCCTTTGCAATACACGGTGAAATCTTTCGAACGTAAATCTTTGGTGATGACGCTCATGCGTTGCAGACGCGACGAAAATTGAAACTGATGTATGATGCCTATCTAACCAAACGAATAGAAAAATAATGATAATACATTACCTATCTAATGATAAGTAGGTAGGTACCTAATAAAAATAGCCGAGTACAGAAAACAAAATACAAAACAAAAAAAACGCGCCTCCGCTCCGTAAATAAAACGAGTAGGTACGTAGGTAGCTAAAGGTAAATGTACATTGTACATGCTACAGTGCTACAGCTACATACACGTAGGCGGACGCACTCAGCCGCCTACGTGTATGTAGCACGTACAATGATTTCTACCTTTCTAGTTTCTACATACATAGGTAACAGCAGAGTACCACATCCGAACCTATGTGCGTATACACTGTACACTGTACACTGTACAGTATGTGTACGAGCCCTAACTCGCGAGTAGTATATGTAGGTACCTGTAGACCTCGACCTCGACCTCTTTTTTTTTTTTTTTTTTTTTTTTTTTTGTAACAAGAACTTTTATTTCACAGAATAAATACACATTGGTCACACGCAGCTGCAAAAACGCGGCTTGCCGCAGTGTGAAATTAAAAGCAAAACAGAAACAATAGTAAGGGGAGGGACATGGGGCTCACTACTAGCAAAAGCTTTCGGATACTTGCCAACCATGTTTAACAAAGGGGGAAGAACACAATTAAATCAGGCAGGAGTCACATGCCAGCTGCTATTTTGTTAAGGTTTTCCAATCCACGGACTAGATCAGCGAAGAGAGAATCCAGGTTCTCGGAGAGTTCAACCATTTCTTGATTTTGTCTGTCGATTAGCTGTGACTGGTCTACTATGTCGATGAAGAAGGGGCATTCGAACACAATATGCCAATTATCTTGAACCGCTGCACTGCATTCCTATCTACCTATCTACCTACATACACGCATGCATACATGGGTAGATACGTAGAGGTAGAGGTAGAGGTACATTACCTACATATTACTTACTTACTTACTTACATACGAGTACATATAGGTACCTACTTAAATCTAGGCGTAAGTATAGGCATAGGCCAAGGTACATATGTAGATGTACCTATGCAGTATGTACTTACTTCGCGATCTTGCGTTATAGACGATGGCGGCGCTTTTACAACCGTCGGCGCGAGTAAATCGTATTTAAGCGTATCGGTTAATTCGGTCTCGTCCAAAATCCATCCGGTAGACTCGAACATCTAAGAAGACGACGACGACGACGACGACGACGACGACGACGACAGAAAAATGAAAGAAAAACGTAAGAAAAACAAAAAGAAAAAAAGAAGCGCTGGCGCAAAAATTGGGGGGGGGGGGAGGGAGGGAGGGAGAGAGAGAAAGGTCAATACAAGCAGGTGGGTCGAGGGGTAGGGGTACCTAAACGTAAACACGTTTCGGCGCGTGTGGCCGGTATCGCGACCGCTCATTTGTGATTGCGCGTACTTGATCGTAACAACTTGCAAGTAGGTACCTACCTACCTACCTACCTAACTACCTAACTACCTATGTACTTGCGCATGGAGGCAGCAGCCGGCAAACAGTCCACATGGAAACGCGCAGCGCAGTCTCGCAGGTTCGGTGACCGGATTAAATTTAAAATTAAAATTTCGCAGTGAAATCGGCGAAATTCTTCGAATGAAGATAGGTCTGATAAGTACCTAAAAATCGAAGAACTTCGCCCGATTTTTGTGCGCGCAGCGATCGCGACTTTTATCCAGTCATTTCTCATCGGGCTGCGCCGCGCCGATTCGAAACCAGCAGAGAGCGGGTTCCTTAGGTTTGTTGGCCTGTTGGCCATGCCATGCCATGCCATGCCATGCCATGCCATGCCATGCCATGCCGCGAGAGTTCTCGACGCGACGTCTGTACCCGTGTACCGGGTACCGGTAAGCGCACGTGTAAGTATAATAGGTGTTGGGTGGTAGGTAAGTATTAGGTACGTATGGCTACTGGCTAGAGCTGGTTATAGTAGGTAGTAGGTAGGTAGCTAGATAGCTAGGTACCTACGTCTACTCGTATGTGCATATGCATAGGCATAGGCATAGGCATAGCTAGATGTACATTGTAGTACATGGTTGCACGTTATAAACAAACTACAGTACCTATGTACTTAGGTAAGTCCAAGTCCAAGTCTAAGTCTAAGTACCTACCTTGACGTCCAACGGATCGCCGGAAATAACGTTGTTTATCAAGGTCAACGAGTGGCAGGTGGCCATCGCTTCTACGAAATTTGTCGGCAAATCGGCGGTGGCGGCGGTGTCCGGACCGACGTCCGTAACCAGTTGTCGCAGCTGATTGTTGCGCGCCGGTATCACGCCGTACAGGTCCAGTCCGTCCTCGGTTAACGTGCCCGTCTGCGATAATACCGTAGCGTAGGTAGGTAGGTAGGTAGGTAGGTATCGTATGTAATTAGGTAGGTAGGTGGGTAGGTGGGTAGGTGGGGTGGGTACGTAGTACGTACCTTGTCGAAACATACGCAATTTACGGAACCGGAAACGTTGATGACGGACGGATTCATGCAAGAGATTTTCTGCTTTTGAAGTCTACTTTGAGCGTAATACTTTCCTACGGTCATGGCGGCCGGCAAAGCGGGAGGCACCACTATCGTTACGATGTCCAGCGAGTCGACGATCGTGTCGAACAAAGCCGCCTTGTGCATTATCTGGGAAACACGCGTACGAAAGGGTAGGGTCGGTTTAGCCCCCGATAGATGTAAAAGTGCCGAGTAAAAAAAAACCTAGGTACCTACCTACCTACCTACCTACGTACGTACGTACGTACGTATCTACTACATAGGTAAGTAGTAAGTACCTACATTCAAGTAGGTACCTACCTACCTATGTATACGGTATGTATGTAGGTATGTACAGTAATATCTGCCACCATGACACAAAATTTTTTGTTTTGGCCATAACTTTGGTAATTTTTGATGAATTTTGGATTTCTTTGCGCCATTCGATAGATCTATACATAAGGTTTATTGGATAAAATTTTCAGACATTTTGCTTCATAAACGTTGAAGATATGACAAAAATAAAAAATAAAAATTTCTGTGTCATGGTGGCAACACCATAGGCCACCATGACACAAGCTGTTGTCACGTTGACACAGATTTAAAATACATTGGTTTTATAGTTGCCACTATGACACAAACAAAAATTCAAAGTGTTCACCATGACACAGTGCCACACAGTTATTTTTGGTGATACAAATCCTTCATTGAAGTTTTGGTTGATTTTTTTCACTATAAAAATGTGAATCAAGCTAGAAACAAACATTTTTATACGAAAATGGATGAAAAATCAAAATTTGCATCATTATCGCAATTTTTATACTGTGTCATTGTGGCAACTACCAATTTGTGTCAAGGTGGCAACACAGTCGAATTTTTTTCAAAGCAGTATTACCAACCTACCAAGTCTTCATTTTCAACTCTCTTTTATGCCAAAAGATGCGCAATTGAATGACGATTCCAACGAGATATAACATTTTTATTTTATTTCTCATTGGGCCTCTCCAATGCAGAAATTAAAATTGAAAAAAATTTACTTTGGTGAAAAAATTTTCATTTTTTTCATAAAATATTTTTTCTTTTCAAAAGTTTTCCATGGATCTCTGCGAATGATAGATATATGATGGGTCATATCATTTTACGTTTTGTAAATTTTTTTCACGCCAGAAGCGCTTATAGAAAAAAAGTTATGAAGGGTGTGTCAACGTGGCAGATGTGTCATGGTGGCAGACATACCTGTATGTATTAGGGTAGGTAGTAGGTAGTAGGTAGTAGGTACCTTGACGAAGGCGCTGTATACGGTGCCGATTACGGCGACCGCGCCCAAAGCCCACACGAACTTGTAAATGTCGCGGTCGAATTTGAAATCGTGCGGCACCGGATACATGATGGAACGAACGAGGCCGCCTTTGGCGGTCAGATAGCCGGTGCGCAACACGGCCGCGTGTATCGGCTGGTCGGCGTAGTAGCGGGCCTGCAGCACTTGCGTTCCGCCGTACAGCGTGTGATTCTCGTCTTCCTTCTCTTGGTACGCGCTCGTCACGTTCGGCAGCGCCGTCTTCGTCACCGGAACGCTTTCGCCTACAACGCGCAATCAATCACCACATGCCATATAGGTATAGCCATAGGTATAGGTATAGGTATAGGTATAGGTACCCGTATGTTTATTTATGTGTAAGTATTATTTTTCCGCACCATAGCGTAGGTACAATTTGTTAATGATGCGCAGAGCGCAGACGCAGACGCAGACCAACGTCTAGGTCTAGGTAGGTATAGGTTTACCTAGGTACCTACCTACACCTACTTCGGTATCTGTATAGTGTATGGTATACCTAAGTATGTAGAGTAGATCTATCTACGTACTTATGAGTAAGTACCTACCTAAAGTACGGTACACGATTGGATATTTCGATATCACACCCCAACCCATCCAATCCCCGGTAGCTAAAAATTATAGAGGTAAGTACAAGTACAAGTACAAGTACAAGTGTTCATTTATACCGACCAGTTAGCATGCTTTCGTTTACGATGCAATTTCCGCATAGCAGCACCGCGTCGCAAGGAACGACGAAACCGGCTCTAGGAATTAGAATCACGTCTCCGGGCACCAGGTCGCTGATGGCGACGCGTTCGTAAACCGCGTCCAACTTACGACACACCGTGACCGTGCCTTGCGACCTCACCGTAGTGTCCAGTTGTTTTTGATTCTGAGGAGAAGAAGAAGAAGAAGAAGAAGAAGAAGAAGAAGAAAAACGCGCGCCAACGTCGCGTCGAACGTTTCGATCACTAGGTAGGTAGGTAGGTAGGTAGGTAGGTAGATAGTAGGTACAATCTATGTACATACACAATTACACAATTACACATACCTTTTGCGTTTGTACGGCCGACGAAACGATACCGAACAACGACATGGCGATTATGGCGAACGAATAGTACAAATACAATTCGACGAACCACAAAATCAGCGAGAATACTTGGAATATATAAAACGGATTCAGAAATTCCAACAGCATGAGCACGCCGATCGATTGCAATTCGATTTGAATTTCGTTTTTGCCGTACACCACTCTTCTGCGTAGGTAGGTAGGTAGGTAGGTAGGTACCGATAACAAACAAACAAAAACACACGCCAAGTAAGCAACTAAGTATAGGTACCTACCTAAGAATTTATGGATTTTTGGCATTTTTAACGCATTCATATCAAGAGGGTAAGTAATACCCTAAATTACCACCGCGCACCGTACTTACTCGACCGCGCGCTTGAATATGAATACGTAGGTACCTACATATGTAAGTATGCGTATTGCGTATGCCTAATGAAAATTTTCCGCGTACCTGGGTACTTATAGATTTTTGTGCGATGTGCGTAGCTTACCTCAGCAGTTGATCCTGGCGCGAATAACCGAGCATATTGTGAAAATCCGACTTGGTCGAGCTTTTTTCTATGCCGCCGATTTTGCTGAATTTTCGTTCGTCTTCGCGCCATACGTATCGCAATTTCTTCACCGTAATCGTAATCAAATCGCTCTCATCTGAATGCGCAAATGGCAAAACGCCAAACGCAAAATGAAATGAAAAACTTTCCGTAAATATACCATAGGTAGAGGTACAGGTAAAAAAAGAAAAATTAAAAAAAAGTTTTAGGTTAGGTACTAGGCCTAGGTACTCGAATAAACGTACCTATAGGTACCTAGGTAGGTAGGTAGGTAGGTAGGTAGATAGATAGGTACTCTGAACGCGATACGGTATACCTTTACCAACCCACCAACCAACCACAACCACCGCGACACCGCGACCATCGATCATCAACCTACCGATAAAAGATCCGTCGTTGAAGTATATCCTGACCAACGATCGGGTTTCGTTCGCTAACCTGGCCACCGTCTCATTGTCCAAATCCGCGTTGCTGACACACCGCACGTCCTCTGCGCTTATGAAGTCATCGCCAACGCCAACGCCAACACGAACGCGTCATTCACGCAGAATACATAATATGTAAAAAAAATGGAAACGAGCAACGATCGAATAACCCATCAGGGAAAAAACATCGGTGTACCTATGTAGACCTACGTATGATTCGGTATGAGCATGACTTAATAGCCCTGCTCAGAGAAGGAAAATGGCCGCCATTCAACAGTCCTGAGCAGGGCTGGCTTCTAATTGTCTTGCTTGCTCATGCCTAATCAGATCTGATCAAGTGATCATACCTAAATACCTAAAACCCTTATTTTTTTCGTCCTGCTCGTACCTGACAATTTTTTCCCAGCCAAGTTCTTTTCTCTCTTTTTCGCTCGCTCTCTTTTTCAGTTATTTATTTATTTATTTATTTATTTATTTAATTTCTATTTTTTGACTATCGCCAAAGTAGTAGCGAGCTCCACCCTCCTACACTCATCTATACTTACGCGTGCAGTGGCGTAGGCAGGATTTCGTCAAGGGGAGGGAGGCGGGCAAGAACGAATTATGTCAAATTTTCTGTGGTCGTTTTGAAACATAGCAAGTATTTTTTCGTAGTGTACGTAAGTATAACCGAGTCTGAGGTAGGGGGTGTGTAATAAAAACAAAAAGACTAACACAACGATGTAAAATGGACACAGGACTTAGATTGGAGGTACAAAAATACATTAGCCTTTTTTCGCAGGCTTCTCTCAGAACGTTCATTAAAATTGAGATCGATTGATAATTATGTTCAAGCCCGAGCGAAGCGACGGCGAAGCTTTGAAAAAATTGAATTTTTGATGTCTAAAATAGACCATTTTCCCCAATTTTGGCCATTTTTGACACTTTTCTCCCATTATACCATATTTTTTAAAGACCATGGGGGGGGGGCAATCGCCCTCTTCGCCCCCCTCTTGGCTACGCCACTGTACGCGTGTACACCTAATATTCGGTCTACTAATCCTATGTACCTCTACCTACATATGTAATGTACCGCCGGCGGGTGCTCCATCAATTCTGCTCCCTCCCTCCCCTCCCCTCCCCCGGATATATGTATACTGTATAAAGTATTGCCAACTTGGGATTTTTAACACGAAAAGTGTCGGGGAGGGAGGAGGAGGAGGAGGAGGAGAAGCCAAAATTGATCGAACACTCGGTAGATACAGATACATATGTGTAGATAAGATACTGCGTAGACTGTAGCACGCACGTAGCAGTGCAGATAACGAGATAACGACACGTGATAGGTATGGTACTCGTACTTGGCGGTAGCGATACGAATTTTTATCCAGCTTACTTACCTAAGCTTCTCCAAACTGATTCGATGGACTTTCTTCACGAAGTAAGTGGCGTAATATTGTTGATATCTATCCTGCGACAATTACGAGTTCAGGTGTTCAGGTATGTACATGTATATTATATACATAAGGTAAGTCTAGTATGAGTACCTATATGAGTATTGAGTAAGTACATAGGTACAAGTAAAGTACCTATACACATAACACATAGTCGACGTGTTTGGCATACCGTACCGTACCGTACCGTACCGTACCGTAGAAAAGAGATCATCAGTACCTAAGGCATGTAACCGCGGTACAATGTACTTACATAGGTACCTAAGTACTCGTACATAGGTAATATAATGAATAGGTAGGTAAGTGTAATGTAGGTACATACATTAGGTACCTGCTATACCAAATAAAACGTTAACCCTAGGTAATTCTTATGATACTTACCTATACCTACCTACCTACTACATATGTACTATGTAGGTACATAGTACATACCGGGTGCTCGATTAATTCTGAATTCTGGCTCGCCCTCCCTCCCCCCCCCACCTCCACCACCACCCTTTCTACGATACTTTTTGGTGTTGCAAAATCGCGAGTTGTTACGATTTTTACCACAAAAAGTATCGATGGAAGGGGGAGGGAGGAGGGCGAGCCAGAATTAATCGAGCCCTCGGTAGTGGTATATTGGTTCATTTTGTACCAAGCCACCAAGCCACCAAGCCTCATCGCTCGTGCGCCTAGGTACCGTACAAATACCATACCGCAAAGGTAGAAAGGTAGAGGTAGCTGAGGTACCTCAACGACGCGACGCGTTTGATACGATTTTAAAGCGCAGATGGGTGCGAGGTGCAGTGCACCTACCTGCACCATTCGTTCAAAGTAGGTACTAGGTAGGTACCTCTCTACCTACATAGGTAAATGTAGTAATTCTCGGTCAAAGAACAGAAAATTTCCCTCCATCAAAAATTCTCGAGAATGTAGGCGACAAAATTCTGGCTATAGCTCCGACCCTCCGACAAGGAGAGGGTGGTCGAAAATTTTTTCGTAATTTTTTCTCACGTCAAAAACCATCATACGCGAGAGGGTGGAGGTGAATTCGAAATTCGGAGCGCTGGCCAGGTGGGTGGGAGGGAGAAGAGGGAAGCAAATTTACCTCTCATCCGGCCAAATCCTTTGACGTACAGGTAGTAGGTACCTAGGTGTAGCTGTAGGTATTATCAGGCGATTTCTAATCCAAATGAATCTGATCGCTACATAATGGTATGTAGATGTACCTACTACCCTACTACCTACTACATGTGTATATTACCTATTTTGATGTAGGTACCTAAATTTTTTTTTAAACGCGTGTACGTATACATATACAATATAATTATGTACATTTTCATCGAGTAATTGGAGGAAAAATTTTTTTAAACCACTGAAAGTAATAAGTAAATATTGAGAAAATAATTTGAAAATTTTATACACCAGTGCAGCCAACAGCGAATTGTAAAAATCTAAAATACGGAATTTATAATGTAGACTTTAATTGAGAAAAATCATCAGAAGTAGGTATATCGTATACATTGGTATTTCGGAAATGTTTTGAAAAATTTTGTATGTGAGTGCATCCAGTTACAAATTGTGACTTGCGATACTACGGAACTATGTAACTTGATAAAAAATTTAATCCTTGATCGACGACGATAAATTTCTGAAAAAAATTTCAAAGTTCGAACCCCCTCTCCCCTCCCCCTCCCTCCAACGGTAAATTTCCGGCCACGCCACTGGGTACGTAGTCGTACACCTAACGGACATCTACTTTACGTTACCTACTTTACTTTACGTGAGTAGGTCTAAGTGGTAGGTGTTTTAGGTACCTTACCTATAGTGTACGGACCGTAAATAGACCTCGGTCGGTCGGTCGGTCGGTCGGTCGGTAGGTAGGTAGGTCTAAGTACCGTAGCGTAGCGTAAGTATGTAATGTACATAGAATAAAATTTATTAGGTATCAGTTATCCGCCTACAGCCTACATGCGGGTGCGGGTGCGATCGCGCATACTTACTATGACTAGAACCTTTTGGGCGAATTTTAAAGCGCATCGTCGATGCGTACTGTACAACATCCAATGTCTATACCAATGAAAGACTAGTCTCAACGTACCCAACGACGCGACCATCAGAATCCACGTAAACGCTGTGCCGACGACGCTTCGCTCGTATCCGTAAATTTCCTGCGTCAAACGTCAAAAAACCAAACGTCAATAACGACTATCTATGTACTGTAGCTGTAGCTGTAGCTGTAGCTGTAGCTGTAGGTCTAGATACCATCCTAATAAGCTTACGGCATAAGGGATGATGGAGATGGTAATGTAATAAATTAGCCTCACCAATTGGATTGTGGCACAATTAAAAAAAAATAATAAAAATAGGTACTTACACTAAGTAGGTAGTTACTTACCTACCCACCTACCTACCTACCAACTAAGCTTAGGCTATGCTATCTATCTGTATAGGTGTGTGTGGATGTGTGTGTGTACGTGTAAGTGTAAGTAGGTATCTGTTCGAGGTACACCGCACCGCACCGCGCCCTAAACCTGACCCCGACCCCGACCCCGACCACGACCACGATGAAGTAGGTATTTTCCTACTGTTTTTAGGTATTAGGTACCCAGTGAGGACGCGACGCGACGCGACGCGACGCGACGGTTCGTCAAGTAAGTGAAGCGTGCGTCAACTCGTAAGTCTAGGTACATTACATTACATATATATTACCATTATCCGAGTACCTACCTAGTGGTAGTACATTTACATACTACGTTATACATATGCATATGTATTATGTATACGTATACCTATAGTATACCTAGGTATAATTATGGATCGTACTGTCATTGCGAAACCCGCTATGCAGAAGGAGATGAAGATGATACAGGCACTGTCATGTCAGGCCCGAATTTTCAAAAATGGGCATAAGTAAATGAAGGGTCAGGTATTAAGGCCGGTGACGAATCTCGCTGCGCAAGCGCCAAGCGCCATGCGCCATGCGCCATGCGCCATGCCGCTATAGCTCAATTCGTACCTATGTGTTGCGGTGTGCAGAAAGGCGAGGTAATTTATACCTACAGTATATTATATACATACCTACCTAAAGATATGCAAATGACACTGCGAGGCCCGAAAAAAATTCGCCTACGGCCTGCCGAGTACTGGGGACTGGGGACTGGGGACTGGCATATGGCATACACCATGAAAAACCACTTTACATGACATGACGCATGACGCATGACGCATGACGCATGACGTTGCGAGACCCGATTTCGGGCCTCGCAGTGCTTTGCCATGCCCGGTACCTTATACTTGTATGTACAATTGTACCTGTCTACCTGTCTACCTGACTATCTGTCTGTCTGGCACCTAGTATGTAGGTAGTAGGTACATAGATGTACTATACCCGCCGACACCCGACCCTACCTACTTAATTCTCAATTTGCCGGCGCGGCGCGGCGCGGCGCGGCGCAGCTTACGCTCGACTTGGGATCAGCCGAGTGAAAAATACGCCTACGTGTACGTACACGTACCACGTACCACGTACCTAATCACACTTATAGAGAAAAGAAATAGGTAGGTAGGTAGGCAGGCAGGCAGGCAGGCAGGCAGGCAGGCAGGCAGGCAGGCAGGCAGGCAGGCAGGCGATCGATTCGTCGATTTAATTCAAGTCTGTCTGTATCAGCGTCTGTAGCGTCAACAAACTCTTCCCAACTTACCATCTCGTCTTCTTCGCCTTTGTTGAGTAGGCAAATTTCATTTTCAAACGACGACGACGACGATCGCTTGCGATTAGCCGACAATTTGTCTGCGGTAAAGAAAACAAAAGTTGCAACATTAAAAACCGAACGAATATTGTAGGTAGATAAATAGTGTAGGTACTAGGTACTAGGTACTAGGTACTAGGCAGTAGGTAGCTATAGGTACTACATATGTAGACTATAGGTATAGTAGACACCTAATTGGAATACGAATACCCCAGTAGGTAGGTAGGTAGGTAGGTAGGTAGGTAGGTACGTACGCCGCGTTTGCCAGAGTTTGCGTACGTAGGTACCTGTGTACAGTGTACCTGCAGTGCATATATAGTACCTATACGAATAGGTACGATCGCCTACATCTGGACAGCAGAGAGAGAGAGAGAGAGAGTGGAATAAGCTTGCGTTGAAACACTGGAACACTGCTAAGACATCGCACCTTTACCACCACCACCACCACCACCAAACACAACAAGGGTACCTACCTAATCTAATAGGAGTCGGAATTGCGACACGCAGGAGAAAAGCGGCGCGGCGAAAAATTGACGCCGAAAACAAAGCAGCGAGAAAAAAATGGCCGGAAAACGGGTAAAAATTTCACTGAAAAGTCGACTAGCTGGAAAACTGGCGATAATGTTTGAAAAATGGGCGAATCGTGCGCCCGCTGCGATTTCGACTGCGTCGTTCTCTCGTTCATCCATCACTTTTCGCTGATTCAGAATGAGAGAGAGTGTGTAGGTAGTAGGTAGTAGGTAGTAGGTTATAGGTACTACTCGATGCCATGCCAATAGGTAGGCAGATGTACCTAACTAGGTACCTATGTAGTATGCGAGCAGTCTGGTACCGGTATCGATGTGTTGGCGTGGCGGTTGGAAATGCCAATGCCGGCATACCTATTGTACATGGTATGTAATATGTACCTGTACCTGTACCTGTACCTGTACCTGTACCTATATTATATGTACAGGTACATATACATATTACGTACAAGTAGGCAGGTTTAAGGTACGGTACCTATATAATATAGCCTAGGTACATTACATGCGTCATACATCTACATTCATATAGCGGACAGACACGTGGTCATGGGTAGCGGGTAGGTAGTTAGGTACATACATATTACATATGTAGTAGGTACACGCAGTCTATCGCGTGCCTAACCATTAGTTCGGTAAATCGGCAGGTAGGTAAATAACTACACATACATACATACATACGCGTCGGTATAGATTTGCACCATTTTTTTTCCCCAGCTCCCATTCCCTCACAGGAGGGTGGTACATTTTCTACGTGTCGTTTACGTATACTTAGACGAACCTACGCTACGTACGTACTTTACTTACCTACCTAACCGACTATAGTGGCAGTGGCGCTGGCGCTGGCGCTGGCGCAACCACAACTTTTTTTTGGAGGGGGCTAGAATTCATGAGAAAATTAAGGTGTGTAGGCCTGTGTACGTGTAGACTGTGTAAAGAGGGAGTCCCCTGAACCCTCGTTTTTTCAAGGAGCTCAATACTAGGGCTTGCCATGGCCATGGGTCCGAGACCTTCAAATGAAGGGGTAAATTTACCTAATTACCTACGTTGAATATCGAAGTTAAAAACTCCCTGAAAGACCTTTTTTCGCTTCCAGATTATCCCCCCTGTGGCCCAAATTTTCTCGGCACTGGGCACTGCTGCAGGAGAGAAGGGTGCCAATCTATTTTCGTGGAATATTGAGATTTTCCCCCCTTTAAATTAAATATAAACGTGAATTTTATTCAAAACAACATATACATAGGTAGGTTGTACAAAGAACATTAAAAAATGAATGACAGTAAATTTTTCAAGGAGGAACACCTCATTTGGGTAAAATGAAGGGATAGGTAATAGTGAAAATTGGAGTTTTTTCCACCCATACCAAACCCCTCAGTTTCATCTCAAAACTCGTTCTGGTCGATGTAGGGCAGAAATTTTGAAAATGTGCTGATTTTCGCCTCCGAACTAGCGAAACAGCGAAATTCTTGGAACTGGAAGGTCCTCGAAGATATAAAAATCTGAAAAATTTCTTCCTTGTAACTTTTCTTTATTCTCCAAACTAAAGAAACGTCTTCGAGGACACTAATTTTCATATGTAGAATTTCATTGTTTTGCTGGTTCGGAGGTGAAAATCAACGCGTTTTTAAAATCATTACCTTAAATTGACCCGAGCCGGTTGCGCCACTGATAGTAGGTACCCATACTACATTTCTACACTATACTACTATACTATTACTATACCATCTACTTATCGCTCACCTTGAAATAAGTTGTCATTTGATTTCGATGTCATAGTAGGAGCAGATACCATACTCGTACACCCGATGGTTCGTCTTTACTCTTCGCTCGAAAAAACTACACTGCAATCGCTAAGGATACTTAGACTTACGGCGTCGGCTGCCACCCACTAAGTTGCACCAATGCATCCGATTCGTTCAGCCGCTGAAAATGACACGCATACGTACATTACATACCACACCATACCATACCATGCGTAAGTAAAGTATGGTACCTACCTAGATAGCTCTACCTATATTTTTGCATAAGTGTAGAGGTACCTAATCAACTAATTAAGTTGGAGGTAAGTCCTCGAGTATACGACGTATAGGTACATAGGTACATCTACAATACATAGCCGTAGGTAAGTAGTAAGTACCTACTACCTACAAAGCAGGCTGTTACCGGGAAGGTACCTATAGCTAGGAATCCGGAATCGACTACCTACCTGTACCTGTACCTGTATCTGTATCTGTATCTGTATCTAAGAAACAAACGAACAGACGAGAACACACTAATCGCACGGCTCTTGTCGCGAGTACCAGACTACCAGTTATTGTCCATCCATGCGCATTGCGCGGATACATATATGTACACGTGTCGTACATGTACCTCTAGCTCTACCTACATTTATATGTACTTATCTACACTAAGTACATGCAATACAAATACAAATACAAATACAAATACAAATACAAATACAAATACAAATACATGCCAGACGTGCCGGCTGCTGAGTAGAAATACAAGTACCGCAACCGTACGCGAGATTACGATAACGCCTATAATCATCAGTACTTAGCTACTTACCTACCGAACAAAAGAGTGTCGCGTGTACCTAATGTACGTAGGAGCGGAGCGGAGCGGAGCGGCGCGGCGCGAAACGATAAATGACACGACGATACGCCATGTTCGGATAAATAGGTACCTCGTGGGTCTCGGTCTCGGTCTCGGTCTCGGTCTTGGCATGGTATGATACCAATGGTAGGTACGCGTACGTAGGGACGACGCGACGCGACGCGTCGATGGTACCATATACGTTTACGTACTTATAGGTATAGGTAAGTATACCTACAGTGCGGTGCGGTGCGGTGCGGTGTAGTGTTGGTATAAGTATTTGTATTGTAAGAGTAAAGTATTGTAATCGGCGAGATAGCGAGAATAACCACCACACCGCACCGCACCGCTTCTGCTAATCTGCTTCGGCCTTCGGCCTTCGGTCTTGGGTCTTGGGTCTTTGGGCTTCGGTCTTTGGTCTTTGGTCTTTAGCAGTTTGACTAGCTAGGCAAGTAGCCAAGTACCTACATAAGTAGGTATAGGTACCTTATTATTTACATATACATATACATATGCATATGCATGTACCTATGTGACCTAAGTATACCTAACCTACTCGCCGAATAAGTACAAGTACATAAATGAACCCATCAACCAGTCTGGTACTTGGAGAGCGTGGGTAGTGGGTACCTAGACCTACCCTAATATGGTACTTTTACCTATGTAAGATGGAAAAACTGAATCATCGACGACGTGAGTTCGGTTCTCGCGATGACAAGACAGCGTAACCCGGACCCTGGACCCTGGACCCTGGATCTTGGATCCTGGACTATGACCGCGACCGGTGACTGCAAGATGGAATCGGATAGTGATTTGTGAATGTTTGTATAAGACTACCAGAACGTTGAACCACAGCGCCATGCGCCATGCGCCATGCGCCACCGAATACCAACTTGTGCGAGGTCTCTCTACCTGTCTCTCTATCTAAACCTAGATCATCTACTCTCTCACCCTCTCACCCGCTCACTCGGTTACTTACGTAGGTTAGGTACCTGGTATGCCATGCCATGCCATGCCATGCCCTGACTTATGCACTACTTAGGTACGTACATGATGTACCTACGTAGGTAAGTGTACGTGTACGTGTACGGTAACAAAATAGTGTTACGTACAGTGCGTGTTTTTTTTGCACGCGTGCGTCGAGTGTCGAGACGCCGGCGCGGCGCGGATCGTGGTATCTATCGTTTACTGACGCCTGCGCCTTTTCGTCTTACGCCAGTTACACGCTTTATGCACGTACGTTACGCGTGCGTCTAAAACGTAAATCCACCCAAGTACCTACCTATTCGTATCCTACCCATTACCTACTACCTAAATACCCGATATTCACTCATCGCATTCGCATAAGTATACCTACGTACTACGCTACGCTACGTAGGTATAGGTAATTGGTATTCAGATGAGGTAGGTGGCAGATAGGCAGATACCATACATAAGTAGGAGACGCAGACGCGCAAAGTAGCGACAGCCAGCGTAACGCCTAAATGTGCCATTACATACCTACTTTCATCACGTACCTACTAACTGAAACTACCTACCTACCTACTCATCGAGTTCGCCGATTACGAATCCGCGGTCCGTTTTTGGCGCCGTGCCGCGCCGGACCCTGTTTTTCGAGTTATGCGCAATTTTCGACGCTCTTTATACTGTGTAGTTTTGAATAAAATTCACGTTTATAATATTCAAAGGGGGAAAAAGTCAATGTTCCATGAAAATAGATTGTCACTAAGCCGAGTCTATGCCCCCTCCCCCTCCCCCCAGAGTCGTACAGAGAAAATTTGGGCCTCAGGTGAGAAATCTAAAAGTGAAAAAAAGTCTTTTAGGTATTTTTAACGTTGATATCCGACGTAATTAGTTAAATTTTTCCTTTATTTCAAGGTCCCTTACCCATGGCAAGCCGTAGTGAGCAGTGAGCCCCCTCAAAAAAAACAAACGATGGTTCGGGGGATCCCCTCTCTACACAAGCTTACACCCACTTACTTTTCTCATGAATTCTAGCCCCCTCCATAAAAAAGTTCTGGCTGCGCCACTGCGTGCTACTTCCCCTTTTCTTCGATTTTTGATGATTTTCAAAAAAAAAAAACCCTAAATAGGAGTCGCTTTCTACTAATTCGAGGGCGCTGATCTCGAATCGGCGCGGCGCTCCATTTTTGACGCCGCGCCGCGCCGGACCTTCGTTTTCGAATTCTGGACGATTTCGGCCGCTGAAATGCGATTTCCGAGCATACAGGTACGTGGGTGCTACGCGAGGCGACGATCGCTAAAAACAAACCTGAAACGCGTAAATTAGTCATAGCACAATATTTTCGCAAATTTTTTAGTCTCTCTATTTTGAAAATGACGACGACGACGACCAAAAAAAGCCTCGAAAAAGGCCGTCCAAGCTGATGCTACCAGGCGCCACCGAATTTGTCGCGTTCGAATACCCCATCGTGGATTATGGATTGCGAATTTAGCTAGGTAAGGTAGTAGGTAGGTAGGTAGGTAGGTAGGTAGGTAGGCCTAGGCACATGTTTATTTTTTTCCTCGTCCTGCCGCCAGTGGTGCGGCCCCGAACGATTTGGGGTTTGGGTTTCGGGGCTCAGGTCTTGGGCTTTCAAGTAAAAATATATTGGGGCTTGGGCTTGGATTTGGGCTTGAGAATTTCAGGTTTGGGTTTCGGGGCTCACTGTTTGGGGCCTTAATGAAAATGTTCGGGGCTTTTCGGGGCTTTTCGGGGCTTGAGGCAAAAAATTGCTCTGAAATCAGGAAATAATTTTAAAAACTCACCTTCACCTCGTTTCTCGTTTTAAAAAGCTGTAAGTAAAAAAAAAAAAACATGGAAAAAGGGAAAAAGGACAACGAAAACTGCATAATTGAAATTTATTATTATTTGTTGAAATTCTTTTGAATGATGAATGGTTTTCAAAAGTGATAAAGTGAGTTGTGTTTTTCAGATTCGTTTGATTTTTCACAAATCAGTTGAAAATTTCCAATTTCAAGAATTTTAAAAATGAAAAAATATACATATACCTACGGAATGTTATTAATTTTTTCACTTCGATCAGAACTCATTTATTTCTCAACTGTAAAGTATTTTCTTAATAAGAAAATATCGGATATGAATGGTGCTTGATTGAACAAAAGAAATATTTACACAATTTAACATTTTCATAGAAAGCCCGGAAAAGCCCCAATCAGGATTTGGGTTTCGGGGCTCACGTTCGGGGCTTGGTTTTCAGTAAAAGGGTTTCGGGTTTCGGGGCCGAGCTTTGTAAAGTAAAATTTTTAAGGTTTCGGGGCTTGCATATTGGGCCTCAGAATAAAAGAATCGGGGCTTTTTCGGGTTTCGGGTCCTGGTCCCGGTCCTGGGCCGCACCACTGCCTATGCCTGCCGCCGATATTGCATTTTTTCATCTCCCATTTTCGTACTCGGTCAATTTTTTTGGTTTGATTTTCGGAATGTAGGTACGTGAAACTGTACTACGTACACTGTACAGGCACTAGATGAAATTTATTGTGTACCCGCTCGCTAGTGCGATGTGCTATAGAATAGAACGATCTATCGCGTTTCTAATTCAGCGCCCGGTAGCCGAGTCGTGGAAGGAAGGGAGGGGGAGAAGGTAGGGAATCGGGATGGCAGGAAAAGGAAACTGCTAGTACAGCCGAAGACGGAGAGTCGGAGACGTAAACAAAAAGGAAGCAAACGAAAGCCGTGCGGAAGGGGAAGGGGAAGGGGAAGGGGGAAAGAAAGAAAGCATGCATGCATGTACGGTACATATGTAGGTACTAGGTAGTAGGTGCCGGTACCGTACGTGCGAAAGAAAACTGAACACGGAGCGCGAAATGCGGTATCTGATAAGCGAGCGCTAATGCGAGCTTTGTTGTTGATAAGATAAGTTATCGTGTAAGGCTTCCATCGTTCCGTCGACCATCTACTCGTATGGCGCGGCGCGGCGCGGTGCGGTGCTGATAAGTCTGCTGTACCTACTACCTAGACCTACGGTAGGCATCGATATCGGTACCTATACGTACTTAATTTTATTCGGTAGGTACCTACGTGAATAAGTAGATAAGATACTGCAGCCGCAGCGAAAGTAAAGGCTAAAGGCTATAGAAGTAGGTACTTGCACTTACCTACCAGTTGTCAATGTCAAACCAACCTCGCTGCAGCTACAAACACCGACCGACCATTAGGTATAGTATAGACTATAAAGGTAGAAAATTTTAAAAAAGGAAAAAAAATTAAAGGGCAGTACGTGACTAGAATTCTAAATATTAAATATAAAAACTAGACCCCCCCCCCTCGCCGATGTGATGTCGTAAATTTTATTGCCTTGTTTTGAAATTCTATTTCCCAAATTTTTCTCCGTCTAGTTTTTATATTAAGAATTCTAGTCACGTACTGCCTTTTAATTTTTTTTATTACTTTTTTAAAATTTTGAGGGTTATATAATTTTGGCGGTAAGTTGTTTGAACAATTTCTTGGAATTTTATACAATAGGAATAAATTCTAGTCACGGACGTATTTTTTTCTATTATTTTTTTAAATTTGAACTTGAAGGGTTATAAAATTTCGGCGGCAAGGTATTTGTATGTAGTTGAATTTGGGCGACATAGTCATAAGAAATAAATAAATAAAGGTCGAAAAGAGGCACGGAGGGGGGGGAGGGGGAAGATAACCATATTTTTAGCCGGAAATTATGACAAATGAAAAATTGAAGAAAAACAATGATGTTAAGATAAGTATAAAAATGATGAATTACTGTGGTTTTTTGAACATTTGACCACTTTCCACCTCCTGAAAAAATTCTCAGAAATGTGAAATACACCTAGATAAATTCAAATTTTTAAAAAAAATTCTGCCCCCAGAACGATTTGAAATTTTCAAAGTCGAATTCAAGGTCATTAAAGTGGTCAAAAAAATCTGAAAAAACCTCAAGGCATCCCCCCTCCCCTAGTATCACTACCTTTGTGTGCCAAGTTTGGGGAAAATCGGTTGAAAACTCGAGGAGATGAAATTTTTTATGAGTTTTTGGCTTGAAAATCGCGTATTTTGACCCCCCCAGCTCCCCAGGGGTGGGATGAAAATTCGCTCATGCGCTCTGAAATCATCTCCTACCATGGCAAATTGAATGGCGTAAGCATTTTTCCAAAGTTGGACCAGACACCAGAGGCCAAATCATAGGCGCACCCAGAAATTAATTAAGGGAGGGGCTCAGAATTTGAGAAAAAATGGGGGGGGTCGAATTTCAAATTGAGTCATTTTTTACTGATATTTCAATCAAAAATCATCAATTTTTTCTGACAAACAGAGAATTTATTGAGAATTTTGTGATTTTTGACTGAAAAATCAATCAAAAATTGTGAAGTTTTGAAATAAAAGTACTAAAATACTGCCCGAGCGAAGCGAGGGCGAAAATTTTTTGAAAAAAAATACTTTAAAGAGCAAAAAAATTGGCTTTTTTCTCATTTTTGAAACAAAAAATTATTTTTTCCGGGCTTAAGGGGGGGGGCTCGGGCCCCCTGAGTCCCCCCCTTGGGTGCGCCTATGGGCCAAATGACCCCCTTACCACACCAGAGCCTTTAACCGATAATCGAGGCGACTTGATTTTCTCCATTTCATCGTCAATTTTTGGCATTTTTGACTGATTCAAATTTAAAGAGTAGGTAGCTATATGTACCTATGTACGAATGGACTATTCTACGATGCGGTGCGGTGTGCCGCCGATGTCGATGCCGATGCCAATGTCATGGTGGATACGCTCGAGCCTTAATGTGCATTAGGGTGTGTCATGTTTATATGGTAAAAAAAAAAATTTCAATATTTTTGACGTGCCACTCCCTTAAAATTTTCATTGAACCTAGAAAATTGGAAATACAAAAAATCAGCCCAAAAAAATGATATTAAGTGGTGAGGCAAGAAAGGTTACCTAAGTTACGAATATGATTTGCCAGGTGTTTGCATGAATTGCCGCGTCAAACCGTAGCGAGTAGGCGATCACTCGCGCAATGTTTGGTAGGTTTTTTTTAATGATATAAAATTAATTTTGCTTGGTTCTTTTGAAAACATATTCCATGTGATTTGTTTTTGACCAGATTTTCGCATTACTTTCAATTTAAACGTGAAAAATTGACACACTGGATGAAATATTCAACTTTGGACCATTTTTTACATTATCCTTTATGGCGAATTTTCACCTTCATTGCGCCACTATTTAGCATAATTTTTTCAGGGTAAAATTTTTATGGGGGTCTTTTCTCATCAAAAGGAACAGAATTAGGGGGTGGCACCGTCAAATTTCAAAAAAAATGAAACTTGACACACCCTAATGTGCATGTTTTCTATTTGGTTAAGTAGGTACTCTTCAGGTTACTCACCAGGTGGATGGGTAGGTAGGTAGGTAGGTAGGTAGGTAGGCAGAAATTTTCAATTTCAATTTAGCAATTTGTTTATTATTTCTTCAGCGGTTGCACACACTTTTTTTTTCAATAGCATATCGAACTCTCAGTACGCAAGTGCGTGAGCGAGGGGCCGGACTGCCTAAAGGTAGGTAGTAGGTACATACGTACTGGTATGTCGTATACCTTATTACCTACCTACACACGCAGGGCATCGGGTACGTGGGTAGAACCTCGAACTGGGGTAGTAAGCCCAATCGACGAAACAACGATGAAACGCCACCACTTGGCGTCGCGTCGCGTCGGCGGTCGCGAGTCGTACTTTAGCAGCGAGGTTAACAACATTCGTCTTCGCGTTCGAAATCGAAAGTCTAATGGGAATGACGACCACGAGTGACGGAACAGGTCAGTAGGACACCTTTCACTTCAAATCATTGACGCCGCGCCGTGTCTCGGGGGTCGCGATATTAGTAAATAAGTATCTACGTATTAGTGGTACCTACCTACCTATACATGCATACTTATACGTACCTACATATAGGTACCTACGTATGCATGTATTTGTATATCTACATGTGTATCTGTTTCTCTTTCTGTATCTACGAGTATGTACGGTACCTCGCTCGCTCCACGAGATAAGACCAAGACAACGACACCCGACACCTGTTTCGTTCGAGTAGGCATCATAAGGCCCGCCCGCCTGCCTGTAGCGTAGACGAGTACGATTTTTCGCATTGCTACATAAGAGTAGGTAGGTAGGTAGCAGGTACCGTCTACAGACCAACGATAGTGCGGATATCTAGATATAGGTAGGTAGGTAGGTAGGTACCTATGTAAATGTAGGTGACGAATGATCATTGATTAATAATAACCGCTTCGATGAGAGGTATAGAAGACGAGTCGGGAGTCGCTGGTCGCGAACCTGGCCAGCCGCGCCGCAGCGTGTCCGAGCTGATGAACCTGTTACTTCGTAGGTATCTGCTTCGACAAAACTGCTTCCAAAGTACCTACATACATCGTAAATCATCGTACTTATGTAGTACGCGGCGAACTACCTATATACATACGAGTACATACATTACGTAGGTACCTAGTACGCACTTGACTAGCTGTACCTAGCTGTACCTAGCTGTATAGCTATATCGTGTATCGGGCATCGGGGAGTCGCAGTTGCAGTCGGGTAGACTGGTAGACGGATAGACGGGTAGACGGGTAGACATAGACAGCGGGTCAGCAGGCAGCGATTCGGCATCCAGTTCTTGGCCCACACCCAGCGCCCAGACCCGACCAAATAGGTACCTATTAGACTTACCTACCTAATGGTTTTTGGAAAGATTACGCGCAATCCAACATATTTGTACGGTACCTGGACACCTTAGGGCAGGTAAGTCTTAAGTACCTACCTAACGTTGAAGACGCGAACGGAAACGAACGCGTTCGCCACCGGTTCAAATTTCAGCGCGTTCAGCTTCATCGGGTTCCTCCAACTTGAGACTCGAACTAACTGCGTGTACCCGCAGTCCGAGTTTGTGTCCGTGTCCGTGTCCGTGTCCGTGTGGGAGCAACAGGCACAGACTCTACGCACTACCTATACCTAAACCTAAACCTAAACCGGTACCGGCAGATACACCGCGCCGCGCCGTCGCAGTTAAAATATTACGTAAACTGCAAACAGCGCCGGTGCCGGCCCGCGAATCACCTACCTAGTAACCTAGTTCAGACAGATGGATTTATAGTAAAACGCGCACCATGATGGATGATATTGTGCGGGTGCCCAGCTACGCCAGTCAAGTGCTTCGCGTATCTAATCTACCTAGGTACTATTTACACTTAGCGCAGCGTAGCGCATGGCTACATTGATCAAGTAGATACTAGGTAGTAGGTAAGGTATCAGGTACATCTACATATACATATTACATACATACCGTAGGATACGATGCGATGCGATGCGATGCGATCGTGCTACTACGCGTGGCAAGCTAGCACTCGACTACCGAGTAAGTATAGGTAACCAATGCAACGTGGGGTCTTGCGTCTAGCTTCTAATTTAAAGAGTAGGTACATTTAACTATACTTTACGTACACACACACACACACACACAGGTAGATAGGTAGATATGTACCTATGTAGGTACCACATCGCGCTACTTTACGACAAAATTACGTTAGCGCGCTCGACAAAATGAAAATTACATTTACCTATAGGTACTACTAAAAAGTATAACGAAAAGTTCCGTATGTACCGTACGAAAAATAACGCAGACGGCAGCAGTTAACGACGATTCACCATTCACCATTCACCATTCACCAATCGACGTACACATTACGACTACGGCGTTACGTTTATTACAATTAGAATTATTAGGTAACCGTCGCGTCGCGTCGTTCGCAATTTGTGTTGGTAAACCTATCGCGCTCGTATTCGTATTTGTATTCGTATTCGTAATCGTGCAAACACCGTCACACTACATATGGTACTGCGACCGCCGCGCCGCGCCGACCGCGTAATGGTTATAGGTATGGGCATGCATGGGTAATACCTGAGCCTGAGCTGAGCTACGACGCGACGGCGACGCTACGAGCCACACCAACACGTCACAATCGCGTCCTCGTCGCTTATCAGCAATTCCAAATATTACCTCTATGGCACGTTCACGTAGGTACAATTACAATTACATACATAGGTACATGGTACATCTACATACACGGACACACAACCGTGCGCGCGTTCAAGTATAGTAGGTGTACTTTGTAAGTACCTATAGTTGGAGTCGGTATAGTAACATGTGAACGTGAACGTGAACGTGAACGTGAACTGAGCTGAACAAACGTAAAGTAAAGTGAACGTGTAGTGTACCTACTGTACTGATGATTTACGACAGCATGTACTTTAAATGTACCATCTGAATACTGTATAGGTAGGTACGTCTACGTATGTATTACGTCAGCGCGTTGCGCGCCAAGTTACACCTTCCCGCCAACATCATCAGCAACCACAACCACAACCACAACCACAACAACAACAACAACAACAACAACAACACTACTGTCTGCGTTGCATGCCTACTTATATTTAGATTTTTACATATGTACTTAATGTGTAGCTGCGTTTATCTATGAGCTATGAGTAAACTTGCACTATTGACAACGTTTAGGTTGGGAAGTAGGTAGGTACGTAATCAGTTGTTCTCAGTTGTTTTGTTTGGTTTCTCTGATGCTGATTCATTTTCGATTTAAACAAAAAAAAAATGTACCGAATCGAGACGCACGGACATCATATTCTTTTGCCCATCCGTCCAGGTATGAGGCCAAGTCACGTTGTAGGTACCAGACCTTCTCCAATTTGCGAGGGTTCTTCTATCGTTGAAAATGTCAAATTGATAATCCCTCATCATTGAGTACACCGAAATTGCAAGAAAAAAACCACCGCAAATGCTTACCTACACCACTACCGGATGTAATTCTGTGCCAGACAGGTAACGTCAATTCCATTTTATTTTCATTGAAATTAAAAATTCATGAAAATATTTAATGCAAACAAGTCAGTAAATAAAGGGCCGTAGGACCGAAAGGTAGAAGGTTGGGAAATCAAAAATTTTGCTGAATTTTTTCAAGCATCCGAGGACACCAATTGTGGTGTTTGGTTCAAAAATCAGGGCTAGACACAAATTCACTCCTTATCCGCCGAAACCCTATAATTTAAAAAATGATCGATCCAAATGATGAAAACTACCTACCTACCTACCTACCTACATTTTTTTTAAATGTATATTTGAGGAATACTTACGGTTTTCGGCCACGGCGAATTCAATGGCGTGGTCGGTTTGGCCTCATTTCGCTTAGATTCCGAGAAAATGTTTTTTTTTTCAGGCCATTTTTGACCCGTTTCAAAAAGGTTCTCGAAAAATTACGAAACTTGTGTTTTCTTACTAATTCGAGGTCGCTGAACACGAATCTGACGTCCGTTTGCAGCGATAGCCTTTGCTTGGCCTGGAAACAGCATTTTTATGGCGAAAATCGGCCATAACTCGACAACAAAGGCTCGAAACGGAAAACGGACACCGAATTCGGAATCAGCGACCTCGAATTACTTGGTAAATTATCACTCCTATCTGGAAATTTTTGAAAATCATCAAAAATTGAAAAAAAGCATGAATTAAGTAACCGTTTTCCGATTGGCGCGCGGTTTCATTTTGGTCTATCTATTCTAGCCGAATCGTTGTCTTTATTTTTTTTACAGAAATCCTTTGAGATGAAAGCTGTGCTCAAAGTATTGGTAATTTTGGTAACATTGAAGGCAATTGCGACCTTAAATAATGAGGTTCAGTATGATGATGAACAAAGTTTGGATGGAAAATTACTTCAAGATCAACCCAATCCAAATCCAGGTGAAGATCAAAATCCCATGAACAATCCTGATCAAATGAATTATCCCCAAAATCCGATGAACAACCCTGATCAAATGAATTATTTTCAAAATCCGGATCAAATGCATTACCCTCAAAACCCAGATCAAATGAACTACCCTCCAAATCCTGCGAATAATCAAAATCAAATGAATTACCATAATCAAATGAATTTTCCTCTTCCTCAAAGACCCCCTCAAAACAATGATATCAGATGCTTCGGTGGCGGAATTGCTAAAAAGTAAGCCCCCGTTACTAATTTTGCTCACGAAAATAATGCTGACGTGTAGATTATCAAATACCTATTAGTGATTTATCAGAACTGTGGTGAGAAAAGATTCCCCAAATAAAGGTCGTGGAATGTTAGTTTGCCCGAGACCACGAAATGATCCAGAAAGATGCAATTTCTTTGCCTGGGCTGATGAAGGTGCCGATGGAGGTGGTGGTTCAAATCACGGTAGGCAAAATCAAGTCATGTACAATCGTCCAGCTGGCTCTGGTTATCAACAAAGGAATAATTTCCAACCTAGAAATCAAAGTAAATCCAAAAAATTTTTACTCTTGAAGGATTCTCAGAATAGAATATTTTTACTACAATTTCATTCATCTCAGATAACCAGTATCAACCTTCTGGTGGGGCCAATGGCCAGTCTTACAATCAACCTAGACAAAATTGCGGAAGGCCTGGTGGAAATCAAATGAATGGCCCTCCTCAGCAACCACCCAATGATGATAATGTCCAATGTGGTTGCGGCGCCCCAGCTAAAAAGTAATCATCTCATTTTTTTCTCACTGGCATCAAAATATTTAATCTCAGATTGATAAAATCGTTGAATTTTTTCGTAGATTTGTCGTACTTAAAAAAAGACACCCCGAACAAAGGTCATGAATTTTATGCATGTCCTAGAATGCGAAATGATCCTGAAAGGTGTAATTTCTTCCCGTGGGCTTGAGCATAGTGAGAAGACCAAGGATCAAAAATAGGGTATTTTTAAATTGATATTTTACTGTGTGATTATTCTCAACGAAAAAATAGCTCGTGTAATTTCTTAGCTATGGTAGCGCAGCCTTTGAACGAGATCACTTTTTCATTCAGAATTAATCATTCTCCCATAGGCTTTGCATGGGATTAAATTTCTGATTAATGTTACAGATTCATCATTGAATTTATCCAAAATTTCAAGTGGTAAATGCTAAAAAAAAATGTGATACTGGTCCTAAAGTTGGATCTCAAGAGCGAGCTGCCCATATTCCTTTTTAAAGAGAATTCATTGAATTTTCATCTGCCCAATTTTTATACCTATATTTATTTGTTGGACTTTTTGTATGGGCTTATTCTTTTCTAAGATTGTCATAGTGAGATATTTTGTACAAAAATTGCATTCGTGTGAGCTCTTATGGGTGATTCCTATTTTACTGGAAAATCGAGTGCCTCTGCCTACATTGTATTCTATTTTTAATTTTATATGTAAATGTTTTCATCTTGGTATTTTGTTCATTGTATGAAAAAGTTGACGATACTGAAGTTTTTTTTCGGAATACCCTTTTGGAATTTTTTAGATTGGTTTCATGTTCGGTTTTTGTTGAAATTTCCATACGAAATTACGAACTGACTGTAGATATCTCATTTTAAAAATCAAAAATTTTGGTCGTGAGGTGTTATACATTATGTAAAAAATTTTATTTTTATTTTCAATTTTGAATTTTAATCACGTGTAAAAAATTTCATTTTTACTTTCAATTTTTAATTTTTATAAGTTCGTCTTTTTTCGAATGAGATATTTAATATCAGAGCTGCCAAGAAAAAGAATCGGACTTCAATTTTAAAAACGCTACGACTTTTTTTTTTTTTGAAAAATTCAATAAAAATTCTCGATGCTTCTTCTTTTTTTCTATCGTTGTCAAAATATCAGAACCGTACTCAAATTTTTGATAAATTTTTTTTTGAAAAATGGTAAAATTAATATTAGCAGGAATTTTCAATGGTATCCAGGTACCTATCTTATCATACTGAAAATTTTTATAAAACTTTATTTAACATACACATTTTTTTTTTTCTAAATATTTTTATAGAAAATTTATTTTTGATTTAAAGTTGATTACCTACTATTTTTTGAAATTTTATCAATTTTTTTTTAGAATTTTTTTGTCGAATTTGGTTTTTGGCCTTTGGTTAAAACATATTTAAAATTATTCTCATTTTTAAAAGATCTCAATTAAAGTCTTGACCAATTTTGACATGGATATGTCTTTAGGGCTGGGAGGTAAAATTTTGAAAGTGTAACGTAACGCTGGAGGTGTAACGTAACGTAACGTTTTTTCGATTAGGACATAATGACATTATGTTAGACTTGAAAAAACTTAGAAAGATTTATTTCAGGTGAAAACATGGTGATATGTCATATTTGGCTGAAAAGTCTGTTGAAAAGTTGGTTGAAAAGTCGGTCGAAAAGTTCTATCGGGGGTTGATTTGATGAATCGAGTGTTGATTCGATGAATTGGGGGTGTCGATTTGATAAATTGGGAAGTCGATTCGATAAATTCGATAAATTGGGAAGTCAATTCGATAAATTGGAAAGTCGATTCGATAAATCGGGAAGTCAATTCAATAAATTGGGAAGTCGATTCGATGAATCGGGGAGTTGATTCGATGAATTTGATAAATTGGGAAGTTGATTCGATGAATCGGGGAGTTGATTAGATGAATTTGATAAATTGGGAAGTCGATTTGATGAATTGTGGGTCTATTCCATGAATTGGGGAGTCAATTCGATGAATTCGATAAATCGGAAAGTCGATGCGAAAAATCGGGAAGTCGATTCGATGAATCGGGGAGTTGATTCGATGAATTTGATAAATTGGGAAGTCAATTTGATGAATTGTGGGTCTATTCCATGAATTGGGGAGTCGATTTGATGAATTCGATAAATCGGGAAGTGGATGCGAAAAATTGGGAAGTCGATTCGATGAATTGGGGAATCGATTTGATGAATCAGGGAATCAATTCAATGAATTTGATGAATCGGGGAGTTGACTCGATGATTTGAGGAGTCAATTTGATGATTTGGGGAGTCGATTCGATGAATCGGGGAGTCGATTCGATGAATCGGGGAGTCAATTCGATGAATCGGGGAGTCAATTCGATGAATCGGGGAGTCAATTTGATGAATCCGGGAGTCAATTCAATGAATTGGGGAGTCAATTTGATAAATCCGGAAGTCGATTTGAAAAATTGGAAAGTCAACTCGATAAATCAGGGAATGGATTCGCTAAATTGGAAAGTCAACTCGATCAATCAGAGTTATTTTGATAAATCGGAGGGTCCATTTGATAAATCGGAAAGTCAATTTGATAAATTGGAAAGTTGATTTGATAAATCAATTTGATTAATTGGAAAGTTGATTCCATAAATTGGAAAGTCTATTCGATAAATCAGAGAGTCATTTTGATAGTTTGGAGTTGATTTGATAGATCTGAAAGTTGATAGGCAAGTCAATTCGATAAATCAGAAAGTCGATTTGTTAAATTGGAAAGTCAATTCGATAAATTGGAAAGTTGATTCGATAAATTAGAAAGTCGACTCGATAAATCAGAAAGTCAATTCGATAAATTGGAAAGTCAAGTTCTTTTGATAAATCAGAAAGTCGATTTGATAAATCTGAAAGTCGATTCAATAAATTGAAAAGTTGAGTCATTTTGATAAATCGGAAAGTCGATTTGATAAATCAGAAAGTCAATGAATTGTAATGTTGATGAATCAAAAAGTTGATGAATCAGTAAGCCAGTAAATTGAAAACTCTGAAAAATTGAGAAATCCAAAAAAGTTGAGAATTTGAGCAATCAAAAGGTAGAGAAATTAAAAAGTTGAGAAATTTAAAAGCCAAGAAATGGAATATTCATGAATATGAAAAGTCATTATGTCAGCCTTGAAGAAGATAAGCACATAATGATATAATGTTGTATCAAGTAGTTTAAATCAGGGGTGTTAACCTAAATCGAAAAAAATAACGGTTACGGTTTAGCGGTTTCGGTTTTTAACTATTGTTTTTCGGTTACGGTTACGATTACGGTTACATTTTTTTACTCATTTCGGTTATCGGTTTTCGGTTTCGGTTATAGTGGTAGTAAAAAAATTTCGGTTACGGTTAAAAATAACGGTTTCGGTTAATTTTTTCAAAAACTGTAAAAAGAGACCAAATACTCAAAAAAATTGCCAAAATTTTTCCAGTCTCCAAAATTTGACCATTGGCGTTCAAAGTTTTCGAAAAAAAATCGTAAAGTGATGAATAAATTAAGATCTCAGACCTGATTCAGGGCAGATATTTCAATTTTTTCATTTCTTTCTCTATTCTTTATTGAAAAAGAATAGCAGAAAATCGCAAAATCAATTAACCTAAAACCAGAAAAATCATTTCGGTTACGGTTACGGTTACGGTTACATAATTTTAATTCATTTAGGTTACGGTTTACGGTTAAGGTTTCGTTTTTCCAAAATTTTGATTTCGGTTATGGTTACAGTTACGGTTAACCCAATATTTATAGCGGTTAATTTTGGATTTCGGTTACGGTTTCGGTTTCGGTTTCGGTTAACACCCCTGGTTTAAATAAGTTTTTAGTGTGATGTTTTTGAATTAAGACTTTGAAACATTAGTAAGATAGTTAGACATAATGACATTATATTGAATCAAAAAGTTGTGTGTGGTACAACACCAGATGCAGAGTGCCTAGTGTGTTCCACCACCTTCATGGTAACTAAAAGGGTCTCTCTATCTGTGCAACAGAGTTAACACAGTAACTTAAAAATGCCTTTATGCACTCTCTCCTACTAACACTCCAACTGAAAAAACAATGAATGCATCTTATTCTTATTGACATATGACATATCCACGTTCTAAGATTTTTGCTTTAAAGCAAAAAATGCGTTCATTTTTTGAAAAATGGGAGGCGGAGGGCTTATTGTCATTTTTGAAAAATTGATCAAATATCAGAAAATTGTCCAATAATGAAAAAATATGGTTTTGAGAAGAAAAAATGCCCAATTTTTGAAAAATTTTGTGTTGGAATTATTATTTTTGTTTAGGTGATATGAGAAGAAATTTTCCAGTTTTAATATCGTTCAATTTTCAAAAGAATAACTTTTAAGAACATTTTTCAATCCGGGAAGATTGATTTTTTGAGGATTAGTCAATTTTTTAAAAATTGGTAATTTTTGTGGATAGTCAGAAAATGTTTGAAACAATTTTTCTTGGGTTGGAAAAATCGTTCGGTCCTTAACATATAATATCATGATTTTCTAAAAAAATATGCAAAAAAAAGTTGAATCATGTTTTTTTTTCAAAATTTTGACCAGTCTCGTTCCAAAAAAACATATTTTGGTGGTTTTCGACTAAATTGAGTTTGTTAATCTCAAATCTTGCATCCTTTTTAGGTGTTTGACCATTGTTTTCAAAATCACTGAAATTTCCAGTGACGGATCTAAGGATTGGACCCACTTCCCAAAACGAAAAAAATGGGCATCTATCACAGGGAACTCGAAAAAAAAGCTCAGTTCTAACATTTTTTATTGATGAGAAAAAAAAAGAATCACATCATTGTGTGGTTGATCGTTTTGTTTACTAAGATGTATGAAATAGTTGATAATTTATGTGTCCAAAGGGCCCATTAGCTCATTTCCTACGAAGGCCCCAAAAGGCAATTGCCTTATTTGCTTACTACTGAATCCGCCACTGGACTCGAATCTTTTTTATTCTGGGAAAACGACTAAAAATCATCATTTTTTGGTGTGATAGACCCGTCGTTTCCTGTCGTTTCCAAGAAAAATGACATTTGAAAATCTGAAATTATGGCTATAGGACTCTGAATCTTTTTTACCCTAGAAAAACGACTAAAAATGTTCTTTTCTAGGGAAAGGTAAATTTCTTCCGAAATCTTTTTTTAATAATAGGTAAGATGATACAAAATTGCTTTGTAATAATTATCAAAAATGGCTATTTTCTCAAAAATAGCCCCATGTACGATAAAAGTAGCGCTGAAAATGAATTCCTCGGGTCCAAATGCCCCTTCTAAGCCACGTTTTGACCTCAATTTGTGACGGAAAAATGAAAATTTCCAGTTTCATTGATAATCGGAACCCCTTGGACATTTTCGTCCCACCAAAAATTGTCGTTTTCTCAAAAATGGCCTGATAAGACTAATCTGGCGCCTAAAATGAATTCCTCGGGTCCAAATGCCACCTTTAAGCCACTTTTTGACCTCAATAAGTGACGAAAAATGAAAATTTCCAGTTTCGTTGATAATCGGAAACCCTCTGACATTTCCATCCCACCAAAAATTGTCGTTTTCTCAAAAATGGCCCAGATATGACTAATCTGGCGCCTAAAAGGAATTCTTTCGGATCAAATTCTCCCTCTTAGCCACCTTTGTCCTAAATTGGTGGCAAAAAATAAAATTTCCAATTTCGTTGATGATCGGAAATCTTCGGGCGTTCCCGAGTTACTTACATCGTTTCAAGGTTAGAGTCGGAGGTCCCACCTGGCGCTTCATTATAGTTTTGGGCCTGTGAGGTGCAACAAGTAGATAATGCTTTTTGATCTTAAATTTTTTACAGTCAGATATATGTTCGCGTTTTCATTTTATTGATTTTGGTTTTCAAACTGAATTAAGTGTTTTGTTCGTGATTATGATTACTGGAAAACATTTTTGATAAGAGAGAAATAAACCTCTAACCGTTGTCATAGGATATGTAGCATGCATTTTCAACAAGAAAAATTCGCCACCCTTGCCTGGGATGGAACCAGGGTCTCCGGATTGCCGGTCCAGTATGCTAACCACTACACCACTAGGGCAGCGAGATTCTTCAGTCGTTAATGCATGCTACAATATCCACAAGTCATTACAGACCCGATAGTAGGCGTGTTTGTGATTACACACAATCAGAGGCCTGAAATAGACAGTGAGGAGCTGTTTTTCAATGCAAATACAAAGGAAATACAACGGAACTCATGGTAAGAGAGAAATAAACCTCGAACCGTTGTCATAGGATATGTAGCATGTATTTTCAACAAGAAAAATTCGCCACCCTTGCCTGGGATCGAACCAGGGTCTCCGGATTGCCGGTCCAGTATGCTAACCACTACACCACTAGGGCAGCGAGATTCTTCAGGGCTCTGATTGTGTGTAATCACAAACACACCTACTATCGGGTCTGTAATGACTTGTGGATATTGTAGCATGCATTAACGACTGAAGAATCTCGCTGCCCTAGTGGTGTAGTGGTTAGCATACTGGACCGGCAATCCGGAGACCCTGGTTCAATCCCAGGCAAGGGTGGCGAATTTTTCTTGTTGAAAATGCATGCTACATATCCTATGACAACGGTTCGAGGCAGAGGCGGAAACTTGGATTTTTTCCGCATGTCGCAAAATTTTAATCATGGAAAATTCACAGATGTTTGTCATTTATCAATTATCAGTCTAGAGTCCTGCGCCGAGGAAGAATCGGCGGCGGCGGCGTCGTCAACGGCGTAAAAGAGAAAATTTGTCAACTTTTATTTTTGAAAAAATGAATGAAGGGTCGAAGCTTCAAATTTTTCATAAGAATATTAATGTTGCTCATGCCCGAGCGAAGCGAGGGCAAAGCTCTGAGAAAATTGGATTTTCAATGTCCAAAAAGAGCATTTTTTTTTTCATGTTTTATGACAGACGCCGCCGTTCATTAATCGGCGGTGAGTGGCGGCTCACGCCGTAATTTTTCAATTTCGCGTCGATTTGTCGGCGCGCCGAAAATTCATCGGCAGTGCAAACCTCTATTCATCACATGTTTATTGTTTACTCTTAGCACACTCGAAGATGGGAAATCACAATTCGTGAAATTTCGCCATTTTTTATACACTATCAAGTTAAAGATGTCACTGTTCAATATCATTTTTTCTTCAAATTGATAACTGAATGAAAAAGTTTGAAAAAAAATTTTTTTGACAAATTTTTGGCATGCCGCAAACAATTTGAGTTTCGCGCATGTCGCCAAAAAATTTCGCATGTCGCACTTGCGACATGCGCGACACGAAAGTTTCCGCCCTTGGTTCGAGGTTTATTTCTCTCTTACCATGAGTTCCGTTGTATTTCCTTTGTATTTGCAACATTTTCGATGTTTCATTCATCATTACTAAAAAAAAAATTGTCGTTTTCTTAAAAATAGCCTCAGTTACTACAAAATTAGCGCCGAAAAGGAATTCCTCTGGTTCGAATTCCCCCGCTGAGTCACTTTTATCTCGGATTCGCGATGAAAAATAGAATTTCTCGTTTTGTTAATGTTTGGAAACCTTCGGGAATTTCTGTGTTATTTATGTTGTTTTGAGGTCGGAGTCGGAACTCAGAAGTCTGGATCAGTATCGTTTTGGCAGTGGGAGGTGCAACACGTAGGTAGTGCTTTTTGATGTTAAATTTTTTTTAATAGTCTGATAAAAATTTTTTTATAGTCTGATACATGTTCGCATTTTCATTTTCATTTTTTTTTTGTTTTCTAAATGAATTAATAAGGGCTAGTATTACTAAGTACTAACTCCGGTTAAGTCAAGGTCAAGTATTAACCGTCGGTTAAAGTAGAAATAACCGGCCAAAATTGGCCGGTTACGGGCCGGTAATGTAACCGGCTGTTTGGTAATACTAGCCCTTAGTGTTTCATTGTTCGTGATTATGATTGCCGGAAAACATTTTCATGTTTCATTCATCATTGCTGAAAAATTGTTGTTTTCTTAAAAATAGCCTCAGTTACTACAAATTACAAAATTAGCACTGAAAAGGAATTCCTCAGGTCCGAATTCCCCCTCCCAGTCACTTTTACCCCAGATTCGTGGCGAAAAATAAAATTTCTCGTTTTGTTGATGTTCGGAAACCTTCGGACATTTCCGTGTTATTTATTTCGTTTCGAGGTCGGAATCGGATGTCGCGATCACTGCGATCAGTACAGTTTTGGCAGTAGAAGGTGTAACAAGTGGTTCTTTTTAAATGGTTAGATTTTTTTATAAGTGATGTTCGCGCTTTTATTTTCGTCTTTTTTTTGAAATTAATAATTTTTTTGTTCGCGATTATGTTTACCTTAAAACGTTTTCGGTAATTTTTTTATAATTGATGTTCGCGCTTTTATTTTTTTTTTTCGAAATTGATTAATAATTTTTTTGTTTGCGATTAGGGTTACCTCGAAACGTTTTCGGTTTTCAATGTTTCTGCTCAGCTATGTTTCAGAAGCCATTTCCCAACCACCAACAGCAGCTCAGCTATAAAAGTATTCAGCCACCTGTAGGTAAGTACTAATTTTTTTTCTGCTTTAAGTGGTGCTTGATTTTTCATTAGCTTTTTTTAAATTTGTTTTTTTGAATAGTTTTCGATTTTTAATTAGGTAGTTTTTTTTTTGGTTTTGTTTGTAATGTTTAATTCTTAATTGGCTTTCTTTCTTTCTTTCTTTCTTTCTTTAAAAAAAAAAAAAAATAATCTGACGCCTGCATTTTCTATTCGTCTAGTCTTTTTTTGGTTCTATTTTTTCTCAGTGGTAAGAGTGCTTTTATTTTTTTTCATACTGATGATTCAACTTCTTTTCAGTTTAGATTTTTTTATTTATTTTTTCCAAGTCGACGTTTGCACCCTTGATTAGCTTATTTTTCTACATAAAAGTGCTTATTATCTAATTGACTTCGGAGCTTCACTTTTAATTATTCTAAATTTTTAAAAATTTCCCTCATAGTGGTGCTTTTACTTCCGTTGAATTTTAATTGCTATCAGTTTGTAGTTTATTTTTACTTTCATTTCATTTGGTTTCGATTTTATCTCATACAGCTTCTCTTTTGTTTCATTAAAATTTCACTTTTGTGAAGCACCTACAATTTTTTTAATGAAGATTTAGTTCTTTCCATTTCACCTTTGTTTGATTGGTTTAAATCTTAAGATTTCACCACACATGAGACTGTGGTTAATTTGCTGGAAAATAATTATCCACATATTTCACCACACATGAACCTGTGGTTAATTTTCTGGATAATAATTATCCACAGATTTCACCGCACATGAACCTGTGGTTAATTTTCTGGATAATAATTATCCACAGATTTCACCACACATGAATTGTGGTTAATTTGCTGGATAATAAGCCTTTTTTTTTTCGTAAAGGTGTCTGTTTTTTTTTATTTGGCTGTGCTTGATTTTTAGTTGGCTTTTATTTCGTTCAACTCATAGCTAGCATTTTTAATCGGCATCTTTTTTAAAAAAAAATTGCCTGATTTTTTCAACTACTCTTCATATTTTTGTTTTCGTAATTGTTTTAATTGAAAATTGGATACATTACGAATTTTTTTTAGTAGTTTTAGGAGTTTTCATTAGGTGGTCTACTTCGTTTTTTCCTGATTTTTATCACCTTTTTAACGAAAATGTTTAATTTTTTTTAGCATTATCTTCTTTTTTCTATCTAACTGCGCTAGATTTTCGAATTAGGTACTTACTTGGTTCTTTTTTTCATTTTGTTACCCATTTTTAAATGCTCCTTTTTGGCTTATTTTTTCTTGTTTGGAGTTTTCTAATATTTCAATTTGTATTTAATTTGTTTTCTTTAGCGTGGGTAGGCTTTTTTATTTTATTTTGATGATTGATTTTTATTTTGCTCTCCCAATTCACAGGATAAGTAAACATAGGTTAGGTATTTAAAATTTGAAAAGGCAAATTCAGGTTTCCCAATTCAGGTTTCCCAATTCTGGTTTCCCAATTATTTATTCATTTTTTTCGTTATTGTGCTAAAGTAAAGTAAGTAATTAGGTACCTAGATTTTCAATTAATTTTTCTCAGTAATGCTTCGTTTTAAATTGATTTTTCATTTTAATATTTTTTTTCCAAGTTTTAGTTGATTTTATATCAAGTTGTTCTGGCTTTTGCTTGTTTATTATTGGGATTCATTCTAAATTGGTCTTTTTTCGTTTCATATTTTAGATTTTTAAAATTAGTTAGGCATATTCTTTTTTACTTTTCGGTAAGTAATGCTTGTTTTAAATTCATTTTTCATTTTCATTTTTTTTTTGCAAAGCAGTGATTGATTTTTAATTAACTTTTCTGACTTTTGTTGTTTCATACTTCATTGATATTTAATTTACTCTAAATTCGTTTTTTCTGATTCGTTTTTTGGCAGGTTATTTAAAAGATTTATCTTTTTTATTCGCTATTATTTTATTATACCAGTGGTCATTCATTCTCAGTATTATTTTTAATGGACTCAATTTCTTTCGGGAGTAGATTTAAATTAATATTCTGATTATCTACTTTGATTTTTTCGCAGGTGCAATCATTCCTTTTTTTCTTAAGAATTTTGTGGTTGCTTAAGTATTTCTAATTTTAATCGAGTTAAGTAAATTAGATTTTTCAAGAATTTTAATCAATGCATTCTGTAAATGTTTGGTTTTTTAAAAAAAGATTTTTAAAGTTGCGTAAAATTTTAAACGAATTGTAAAGGATGTCAGTGAGGACTTGTAAATTTTAAATTCTATTTTTTTGATCACTGTGGTTATGGGTCATTTATTCATTTATGATATTTTTTTCAATTGTGTTTTGTTTCAATCCGGATCATTTCAAAATCATTTCGGTCTCACAAACATTCGATTCTTTTTTACGTCTTATCAGTATCTGAAAAAGGGAAACTGCAGAGTGATGAAATGAATAGTTTTGAATTTTGTCGTCTTTTGTATTCTAAATGGTTGAATTTGTACAAATTATTGAGTAATATTCGATAATTTGTACTAATTCTGTCATTCTGGGTAAAAAAGATGACAAAATCCAAAACTGTTTCTTTCATAACTCTGCAGTTTCCCTCTTTCAGATACTGATAAGATGTAAAAACGAGTCGAATGCTCACTGAACAAAATAATTCTGAACGGTCCGGATCTGTGCCATTTTTTCATTCGTAATTATATTTTCGTACTTTTTAATGCACTTTATTGTTTTGCCTGCTATTTTAATTTCTTTTTCCACTTACTTCATTGAATTCAATGACGTTTTTGAGTTTGTTTACATAAATTTGGGCTTTTATAATTCATTTTTTTCATACTTCTGGTATTTTTCTGGGGTTGCTTATGCAAATTTGATTTTTAGGTTTTTTTTTTAGGGGTTTATACCTCGTTTTTTTTTTTTCAAATTTAAAAAGGACGTTTGTTTTTGCTTTCAAGAAGAACTTTTTAATTATTTTGTTTATTTGAATTTTTCCTTATTTCTAAAATCAATTTTTTGATTTTCAGAGGATTCAAGTTCAAATGCCATCCAGTCGTATGGTGTTTATTTTTTCTGAACATTTCTGTTTTGTAATTTTGCTTATGATTTTTCCTCAACTTTGTTTTTTTTTCATACATCTTTCAATGGCTTTTATTTTTTTGATTTATAATCGTTTTATTTTCAGTGGATTTAATTTCGATTTTTTTTTCATCGAATTGATTTCTGTGGCGTTCTTTTTTGGAACTGTCTACATGAATTTGATCCTTAGGCTTATGTACTTCACTTTTTTTTCAAATTTAATAATGAACGTTTGTTTTTTTTTTCAAAAAGGATTTATTTTTAATTATTTTTCTTTTTTCCTTATTTTTAAATCTATGTTTTCATTTTCAGGTAGTTCGAGCTCGAGTGTCTCAGTTGGAGCTTCCTGATGGATCCAGTCGTATTCGGGTATCAGTGACAGACGAATCTATTAATTAATCAGCGCTGTTTGAAGAACCAGTGCCAATTATTAGCAAGATTATCGTCCTTTTTGGTTTTTATTCGACCGAAGCCATGTAAGTATTCAATCATTTTGCTTTAATGTTTAAAGAATTTTTCTTATACCCTTTTTTTCAATTTTTTGACATTTTTCGAAAACATCTTCACATCTGTGATCATAAAGATTACATTGCATTCAGATTTTTTTTAGAAGAATCATGTATCTACATTCAAGATGCACAGAGGTAATTATCAGCATTATTAATTCGACTATTTAATTAAATTACTTACTTACCTTTCTTTTAGATTTTCGTCGAAAACATGAATTTATTTGATTTCATTTTTTCATAGTTTTTATACATTTTTATTTTTTTCTTTTTCGAAGACATTTTTACTTGATTTTCTTAGATTTTCCGTAGTTAATGCCTAGTGATTATTTATTGGATAATTTTTAATGTTTTTTTTTGTACTTAAGTGTGTTGTTTTTTTTGCAGATGAATCCATTGCCCGAATTGGATAAATTTGTGATTCAAGAATTCATCCCAAATTCTCGTAAGTTTTAATTTCAATTTCAATTTTTTATGATTTTATTTCTAAAAATTAATTAAGTAGGTATTTAGGTACTTACTTGATTTTTTTTACCAACATTATGTGTTGGTATTTCTTTGAAGATAACTATAGGTATTCTCATTTCCTTTTGTCTTTTTATTTCCAGGATGGAGACGAACCTGGTTTTCGAATCGAAATCCAATTTCAGAAGGACTATTCGGATTACGACTGCTCAAGTATGTGTTTCGGATTTAATTCAAGCTTTTCAATTATTTTTCTATAATTTTTCATTTTTTAATTAGAAATTTTTCCGATTTTTATTGCTATTGAAATCGATTGGAAAAATTTATGCATATCTTTCACCTATGTTTAATTTATTAAGTAACCTAAATTTGACTTTGAATCTTTACAGGGTGCGGAACTGACTTATTGTTTGAATCAAGACTCAATTTAAAAGAGAAAATCAGGATTACGACCAGTATAAGTTAGTAAGTGTTTTAATTTTACGTAAATTTTATCTCTCTTCAGTCCTCAATACATACTTTTTGCTGGTACTGCATTTTTTTATCTCAATTTTTATTAGGTAGTTTAATTTAATCGTTTTGCTTTTAAAAGCTTTTTTAATGTTTTGTTTTTTGCTTCACAGGAATTATTTTTGTGATGAAAAACTTTTAGCATCAACATCAAGATCTTATTTCAATATTTTCTATCCAAGGAATCTGTAATGAATTCTAGTTCACATCATCCTGTATCTAAATGGCGAGAGGGTTCAATTGGATAGGCAGCATTTTTTGTAGGAATATTGGATCTTGATTAGTAAGTATTCATTTGGTTTACGTAGATTCTGACTTTTATTTGCCTATTTTTCCATTATTTTACATAATGTTTAGTTTTTTGAAGAATTCTTCATTTATGTTTTTTTCCCACAGGTTATTATTCGTGGATGAAGATTTTCAAATCGAGGCAGGATTTTATCAGTTGTTTCAGTTCGACCAATTTCTATAGGATTCTAGACTTCGTTTAAATCATGTAAGTACATAATTCTGTTTTGGATTTTCGTATTTCTAATGTAATGGATTTCATTCGAGTCTGTTGGGTGCTCAATCAGTCTTTTGAAACCCATCAGGTTGTAGATCGTGTGAAAATCATTTTTTAAAATTCCTTAAACTTTCATAATGTGATATATTTGCTTCATTTCTACGCTTTTAATAGTGCTAAACATTGAAATAAAGCAAATATACAACATTATACAAAGTAGGAGGGGTTTCGAATTTTTTTTAAAAAAAGGGGCGGAAGTTACTAGAATTGTCTCGCGATGTTTCTGTTTCATTCAAATGCACGTGGCAATAAATTTGCCTATTCAATTCGCCGTAAAAAATCAGCAATCTCGACAGACGTGTTGATAAAATTGCATACTCAGTTTGCCGTAAATATTCAAGTTTGATAAAACGAAAGAACTGAAACGTTTATTTTATTTAATGTGGTTGCAAATATAACTTGAGCACGCAATACCGAAAATTTGAATTACTTGGTTTATATTTTTTTACATTTTTACTCTTTTTTTTTTCGATTTTTTGATACCTAAGAACTTTTTTAATTTTGAAAAGCTGTCAACAACAAAAGGACGTTGCTCAAGTTTTCATTTTTTAATCAGTTTGTTGTGATTTTGTTTAGCATACTTTTATATTTACGCACTAATTTTTTATCGTTATCTTTTTTGTTTCAACGTGGTTTTTTTTAGTTTTTTTCTTTATTTTTTATTCGAGTACTTCGTTTACTGTCAGTACTTACCAAGGTATGACATTCCATTCTTTTTCTTGGTCTCTTGCTAAAATAGGTCTTGAATTCTCCAAATTCTTTTTAGAAGTCTTTATAAATTTTTGGAAGTTTATGAAATCGTGGATATGATTTGAAAATTTCTATGCTAAGAAATATTGATAAATGAAAAGTGAGTTCTTATATCAATAATTTTAACATATCAATGTTAATAAATTGAGAAATTATTTTAAAAATTGTTCCATTGTTTTTCGAAGTATGGTCTTGACCTTAAAATTATTGATCGATCGAGCCTTTTCCTCTCACTAATTGACTTTAGATCTTGAAATTTTTTGGAGTTTTGGGAGATTCTTATGGTACTTTTATGATGTGGGACAATTTGGGCATTTTCAAAAATAGTAGATGAATTAAGAAAATTTCAAAAAAATGAATGAAAAAAATTTATTTTAAATCAAAATTTTAATTTTTTAAAATTTGTTGAGGTACCTTTTTTCTTCTTTCTCCATAATTTTAGCAGAAAATATCTTAATTTGGTTCAATTTTTTTCTCATTCTTACTATTCTCAATTTTTCTGATGATAATTTGGTAGAAAAAAATCAGATTTACCCTACACTTTTAGTTTAGATGTTCAAGGCAAATATTTTTTGAAAATAAATTTATAGGCACTTGTAAGATTCAACATATTTTAATCGAGAAGTACAATACTTTTTTAAAAAATTCAAAAAAAAACTGTTGCTCACTTACCTTGCAAGAATAATTCTCAACACCAAAATCAAAATTTGGGCTTTGTGATTTCCAAGTCTAGAAAAATGTTGGAGAGTAATATCTCCATTTTATTATAGAGCAATATTGGTGTGACTTGATGCAATTATGCATATCAGTCACATACCATTTGCTCAGGTATATTTTTAAAAATGAATTTTGAAAAAAAAAAAGAAAAAAAGAAGCCAAAAGTTTGAAAAATTATAAAAAATGATTTAATAAAGGTTAAATACAACAAATAATGGGGAAAAAAGGAGCCCTTTCTATATTGAAAGAAAGGGATCCTGAAAAAACCCCTACTAAAAAATAATGTATGTGAGCATAAACATTACAACCAAAGTACATCTTAAAATTACTTATCACTTACCTACATACAATGGTAAATATCCTTCTTCTTCTAGAAGAATTCTTTTCTTGAATACCCTTCCAACCTTCTTACCTTCATACCATCCTTACCTTCACCCCTTCACCCTCAAAAAACACACACCACCTAACCCCAGGAGAGACAAAGGGTTGGGCGTTACCACAAATGCTCAGTAACTCATGCTGGCAAAGTCTACGACAACCACCTACTCGAAAGCTCTTACTGCGGATGGCGACTTATAGGACCTCTATCAAAGGCTATAAAACACGCGCGTCCAGCATAAAGATGCTGGAGTTGCGAGCCACGCGCAGTGAGCATAAAAGCTCCCGACTCGGCTGGCTTCGAGCGATCAACGGATACTCGCGGCAGCTGACGCAGCCATCGCCAGCACTTGAAACGTCTGCAGGGGTAACGTCCCCCTTGGCCCTACTAGATAGACGTGCGCTGGGCTAAGGCCATCACACCTTACATGCCTCTCCCGATCCGAATCACCGACTGCAGAGTGCAGACAACGCAGGGCACCTCAAGAGTAAAACTCAAGCGATGACGAAGCGTCCAGTGATCAGGACGATCTCCCTCGCTGCGCCTATCTTTCGAGACCAAGGTTTCCGTAAAACGGTTCAACTCGAAATGAGCTTCGCACTTCCCTATATCATTTTCCATTTACCCCCACCACTTGAAAAAAATTCCCCCACCACATGAAATTTTAGAAAAACAAATTCGGTTCCTTTGTTGAGATTTATTTCCCTTATCAGCTGTCGTAAAATAAAATTTGATCTTTTATTGCCTTCAAAATATGTACATGACTTGCCGGCCTCATTGTGTTTCAGATTCTTGTGAAGATTTATTGCCCTGTATGATGATTATAAAATTTAAAAATTTTTAAGGCGGATAGCCCCTTTTGTGTTTCGGCTCCTTTGATTGATTTATTACCCCTACCAGCTGATATATAAAATATGACCCGAATGATTTATTACCCTTATTGTGTTGCCTTTTCTGTGTTGGCGGAACTCCCTCTGTGTTTCGGCCTCTTTTATTCATTTTATTGCTCCGAGAACGTGACTAAAATTTTTTATTCGAATTTTAATTCCAACGAATCATGCGCAGACCACCTGTTGGGTTTCGGCTCCTTTGTCCATTTTATGGCTCGAAAATTTCAAAAAATTCTTATCTGGATTTTAAATCGAACATCAGAGATTGATTTATAACCTTAAAAGGATGCCGCATTTCACGTACCCCTTTTCCTATTCTTCGAATTGGTTTTATTGCCTCATAAATTTCCATTGTCTGCATTTTATTGCCCTGATTAGCATAAATCCTATTACCTATATTTTTTTCTTTTTATCGGCGTTTTATTACCCCAGAAAATTTCAGATGGGTCGATGTCGGGTTTCCTTTGTTATGGAATTTTATTATCCTAGTCTCGCCTGCAGTAAAAGTCCGAACCCTTACTTAGTCTGTTTGATGATAAAATTCCAAAAAAAAATTGTAGAATGGTTTTATTGCGGTCCATTTCCTTTGAACAGGTTTTATTACCCCGACCATGCTGAGTCACTCGGAAATTTTAAACCTCTATTATATATTTTTTCTTTTGTTGGCGTTTTATTGCCATTGCCCTAATAAATTTCTGTCACGTACAGGGTTGGTTTTTATTACCCCTTGGCAGATGGTGGAGAAGGAGAAGATGTTTTGCACCTGGCGTTTCCTGCCTGCAGTGCTATATAGGTTTCTCGGGTCAGTATAGTTTTTGCTTTCTTGGAGTAAGGACCTCCGGACCAAAGATGAGTGAATTTGTTTGGTGATATTTTTTCCTGTTATTCTTTCGGGTTCGCGCTTTCTCATGTCGATTTTTAACTTAATTTTTTCGTGATGGTGAATCTTCGCATTATTTTTTCGGTTCGCGTTTTTTTAATTCAATTTTTTCGTGATTAGTGAAAGAGAAACATTTACTTTTTCGTTTTTTTCTCGTATCGATTTTTTAATTTAGTTTTTTTGTAATTAGTGAACATTTGTGAATCTTTTTGTGTTATTTTTTTGGTTCGCGTTTAAGTTGTTTGTGATCAGTGAAAGAGAAACAGGTAAGGTTAAACATTTACTTTTTCGTTTTTTTCTCTTGCCAATTTTTAAAATTTTTCGTAATTAGTTCAAGTGAAACGAGAAATTTCGCGCTATTTTCAACTTTTTTTCTTATTGAGCTTTTTAAATTAATTACTTCTTTCTTATTGAAATTGAAACGAGAAATTTTTTGCCCTCTCAAACATTTTACTTTAATTTTGCACTTTTAGTAGTTGAAATTTGTGAAGTTTGGTTTCTGGGAGAAAGAGCTAGGTCGTCTAATTATTTTTTCACTAATTTCCTAAATTTTTGATTTCTATGATCTCGAAAAAGTTTTTTTTAGGAAAGAGTTGAAGCTAGTAGATATTTTTTGGAAATTCATTTCGAATATTGGGGTTGTTGCTTTTTTAAAATTGCTTTTGGCTTAATTTTAATTTCGACTTTTGATTTGGAAATTTTTTTACCAATTTCATACAATTTCTGTTTTCATTTTACTTTTATTGGTCTTTCTATTGCTTCATTTTAATTGGGCCTTTTCTAATTAGGTATTTTTTGGAAATTTATTTTGAATATTGTTTCCATTTTATTTTAGATATTTCATTTTGTAGAATTAAATTAGGGTTGTTGGTTTTTAAAATTGCTTCGGCCTAAGTAATTCTAAATTCCACTCTTGATCTGGACCTCTTTTTTTCCCCACCATTTCATAGTACAATTTCAGTTTTCGTTTTACATTCATTGGTCTTTCTATCACCTAATTTTAATATTGCTTTTTCTTTCCATGTGAAATTTTGGAGATTCATTTCAAAAAGAGCTTGGATTTTCTACTATTTATGGTTAAGAAAAGAAATTTTTATAGGGAAATTCAACTCGAATGTATTTTCCAAATTGGATTTTTAATTATTTACGTTCATTCGTCATAATTTCATTTGATTCTTATGCTTTGACTTCCTGATTCAAATATTTTTAAAGGTGGGTACCCACCTAATTATCAATTTTAATATTTCTTTCGTAAAAAAATTAGTACAAATTTGATTTTTTCAATTTTTGTTACCTATCAATTTATCCATGTTTTGTTGAAGGTTATGAAATTTAGGTTTTTTTTTAGAACACTTGCAATCTTCAAAAATTTTTTTGAAGGTCCAAAAAGTTTTTAGAAGGTAATACGCTTTTGTGTGGTTCAATTCCTTATTCTCAAAAAAAATTTCAGAAACTATCGATCAAATTGCTATTTTTTCAAAATGTTTTTCTCTGCCTTCATTGAATATTACACTTTTGCTATTTTGAAGATTTTTCAAGCTAAAGGTATGTTTAATTGTTGCATTCATTGCTTTTTTGAGTACCTACATTCAACTCTTTCCAACACTTTTTGAATTTTTTAAATTTTGCTTAGAGTTTTTTCAATTGCCTAAATTCAATTTTACTTTTCCGAATATTTTTCATTTCATTTCATTACAAAAAAATCGCTTGATTTTTTTCAAAATATTCTGATGTGTTGGGTTTTATTGATTTTTTAAAGATTACTCTTGATTTCGTTCAAAATTTTCCTATGTGAGTTGATTTGCTTCGCTTTTTTAAATGTTTTTAAAGTTTATTTTGATTTTTTTCACTTTCTCTCGATTTTTTTCCAAATTTTTCGATGCATTAAATTATATCTTGCAAATCTTTTGGCCAAAATCGCATACTGCTAACCGAATGTTTTTCATTTCATTTCATAACAAAAAAATCGCTTGATTTTTTTCAAAATATTCTGATGTGTTGGGTTTTATTGATTTTTTAAAGATTACCCTCGATTTCGTTCAAAATTTTCCTATACGAGTTGATTTGCTTCGCTTTTTTAAATGTTTTTAAAATTTATTTTGATTTTTTTTTTACTTTCTCTCGATTTTTTTCCAAATTTTTCGATGCATTAAATTATATCTAGCAAATCTTTTGGCCAAAATCGCATACTGCTAACCGAATATTTTTCATTTGATTTCATAACAAAAAAATCGCTTGAATTTTTTCAAAATATTCTGATGTGTTGGGTTTTATTGATTTTTTAAAGATTACTCTCGATTTCGTTCAAAATTTTCCTATGTGAGTTGATTTGCTTCGCTTTTTTTAATGTTTTTAAAATTTATTTTGATTTTTTTTTCACTTTTTTTTTCCAAATTTTTCGATGCATTAAATTATATCTTGCAAATATTTTGGCCAAAATCGCATACTGTCAAGTACATATGTACCTACTTTTAATTTCGATTTTATCCATTGCTCTTTAGAGTACCTAATTTCAGCTTTGCTTTAACCAGTGTTTTTATTGGATTTGATTTTTTTCAAATTTTTTGCTCGTATTTTTTCAAAATTCATTAATAGGCATGTTGAATATATTTTGAATTTTTATTTTTTGCGAATTATGGTATTTAAATGTGATTTTTTTTTTATTTCAAGAATGTTTTCGAGAAATTTCAACTCTTGTATTACCTATTCAAAATTTAGAACCCGTATTAATTTTTTTTAATGTGTTGTTCAATCATGTTACACAGTTGTTTCAATTTTGATTCAGATTTATCGAATTTCAAAACCAATTTTTTTTGGAAAAGTTATACTTGCTATAAATATGTACTTCAAAAAATTCATATGGACCTTCGCCATTTTCTTGTTAAATTCAAATCATTATTGTGCAATTTTTTTCAGGAGAATTTAAATATTTATTCTGAATTTTTTTCACAGTTCTTTGTTAATTAGATTTCGAATTTTGATTTTTACAAATTGTGTTTTGTAGATTATACTTTTTTCATTTTTTGATCTCAAAAAACGTTTTTTGAACGGTCATTATCACGTAATTCTTTCTCAAAAAATTTGAAGTACTATAGACTTTGTTTAGTTTTAAACTTTTTTGAACGGTCATTATCACGTAATTCTTTCTCAAAAAAATTTGAAGTACTATAGACTTTGTTTAGTTTTAAACTTTTCACTTTTTAATTTTTAGAATTTGAAATTTTATCAAAAGAGGGCGAACTATTTATTTTTGTAAACTTTTTTATTAATGGAATTCGAGACTCGTCTAGGAATTCTTTTAGAAGCTTTTTTCAATGGAAAATTATGTTTTTTACAGATTCGATTCAAAAAAATCAACTCTGGCATTCAAAATTGATATCGCTCAAGTTGGCTGCATGCCTAGAAGTGTTTTTTCAATTTTTGCTTGTTAAATTTTCCCTACGTTATCCAAAGGAGTGGCCTAGTTGACCCCAGTTTACATTCAGCCCTCATGAAGCAAACATGTATTTTCTGCTTGATTTTTTAAAACTCTTTCGATTTCGTAATTTGAATGAATTTTGTTGTGTTTAGATCGCGTCATCATTCATTATTAATTACTAAGCGATTGTTTCGGTCAATTTATTCAATTTTTAATGCAATTTCATTTTATAAAGTTTTTGTTTGCTTTATGTGAGGTGATGAAATATGGGATATTTGTAGTCTGTGTAGTGTATAATTGGTGTATTTTTTTTTTTTTGCAGCTCTTCAAAAATGAATTCCAAATAGGACATCATCGGGAACAGGTAAGAGATGTTTTCAATTTTTTTGAAGCTTTATCGAAGTTATCTTGCATCCATAGTAGTTTGTATAATTTGTGTACTTAATTGTTTGTGTATTTTTTTTTTTGTAGCTCTTCAAAAATGGATTCCAAATAGGACGTCATCACTGTCATCAGGAACAGGTAAAGAGATTTTTCAATTTTTTCGTATTCTTTTTTGTGTATTCAAGCTTGAAATCCGCTTAAATCGTCATTTTTATGGAGTATTTGCTTACCTACCTAAATTAACATAATTTTCGGCTCCCACAACTCGCTTCATATTCTACCTGCTTATCACAATAATACCAATTTTGTTATTTTTACTGTTGTTAAAGCAGCGAATATTTAAAAATAATGGTTGTATTATACTAATTTGAGGTCGTTGAATCAGAATCCGGTGTCTATTTTAGGCTCCAAATCTGTTTTCGAGATAATGTATCCCATTTTCGAGGTATGATGGTTCAAAGCCAAAAATACACACCGGATCCTGATTCGGAGACTTCAAATTAGTATAATACAACCACTATTTTAAATATTTGCTGCTTTAACAACAGTAAAAATAACGAAATTGGTATTATTGTGATGTTAAGTAGGTAGAAGATGAAGGGGAGTTGTGGGAGCCGAAAATGATTTCAACTTAGGTAGGTTACATCTCCAAGCAAATAATTCATAAAAATGACGATTTCTGTGAATTTCAAGGTTGAATATACAAAATAAGAGTCAATCGCGACTATTTCGAGGTCGCTGAATCGGAATCCGAGGTCTATTTTTGGTGTAGGGCTTCCATTCCCGAAAAATACTCCATTTTTGTCTCAAAAATGTCATTTTATTGTCCACATAGAATTCTAACTGGTTGACATATTGGTTTTGAGTGGAGTCGAAGTCGCTACTAGAAAAAATCTACTGGCCTTTGTGATGTTCAATTTTGTTTAGTAGATTTTCTGTAAGTACTTACCTTATTCTTTTTCTGCTTCGTGAAGAGTGATTTTTTTTCGTGTAACATTTATTTTTTCTTTTCAGATATCAACAGTCAAGAAGTTCAGTGATGAAATATTCAAAATCTGGCTGCCAAGAATAGAAGAATCTAAAGAATAACTTCACGACACGAATAAATGGATTTATTGCTGAAATGTTGAACAATACCTACCAATGCGATGCCGAATAAGTCAGGTAATTAAAGTTAAATAAGTACATCATACGAAGTTTTCGTTTATTTACATAAAAGGCCCCTTAAAGGGAGCAAGATCAGGTTCTTGCTTCAACTCCTAGTCGCACGTCCACGTCGTGGGGGCTGGGACCTCGCCGGACTTCAGCATCCGGCGTGCTAACGCGACAGGGGGGCGAGCGGTGGCTCGCTGTTAGGTAATTATTCAAAATTCGTAATTCGAGCTTGAGGGAAACAAAATTTAATTTCAAAAGATACCTATGTAATTTCAGAGTTCAAAATTTATAAGTAATTGAGGGTCAAGGGGAAATGAAATTTTGTATATTTTGGATTTTTAATAGTAATTCGAGTTTGGGGGAACGAAATTTAGTAATTTTCTATTTCAAAAAATGAGGTGATTTTTGGAGTTCAAAATTGATGAGTAATTTCGACCATGGGAGAAACAAAATTTGGTATTTCGGATTTTCAAAATTTATAGTAATTTGGGTAATTTCAGAGTTCAAAATTGATAGGTAAGTAAATGAGGTCGAAGGAAAATGAGATTTGGTATATTTTGGATTTTAAAAATTTATAGTAATTCGAGCTTGGGGGAACGAAATTTTGTAATTTTCGATTTCAAAAAATGAGGCGATTTAGGAGTTCAATTGGGGGAACGAAATTTAGTAATTTTCTATTTCAAAAAATGAGGTGATTTTTTGGAGTTCAAAATTGATGAGTAATTAATGTGGGTAATTTCAGAATTGAAAATTGATAGAGAGGTCAAGGGAAAATGAAATTTGGTATATTTCGGATTTTTAAAATTTATGGTAATTTTTGGGGTGAGAGAGAACAAAATTTAGTATTTGGATTTCAAAAAATTGGGTGATTTCAGAGTTTTGAAATTGATGAGTAATTTTGGCCATGGGAGGAAGCGAAATTCGGTATTTTGGATTTTAGGTAGTCTGTTGCAGGTGTCTTTCATGCAGGGTCACCCTTACACGGCAGTATCGGGTTACCCTGCATGGATTGGTCTTGGTGAGTGAACTAGGCAACGGTAACGGTACCTGCGTAGTCGAATATGCGGGTGCCTTTGCCGGCGCATTCTTCTCTCGCCGGATCAGGAAGCCTTGGTAGTTGTAGGATGTCTTATGACCTGCGTAATGCGCGAAATCCTGTGGCTTTGTCGAGGGTCTTTGATCCCCATATCTATCTCGGCAAATCCGGGATGGAGGGCATTACGTGGCTCGTTGCGCAACAGGTGTCTGGTCTTTTCAACGTGAAAAGCAAAATTTGAAGATGGTCGGACCCGGACGCTCTTTTTAGTATTGTAAAAAATCACAAAAACCCTAAATTTCCCATCATATGTTCTTTTTTTCTTTTTTTAAAAAACTAAGCGTTTTTGGGATTTTTTAGGATACTAAAAAGAGCGTCCGGGTCCGACCATCTTCAAATTTTGCTTGTCACGATGAAAAAGACCAGACACCTGTTGCCCAACGAGCCACGTAATGCCCTCAATCCCGGATTTGCCGAGATAGGTATGGGGACCAAAGACCCTCGACAAAGCCACAGGATTTCGCGCATTACGCAGGTCACAAGAAAATCCTACCACTATCAATAAAGCCTGATCCGACAAGAGAAAAATGCACCGGCAAAGGTCTCCACATGGCCAAGCCCTGTGTTTCGACTATTTTCGAAGCGAGCACGATGACGTTACATAATTCACTCGCCGGATCATTCATGCAGGGTAACCCGATACTGACCAGTAATAGGGTGACCCTGCATGAATCCAAAATTACCCAATTTTATCTCACCATGCAGGGTAACCCGATACTAAAAAGTAATAGGGTGACCCTGCATTCTGAAATTACCTCACCTGATTTGTTCACCATGCAGGGTAACCCGATACTGACCAGTAATAGGGTGACCCTGCATGAAAAGACATCCGCAACAGACTGCCTAAAATCCAAAGTACAAAATCTTTTTTGAATTACTACCTAACAGCGTGCCCAGAGCACGCCCCCCTGTCACGTTTGCACGCCGGAAGCTAAAGTCCGGCGAGGTCCCAGCCCCCACGACGTGGACGTGTGACTAGGAGTTGAAGTAGGCTACTGAGCTTACTTCCATTTGGGGGCCACTTACGTAATTATAAGCTTGTGAACGAAAACATCTGTACAGTAATTGTTAAAAAATAATAATAAAGAGTAAGATTATGCAAATTTTCAATCTTGTTATGTATCAATCATTCAGTTTTTCTTCCTCCATTCTTCAGAATTGAATTGTTCTGAATTCTGGAAATCTTGAAAAAAAATATAGGTATGTATAAAAATAACATTGGTAATATTTCAAAGAACAAGAAAAATGATATTTTACGAAATTGAAGTGAATTAAAAATTCTGAAATAAAAGCACCATTAATTTAGTACATTTAGCAGTACTTGAATAACAAAATGAAATTCAGCAAGTAAGAAATAATAGGCGTGTAGTAAATAACAATTTAAAGGAATTCACTCACTTCGAAAAGGAATTTTTCACTGCGCCAAAACTCCGGTAATGTCTGGAGCCTTTTATTGCAGGCAGATCTGGTCTCCACTGATTCTGTAAATAAAAACAAGGTAAATTAATTTCATTCCTGAAAACTTGAAAAAATAAAGTATCATACTATCGAAGTATATATGGAAGGGGTGTAAAAATAAAGAAATTATTACTTGAAAAATATTCATTTTTCTTACTTATGATTTCCTAGAGAATAAAAAATGGATTCTCAGTGGGACCAAGTGTATAAATCTTGAATTTTGATCACAGACTGATGTACTTTCACCTTCTCTGCTCTGCTTGATGAAGTGGTCGGATATCCGAAACAAAATATGATTACAAATTATAAATAGTTCTCACTTTTCTGGCAGATAATAAGTTAGCATGCAGTGTTGCTCAATGATGTAAATCTGAAACAATAAAATTGGAAACCAAATTAACTTTTGACAAATATTAAAACTACTTGTGTACCATACCATACGTAATCCTGATACAAAAATTATAAATTTCATAGGTAAGTACACAAAAATTATAAATTTCATAGGTAAGTACATTATGTTTATAAAATTAAGGTAATTTCACTTACAATTGGAAAAGCACTAATTTTATACGGACATGTTCCTTGGCTGGAAGTAAGTACCCTTGACGAGATCCAAATCTGAAACAATATTGAAATTTAATTAATAAAATTACACGATTGAAATTGAAAGAAAATTTCACTTGAAAAAAAAAAACAGATTGAAAAGTGAATGGTTAATTTTAGTAAAATACCTACTTATAAAAATACTTACGCCCTACGTATACCTAGGTAAATAAAAATAATGTTTTGTACCTATTTCACTTGAAAATACCTCGAATAAATCCTGGTATGACTAATATCAATCTGAAGAATCTTCCAAATCTGAAACATTAAAAATTATTAGAAAGGAAAATAAGATTTATAATAAAAACAATTTCAAAGAACACTCACCAAAACGAATTTCCGATTATGTAAAAATTGCAACCATTGATTTGATAATCAAAATCTGAAACAAAAAGAGATAGCTCAAAAAATATTACATCTAAATAACTCTTTACCCTTGATTGGGTAGTCTGTGGTTAAGGAATGAAAATTACTACCAATATTTTAAAATCTTACATTAAATTTGGGCAACTGAAATGTACTTACTCTACTCTCTGGAACTGGTAGAAATACCTTCCAAGTCATCTGGAAAAACTCCTGCAATCACAAAAAATTGATTTAATGAAACAATTTGAAAAAGAATTAGGATGGCAGACAAAAAAGGATCACAAAATGAGTAGGTACTGGGCAGGTAAGTACTTTATACATGATTATCAATTATCACCAAACACCTACCCTGTTAAATTAAATCTTAAGAAGGCACAGAAATTCAAATAACTGCATTTGAATCAACTTCTTCTCAAAAATTTCTAAAAAAAAATTAATAGAAAAGAAATTCATGCATCAAATAAAAGATAATAGTACTGCATAATGCATGGTACTTGAATTAGAATTTAAATCGAATGAAGATGGAAAAAAATTACTCACCCGCATGTTGAAGCAATATTTGAAAACATCCAGTCAAAAAGCATTCCTGGTTGACTCTAAAGGGAATACGTTCCATGGTTGGAATTTCACAATCTTCTACAATCTGAAACGGAATAACAAAAATTTAGATTATATCTGAAAAAAAAGATTCACACAAAATTGAATCAGATATCAATTCATGCTGTAGGTAATAATGATGATAATCACTCATCAATTAAAATGAGTCAAACAGATGAGAAAAAATTGCTAAAAATAATGGGTACCTAATAATTAATCAAAATTGAACACTTACCTTGTTATTTATGCTCCCAGACTGATAAGAAAATTTTCAAGATCAGGTGGAAACTTGGATTCAAGCTTCTAGTTGGAATAAAATCTGAAACAAATTAGAACATGAATTAATTACACCCACATACTTTTTTAGGACTTAAGGTAGATTTAATTCCAAATTTTGAAAAATGGCATCCTTTTTGTGAAAAATGTTCGTTTTTAAGTAGGAAAAAATCAAGAAAATCATCAAAAACAATATTTCATTTAGAAATATCTATTCATTTTTTTACCTCCGTTCTAATTCGAATCAAAATTTAAAATGGAATGGTAATGAAAAATTAAGTTTGAAAAAATTATCCCATTTTTTTGGCGCTTTGATAAAATAAACCGAGGGCAGAGGAGGAAACTTGGGCTCTAAATCTAGATATTTGGAATAAGAGCCACCACTCAATTATTCATTACTAACAAAATTAAAATTTTCAAAAAACAAAACAAGCAATTGAAATGTGTGAAAAATCTCGAAAAAAGGTATACCCTAATTATTAAAATGAATGTTTTCTCTAATAAGGAATGAAACTCATTGAATTGGCAAAAAAATAAACAATGGTGCAATTTGTAGATAAAAATCGAAAGTTTTAAAAACAATTGTTCATTACAACAAAATTTTGTATTCGTTACGATAAATTTTGAAAAAAAAAACTCCAACTGCTCCAAAAAGAGGTAAAAAACGAAAAAATGGTGCTTCAGACTGCAAAAAAAATGGGAAAAATTGTAGTTTTGTCAAAAATTGTCAATTTTTTAGTCTCGGGGAAGAGGAAAAATTTAAAAATTTACTTAGGCTTCAGACTGCAAAAAATTGGGAAAAACTGTAGTTTTGTCAAAAATTGACAATTTTTTAGTCTCGGGGAAGAGGAAAAATTTAAAAATTGACTTAGGACTATATATTTGAAAAAGGGGGACCGCCATTCAATTATTCATTACCTACTAAAATGACTGACATTTTCAAAAAATGTTTTCTCTAATAAGGAATGAAACTCACTGAATTGGCAAAAAAATAAACAATGGAGCAATTTGTAGATAAAAATCGAAAGTTTTAAAAACAATTGTTCATTACAACAAATTTTTGTATTTGTTACGATAAATTTTGAAAAAAAAAACTCCAACTACTCCAAAAAGAGGTAAAAAACGAAAAAATGGTGCTTCAGACTGCCAAAAAATTGGGAAAGATTCTAGTTTTGTCAGAAATTGTCAATTTTTTAGTCTCTGGGAAGAGGAAAAATTTAAAAATTTACTTAGGGCTACATATTTGCAAAAAGGGACCGCCATTCAATTATTCATTACCTACTAAAATGACTGACATTTTCAAAAAATGTTTTCTCTAATAATGAATGAAACTCATTGAATTGGCAAAAAAATAAACAATGGAGCAATTTGTAGATAAAAAACGAAAGTTTTAAAAACAATTGTTCATTACAACAAATTTTTGTATTTGTTACGATACATTTTGAAAAAAAAAACTCCAACTACTCCAAAAAGAGGTAAAAAAACGAAAAAATTGGGAAAAATTCTAGTTTTGTCAAAAATTGTCAATTTTTTAGTCTCGGGGAAGAGGAAATATTTAAAAATCTACTTAGGGCTACATATTTGAAAAAGGGGACCGCCATTCAATTATTCATTACCTACTAAAATGACTGAAATTTTCAAAAAATGTTTTCTCTAATAAGGAATGAAACTCACTGAATTGGCAAAAAAATAAACAATGGAGCAATTTGTAGATAAAAATCGAAAGTTTTAAAAACAATTGTTCATTACAACAAAATTTTGTTAAATCGAAAGTTTTATAAACAATTATTCATTACAACAAAATTTTGTATTTGTTACGATAAATTTTGAAAAAAAAAAACTCCAACTACTCCAAAAAGAGGTAAAAAACGAAAAAATGGTGCTTCAGACTGCCAAAAAATTGGGAAAAATTCTAGTTTTGTCAGAAATTGTCAATTTTTTAGTCTCAGGGAAGAGGAAAAACTTAAAAATTTACTTAGGGCTACATATTTGCAAAAGGGGACCGCCATTCAATTATTCATTACCTACTAAAATGACTGAAATTTTCAAAAAAACGAAACAAGCAGGGAAATGCGCAAAAAATACAAAAAAAACTCGAACAAAGGCAATATACCTACCCTGATAGGTATTAAAATGGATGTTTTTTTCTACAGGAAATGAAAACGCACTGATCGCTAATTTTCCAAAAAAAGAACACTTGAATTTGTGAATAATAGTCAAAAGTTCTGCAAAAAATAGTCAACTAAGATTTTAACAAAAATTTTGTATGCCTTTGTTGTAATCAATACTTTAAAAAGCTCAAAGTATTTGGAAAAGGCTCGATTTAAATAACGTTAGATACATATGTTACTGGGAATTTTCAACCATTTCTGGTTCATAAAAATTAAAAAAAATCCCAAAAAATTCACTATTTGACTCTAAATGACGTAATTTGTAAAGAAAAATGTTTTATGACATTAGAAAACATTGTTTGAAAATTTCAGCCCTACCAATTTTATTAAAATTCAATTGAAAATGATTGAAAGCGATGTACTTACCAAAAGAGCTGTTTTGGATTAGCCAGGCTGGACTCCATGGAGATTGTGGTGGTATCTTCCTCTTTGCTTCCGTTCACACGACACTGCAACAAAAAAATTACACATTCTGTTTAAAAAAAAGCAATTTAAAATTCTAGAAAAAAATTGGAATATTTCACATCACATCTCAACTTCACCAGTTTCAAAAAAACGATTAAATTAATAAAAAAATTTTTTTTTAATGCACTGGAATTTTCACTACTACATTAAATCGCGAAATAACTGATGGCATTGAAAAAAAATTGAATTAAAAAAATCAGCAAAGGAAAATTTGAAAAAAATCACACCGGAATTTGTATTATGATATTACATCGCGAAAGAACTGATGGACACGAAAATAAATTTGAATTTAAAAAAATCTGTAAAGGAAAATTGAAAAAAATCACTCCGAAATTTTCATTATGATATTAGATCGCGAAATAACTGATCAAAACGAAAACATATTGTAATGTGGAAAAAAAAAAGCCAAAGGAAAATTCGAACCTTCTCCTAAGAGCACTCATAACGTTATGAGGCGAGAGAGCGACTAATCTAATGCCAAAAAAGGAGGGGGAAGAAGAGTAGTCACATGATCAAATTTATCCAATAAAATTCTATTCCAAATTTGGAACGTGATGTCGTAAAACTTGCCGGCAATTTTTATAAAAAGGGAATGAATTCCAGTCACGTAATCATCTTTGCATTTTTATTGACGTTCTTCTTTTGAAATTTCAAGGGTTGTAAAATTTAGGCGGCTAATTGCTAAGAGAATTTTTTCGATGAACAATAAATTTATTTTACTGTCCAAATTTTTATTTATGGAGGGGTAATAAAATTTAACTAAATCTCAACCAGCGGGGTGCCTTTTGTATATTTTCCATTCCTTTTTTTGGAAGTATGAGGGTAATAAAATTTAGGCGACGGAAAGTCTACACAATTTTACCAGTCCATTTTTAGGCATAGGGTTTTTACATTGCAGTCACGTACATCCCTTTAAATTTTTATTTATGGAGGGGTAATAAAGTTTTACGACACATCAACCAGCGGGGTGCCTGGCGTGATTTACTATTCCAATTTTTATTTATGGAGGGGTAATAAAATTTTACTAAATCTCAACCAGCGGGGTGCCTTTTGTATATTTTCCATTCCTTTTTTTGGAAGTGGAAAGTCTAAACAATTTTACCAGTCCATGTTTAGGCATAGGGTTTTAATTTTACGACACATCAACCAGCGGGGTGCCTTTTGTATGTTTTTCTATTCCTTTTTTGGAAGTATGAAGGTAATAAAATTTGGGCGACGGAAAGTCTAAAGAATTTTACCAGTCCGTTTTTCGGCATGAGGTTTTGTAATTTTATTTTGATGCGCTTGGTTTGAAATTTTGATAAAATTATGCCGAGAATAGCACATTCTACATAATTATGTATCACGTTTGACGGCCTGCCTTGTGTATTTCGTTTTTTTATTCCTTTTTTGGTTATGGACCGTTTTTCCGAATGGAACATTTCACGAAAAAAATTTTCACGAATCCTTTTTCCCGAATACCAAAATCCCGAATTCTTTGTTTCCCAAATAGAGAAAAACCGGTAAAAATTGCTTTTTTGCTTTTCAAACAGTATTTTTTCTCTAAATTTCACTCGGGCAATATTTTAATCATTTTTTTTAAATTACCTATTCCTTGAATAAATTCCTAATTTGTCTTGAAAGAAATTAATGATTTTTGGCTGAAAGATCAGTGAAAAATGATTAATTTTAAATTTGACCCCCTTCCCGTATTTTTTCTCAAATTTTCAGCCCTCCCCCTTAAATTATTTCTGGGTGCGCCTATGACTACAGCAAACTGGAAAAGTTCACTGATCTGAATCGATATTAATTTTTGAAAATGAAAACCCACCACAATTTCGCCACTGAAAAAAAAAACGTCCAATTCAGATAAAATTTTACACCCATATCTCGCTGATTTACAATATTAGAAAATAAACTTTAAAATATTTGAAATAGATGTCTTTCCACATCTCTGACTAAACGACCTCATAGACTTCTACATTCAATATAGATAACTTTCCGCAATTTCTTAAACTTTTCAAATCTCACGAGAAATCGTGTATTTGATATTTTTGCGTTTGGGAAAAAGATTATTCGGGATTTCTGCATTCGGGAAAAAAAGAATTCGAGAATTATATTCGGGATTTTGGTATTCGGGGAAAGGGATTCGTAAAAATTTTTTTCGTGAAATGTTCTATTCGGGAAAATGTCCGTTCGAAATTCAGGCTTCGGAAAAATGACCGTGAACCCCCCCTTTTTTTGGAAATCTGAGGGTTGTAAAATTTGGGCGACGGAAAGCCTAAAGAATTTTAGCATGTTTGCTTTTCGGATTTTTTTTTCCATTTCAGAAATATATTCCGGCTACGTATTGTCCTTTGTATTTATATTTATGCTCCTTCTTTAGAATTTCAAGGGTTACAAATTTTGGGTGGTCGAATGTTGGAAGTATTTCATCACTTTAGTTTTCGGCAAAGGTTTCTTTACGAAAAAAAAAGTATTTTCCAATCGTGTACAGAGCCATGTACTTATATTTTTAGTGATTTTTTTTTTTTGGAATTTCGACAAAATCACGTCCGAGGATGTATAAATAATTCAGTGTCAATATTTTAAAGGGTTTCGTTCGAATCGGCATATCAAAAAATGATGAAATTCGGACATGATGTTATATATAATTGTTCGAAATTTTTGGAATACATGGGCCATTCAATTTTAGGTCGTAAAATCAATAAGAATTTTCGAAAACATAATCGGACAGTAAAATTTCAAAATTTCAAATAAGCACCTATTGCCAACGAATAAACCCGAGAGAAAAAGTAGAAATAATTTTTAAATAATCATTTCAAAGGATAATATTAAAGCAACAGCCGAACAACCGTCTGCGAGGGCAAGCTCATTAATAAATTTTTAGAAAAGCATCACAAAAATATATAAATTACCTACCTAGCATAGGTACGTAAATTAAATTTCAATTCGTACATGTATAAGCAGAAGCATTTTAAGAACCACAGATCTGATCAGTTTTGATATTTAAAAACGTGTTAATAAAATTGCCTAACCGATTTGCCGTAAATACACGACATGCAAGATACATTTGCAGGTGTTTGTAAATGTTTATAAAATTGCCTAATCGATTCGCCGTAAATATGTAAACTGTGCTTCCAAGTAGGAAGGTATTCCCTCGATCGCACCAAAGCACGGATTTCAAGATAAAGTGCTCTGGTTTGTGGTAGTTTATTTCTGGACTATTTCTTAAATTTTTCTGTCTCCAGAGCTATTGAGCCGAATTAAATAGCAAATCAAGTCGAATAAGGAATAAAAAAATAAATTACGTATAGAAAATATTATAAACCGACACTTTGGAGAGAGAAAAAATTGAAAATTGAACTTCTAAGATATTGAGAATTCCTGAACTCGATTTTGATATTTTCTTGACTTCAAACTGACGCAGTAAATTCATTTTTCTCCAACACTTGAAAAAAGCTTCTGAAAGACTTCCTTTAAAATGTGTAGACAAGTCTCGAATTCCATTCATAAAAAAGTTCAAAAAAATAAATAGTTCGCCCTCTTTTGAAAAAATTTCAAATTCTAAAAATTAAAAAGAAGTGAAAAATTTGAAACTAAACAAGGTCTAGTACATCAAATTTTTTTTAGGATGAATTACGTGATGATAACCTTTCAAAAAGCGTTTTTGAGATCAAAAAAAGAAGAAAAAAACGTAATCCACGAAACACAATTTGTAAAAATCAAAATTCAAAATTTAAAAAATTCAGAATAAATATTCAAATTCTCTTGTAAAAAATTGCGTAATAGTGATTTGAATTTAACGAGAAAATGGTAAAGGTCCATATGAATTTTTTGAAGTATTTACAGCAAGTTTAACTTTTTTCCAAAAAAATTTGGTTTCGAAATTCGAAAAATCTGTTATTTTGCCTAATCAAAAGTGAAACAACTGTGTAACTTGATTAAACAACACTTAAAAACAATCAATACCTACTATAAATTTTGAATAAGTACTTAATACAAGAGTTGAAATTCCTCTTTAAAAAAAACTTGTTTGAAATCGCAAAAAATCACGTTTAAATATCAAATTCGCAAAAATTAAAATTAAAGATATTTCAATACACCTATTAATGAATTTTGAAAAAATATGAGCAAAAAATTTGAAAAAAATCAAATATAATAAAAACACTGATTAAAGCAAAGCAGGAAATTAGGTACTCTAAGGAGCAATAGATAAAATTGAAATTAAAAGTACATACTTAGCAGTATGCGATTCTGGCCAAAAGATTTGCAAGATTTAATTCAATGCATCGAAAAATTTTGAAAGAAACAATCAAGAGAAAGTGAAAAAAAATCAAATTAAATTTAAAAAACATTAGAAAAAACGAAGCAAAGCAAAGTAAATAGACCTAGGTAGAGGACAATTCGCGGAAAAATTTTATCCTTATTTCCTGTGTAGACATAAATTAGGTACTCTAAAGAGCAATAGATAAAATTGAAATTAAAAGTACATACTTAGCAGTATGCAATTCTGGCCAAAAAATTTGAAAGATTTAAGTAATTTAATGCATCGAAAATTTTTGAAAAAAAATTGAGAGAAAGTGAAAAAAAAATCAAATTAAATTTAAAAAACATCAAGTAGAAAAAGAGAAGCAAAATCAAATCGCATCAGAAAATTTTGAACGAAATCTAGGGTATCTAATCTTTAAAAAATCTACATATAAAACCCAACACATCAGAATATTTTGAAAAAGCTCGAGCGATTTTCTTTTAAGAAGGCAATTGAAAAAACACTAAAGGAAAATTTAAAAAATTCAAAAAGTATTAGAAAGAGTTGAATGTAGAATGCAAAATTTAAACATACTTTTAGCTCGAAAAATCTTCAAAATAGCAAAAGTGTAATATTCAATAAGAGCAGAGAAAAGAATTTCGAAAAATTAGCAATTTGATCAGTGGTTTCATCTACTTTTAGCTCGAAAAATCTTCAAAATAGCAAAAGTGTAATATTCAATAAGAGCAGAGAAAAGAATTTCGAAAAATTAGCAATTTGATCAGTGGTTTCTAGAATTGTTTTTTTTTTGAGAATAAGGTGGCCTTTAAAAATATTTAAATCAGAAAGCCAAAGCATAAGAATCGAATGAAATTATGACGAATGTACATAAATAATTAAAAATCCAATTTGGAAAATATATTCGAGTTGAATTCCCTTTTGAAATTTCTTTTCTTAACCATAAATAGTAGAAAATTCAAGCTCTTTTTGAAATGTATCTCCAAAATTTTACATTAAAATATAATGCAATGTTAAAGTTGGGCAATAGAAAGACCAATGAAAGTAAAACGAAAACTGAAATTGTACTATGAAATGGTGGTAAAGAAGTCCAAATCAAAAGTGGAAATAAGAATTACTTAGGCCAAAAGCAATTTTAAAAACCAACAACCCTAATTTAATTCTACAAAATGAAATACTTATCTAAAATAAAATGGAAAAAATAATTAAAATAAATTTCCAAAAAATACCTAATTATAAAAGGTACCCAAGTTTAAAATTAAGCAATAGAAAGACCAATGAAAGTAGAACAAAAACTGAAATTGTATGAAATTGGTAAAAAAATTTCAAAATCAAAAGTCGAAATGGTGGTAATGAGGTTTAAATCAAAAGTGGAAATTAGAATTACTTAGGCCGAAAACTATTTTAAAAACCAACTTCTACAAAATAAAATAATATGGAAACAATATTCTAATGAATTTCCAAAAAATACCTACTAGCTTCAACTCTTTCCTAAAAAAATTTTTTGGAAATCATAGAAGTCAAAAATTTAGAAAACTAATGAAAAAATAATTAAACGACCTAGATCTTTCTCCCAAAAATTAAACTTCACAAATTTCGGCAACTAAAAGTGCAAAATTAAAGTAAAACGTTAAGAGAGGGTACGAAATTTTTCGTTTTACTTGCAATAAAAAAGAAAAAACTAATTTAAAATCTCAATGGGAACACAAATTTAAAAATAGAGCGAAATTTCTTGTTTCACTTCAACTAATTACGAAAAAATTAATTTAAAAAATCGACAAGAGAAAAAAACGAAAAAGTAAATGTTTAACCATACCTGTTTCTCTTTCACTGATCACGAACAAATTAACTTAAAAACGCGAACTGAAAAAATAACACGAAAAGATTCTCACAATCGCGAAAAAATTAAGTTGAAAAATCGACATGAGAAAGCGCGAACCCGAAAGAATAACACAAAAAGATATCACCAAAAAAATTCACTCATATCTGTCCGGAGGTCCTTACTCCAAGACAGCAAAAGCTATACTGACCCGAGAAACCTATATAGCACTGCAGGCAGGAAACACCAGGTGCAAAACATCTTCTCCTTCTCCACCATCTGCCAAGGGGTAATAAAAACCAACCCTGTACGTGACGGAAATTTATTAAGGCAATAAAACGCCAACAAAAGAAAAAAAGTATAATAGAGAATTAAAATTTACGAGTGACTCAGCATGGTCGGGGTAATAAAACCTGTTCAAAAGAAATGGACCGCAATAAAATCATTCTAAATTTTTTTCGGAATTTTTTCATCAAACAGACTAAATAAGGGTTCGGAATTTTACTACATAGAAGCGAGATAAGGATAATAAAATTTCATAACAAAGGAAACCCTACATCTACCCATCTGAAATTTTCTGGGGCAATAAAACGCTGACAAAAAGAAAAAAAATATTTATGCTAATCAGGGCAATAAAATGCAGACTATGGAAATTTATGAGGCAATAAAACCAATTCGAGGAATAGGAAAAGGGGTACGTGAAATGCGGCATCCTTTTAAGGTTATAAATCAATCTCTGATGTTCGATTTAAAATCCAGATAAGAATTTTTCGAAATTTTCGAGCCATAAAATGGACAAAGGAGCCGAAACCCAACAGGTGGTCTGCGCATGATTCGTTGGAATTAAAATTCGAATAAAAAATTTTAGTCACGTTCTCGGAGCAATAAAATGAATAAAAGAGGCCGAAACACAGAGGGAGTTCCGCCAACACAGAAAAGGCAACACAATAAGGGTAATAAATCATTCAGGACAAATTTTTCATATCAGCTGGTAGGGGTAATAAATCAATCAAAGGAGCCGAAACACAAAAGGGGCTATCCGCCTCAAAAATTTTTAAATTTTATAAACATCATACAGGGCAATAAATCTTCACAAAGAATCTGCAACACAATGAGGCCGGCAAGTCATGTACATATTTTGAAGGCAATAAAAGATCAAATTTTATTTTACGACAGCTGATAAGGGAAATAAATCTCAACAAAGGAACCGAATTTGTTTTTCTAAAATTTTATGTGGTGGGGGAATTTTTTTCGAGTGGTGGGGGTAAATGGAAAATGATATAGGGAAGTGCGAAGCTCATTTCGAGTTGAACCGTTTTACGGAAACCTTGGTCTCGAAAGATAGGCGCAGCGAGGGAGATCGTCCTGATCACTGGACGCTTCGTCATCGCTTGAGTTTTACTCTTGAGGTGCCCTGCGTTGTCTGCACTCTGCAGTCGGTGATTCGGATCGGGAGAGGCATGTAAGGTGTGATGGCCTTAGCCCAGCGCACGTCTATCTAGTAGGGCCAAGGAGGACGTTACCCCTGCAGACGTTTCAAGTGCTGGCGATGGCTGGGTCAGCTGCCGCGAGTATCCGTTGATCGCTCGAAGCCAGCCGAGTCGGGAGCTTTTATGCTCACTGCGCGTGGCTCGCAACTCCAGCATCTTTATGCTGGACGCGCGTGTTTTATAGCCTCTATAGGTCCTATAAGTCGCCATCCGCAGTAAGAGCTTTCGAGTAGGTGGTTGTCGTAGACTTTGCCAGCATGAGTTACTGAGCATTTGAGGTAGCGTCCAACCCTTTGTCTCTCCTGGGGTTAGGTGGTGTGTGTTTTTTGAGGGTGAAGGATGAAGGGTGAAGGTAAGGATGGTATGAAGGTAAGAAGGTTGGAAGGGTATTCGAGAAAAGAAGACTGAAGGATATTCACCATTATAAGTAAGTGATAAGTAATTTTAAGATGTACTTCGGTATTATTAGCTGGCTTTGGTTGTAATGTTTGTTTGTACCTACATGTATTATTTTTTAGTAGGGGTTTTTTCAGGATCCCTTTCTTTCAATATAGAAAGGGCTCCTTTTTCCCCATTTTTCCTTGTATTTAATCTTTTTTAAAATCCTTTTTTATAATTTTTCAAACTTTAGGCTTCTTCTTTTTTTTTCTTCAAAATTCATTTCTAAAAATATACCTGAGCAAATGGTATGTGACTGATGTGCATAATTGCATCAAGTCACACCAATATTGCTCTATAATAAAATGAAGATGTTACTCTCCAACATTTTTCTAGACTTGGAAATCACAAAGCCCAAATTTTGAATTTAGCGTTGAGAATAATTATTCTTGCAAGGTAAGTGAGCAACAGTTTTTTTGGATTTTTTTTCAAAAAGTATTGTACTTCTCGATTAAAATAATATGTTGAATCTTACAAATGCCTATAAATTAATTTTCAAAATTTGCTTTGAACATCTAAACTAAAAGGGTAGGTAAATCTGATTTTTTTTCCTACAAAATTATCACCAGAAAAATTGAGAATAATAAGAATGAGAAAAAAGTTGAACCAAATAAGATATTTTCGGCTAAAATTATGGAGAAATAAGAAAAAAGGAACCTTCACGAATTTTAAGAAAATAAAAATTTTGATTTGAAATAAATTTTTTTCATTCATTTTCATGAAATTTTTTTTTTTTAATCCATTTACTATTCTTGAAACTTCCCAAAATGAAAAAGTCTCCGATCATAATACTACCATAAGAAGTCAATTAGTGAAGAAAAAAGGCTCGATCAATCAATAATTTTAGAAAAAACCATAGGTACTTCGAAAAACAATGGAAAATTTTTAAAATGATTTCTCAATTTATTAACATGGATGTTTTTCCCTCTTGGGTGAGGAGCATTCCAAAAATTTTGAGAAAACTTATAAATTTTTGTATTTTCCAAACCTAATGTCAAAAAGCCAGAAGCTGACTTTTGAAAACTTAAAAATTTTTATTTCTTCAAAATGTAAATAACAGAAAGTCAGAAGCTAAGGCTTGAAATTATCATTTTTAACACTTCGAGACGAATACCTGAGAAATTAACTTTTGTTTCTAGTGCCAAAAAAAAAAAACTGAAACATTGAGGATTGTACTTTTTGGATTGACTGAAATTGCTTAGTTGAAGAAAAAGGACTTGAATTTCTGACATTTTCACAAAAATAGTCATCTCTATATTTACAATTCAAAAATTATTGATATAAGAGCTCACCTTTCATTTAGGTATTAATATTTCTTAGCAATAGAAATCTGCAAATTATACCCATCATAAATTTCAAAAATTTATAAAGACTTCTAAAATTAATTCGAGACCTATTTTAGCAAGGGACCAAGAAAAAGAATGGAATGTCATACCTTGGTGAAAACTGACAGTATACAAAGTACTCGAATAAAAAATGAAGAAAAACTCGACAACAAAGGCTCCAAACGCGAAACGGACACCGAATTCGGAATCAGCGACCTCGAATTAGTAAATTACCACTCTTATCTCGAAATTTTTGAAAATCGCCAAAAATCGAAAAAAAGCATGAACTAACCCCTTTGGTGTTTTTCGGGCTAAAAATTTTTTTGCCCCCGATCGGCGCGCGAGGTGTCTAGAAGGGGGTTTTCGGCCACGGCGAATTCAATGGCGCGGTCGGTTTGGCCTCGTTTTGCTTAGTTTCCGAGAAAATGGCCTTTTTTCGGGCCATTTTTGACCCGTTTCGAAAAGGTTTTCGGAAAATCGCGAAAAACGTATTATCTCACTAATTCGAGGTCGCTGAACACGAATCTGACGTTCGTTTGCGGCGGTAGCCTTTGGTTGGCCCGGAAACGGCATTTTTAGGTCGAAAATGGGCCATAACTCGACAACAAAGGCTCCAAACGCGAAACGGACACCGAATTCGGAATCAGCGACCTCGAATTAGTAAATTACCACTCTTATCTCGAAATTTTTGAAAATCGCCAAAAATCGAAAAAAAGCATGAACTAACCCCTTTGGTGTTTTTTGGGCTAAAAATTTTTTTGCCCCCGATCGGCGCGCGAGGTGTCCAGAAGGGGATTTTCGGCCGCGGCGAATTCAATGGCGCGGTCGGTTTGGCCTCGTTTTGCTTAGTTTCCGAGAAAATGGCCTTTTTTCGGGCCATTTTTGACCCGTTTCGAAAAGGTTTTCGGAAAATCGCGAAAAACGTATTATCTCACTAATTCGAGGTCGCTGAACACGAATCTGACGTTCGTTTGCGGCGGTAGCCTTTGGTTGGCCCGGAAACGGCATTTTTAGGTCGAAAATGGGCCATAACTCGACAACAAAGGCTCCAAACGCGAAACGGACACCGAATTCGGAATCAGCGACCTCGAATTAGTAAATTACCACTCTTATCTCGAAATTTTTGAAAATCGCCAAAAATCGAAAAAAAGCATGAACTAACCCCTTTGGTGTTTTTTGGGCTAAAAATTTTTTTGCCCCCGATCGGCGCGCGAGGTGTCCAGAAGGGGGTTTTCGGCCGCGGCGAATTCAATGGCGCGGTCGGTTTGGCCTCGTTTTGCTTAGTTTCCGAGAAAATGGCCTTTTTTCGGGCCATTTTTGACCTGTTTCAAAAAGGTTTTCAAAAAATCGCGAAAAATGTGTTTTTCCACTAGTTCGAGGTCGCTGAACACGAATCTGACGTTCGTTTGCGGCGGTAGCCTTTGGTTGGCCCGGAAACGGCATTTTTAGGACGAAAATGGGCCATAACTCGACAACAAAGGCTCCAAACGCGAAACGGACACCGAATTCGGAATCAGCGACCTCGAATTAGTAAAGTACCACTCTTATCTCGAAATTTTTGAAAATCGCCAAAAATCGAAAAAAAGCATGAACTAACCCCTTTGGTGTTTTTTGGGCTAAAAAATTTTTTGCCCCCGATCGGCGCGCGAGGTGTCTAGAAGGGGGTTTTCGGCCACGGCGAATTCAATGGCGCGGTCGGTTTGGCCTCGTTTTGCATAGTTTCCGAGAAAATGGCCTTTTTTCGGGCCATTTTTGACCTGTTTCAAAAAGGTTTTCAAAAAATCGCGAAAAATGTGTTTTTCCACTAATTCGAGGTCGCTGAACACGAATCTGACGTTCGTTTGCGGCGGTAGCCTTTGGTTGGCCCGGAAACGGCATTTTTAGGACGAAAATGGGCCATAACTCGACAACAAAGGCTCCAAACGCGAAACGGACACCGAATTCGGAATCAGCGACCTCGAATTAGTAAAGTACCACTCTTATCTCGAAATTTTTGAAAATCGCCAAAAATCGAAAAAAAGCATGAACTAACCCCTTTGGTGTTTTTTGGGCTAAAAATTTTTTGCCCCCGATCGGCGCGCGAGGTGTCTAGAAGGGGTTTTCGGCCACGGCGAATTCAATGGCGCGGTCGGTTTGGCCTCGTTTTGCATAGTTTCCGAGAAAATGGCCTTTTTCGGGCCATTTTTGACCTGTTTCAAAAAGGTTTTCAAAAATCGCGAAAAATGTGTTTTTCCACTAATTCGAGGTCGCTGAACACGAATCTGACGTTCGTTTGCGGCGGTAGCCTTTGGTTGGCCCGGAAACGGCATTTTTAGGACGAAAATGGGCCATAACTCGACAACAAAGGCTCCAAACGCGAAACGGACACCGAATTCGGAATCAGCGACCTCGAATTAGTAAAGTACCACTCTTATCTCGAAATTTTTGAAAATCGCCAAAAATCGAAAAAAGCATGAACTAACCCCTTTGGTGTTTTTGGGCTAAAAATTTTTTGCCCCCGATCGGCGCGCGAGGTGTCTAGAAGGGGTTTTCGGCCACGGCGAATTCAATGGCGCGGTCGGTTTGGCCTCGTTTTGCATAGTTTCCGAGAAAATGGCCTTTTTCGGGCCATTTTTGACCTGTTTCAAAAAGGTTTTCAAAAAATCGCGAAAAATGTGTTTTCTCACTAATTCGAGGTCGCTGAACACGAATCTGACGTTCGTTTGCGGCGGTAGCCTTTGGTTGGCCCGGAAACGGCATTTTTAGGACGAAAATGGGCCATAACTCGACAACAAAGGCTCCAAACGCGAAACGGACACCGAATTCGGAATCAGCGACCTCGAATTAGTAAAGTACCACTCTTATCTCGAAATTTTTGAAAATCGCCAAAAATCGAAAAAAAGCATGAACTAACCCCTTTGGTGTTTTTTGGGCTAAAAATTTTTTGCCCCCGATCGGCGCGCGAGGTGTCTAGAAGGGGTTTTCGGCCACGGCGAATTCAATGGCGCGGTCGGTTTGGCCTCGTTTTGCATAGTTTCCGAGAAAATGGCCTTTTTCGGGCCATTTTTGACCTGTTTCAAAAAGGTTTTCAAAAAATCGCGAAAAATGTGTTTTTCCACTAATTCGAGGTCGCTGAACACGAATCTGACGTTCGTTTGCGGCGGTAGCCTTTGGTTGGCCCGGAAACGGCATTTTTAGGACGAAAATGGGCCATAACTCGACAACAAAGGCTCCAAACGCGAAACGGACACCGAATTCGGAATCAGCGACCTCGAATTAGTAAAGTACCACTCTTATCTCGAAATTTTTGAAAATCGCCAAAAATCGAAAAAAAGCATGAACTAACCCCTTTGGTGTTTTTTGGGCTAACAAATTTTTTGCCCCCGATCGGCGCGCGAGGGGTCTAGAAGGGGTTTTCGGCCACGGCGAATTCAATGGCGCGGTCGGTTTGGCCTCGTTTTGCATAGTTTCCGAGAAAATGGCCTTTTTCGGGCCATTTTTGACCTGTTTCAAAAAGGTTTTCAAAAAATCGCGAAAAATGTGTTTTTCCACTAATTCGAGGTCGCTGAACACGAATCTGACGTTCGTTTGCGGCGGTAGCCTTTGGTTGGCCCGGAAACGGCATTTTTAGGTCGAAAATGGGCCATAACTCGACAACAAAGGCTCCAAACGCGAAACGGACACCGAATTCGGAATCAGCGACCTCGAATTAGTAAAGTACCACTCTTATCTCGAAATTTTTGAAAATCGCCAAAAATCGAAAAAAAGCATGAACTAACCCCTTTGGTGTTTTTTGGGCTAAAAATTTTTGCCCCCGATCGGCGCGCGAGGGGGCTAGACGGGGGCTTTCGGCCACGGCGCAGTCAATGGCGCGGTCGGTTTGGCCTCGGTTTGCAGAGTTTCCGAGAAAATGGCCGTTTTTCGGGCCATTTTTGACCTGTTTCAAAAAGGTTTTCAAAAAATCGCGAAAAATGTGTTTTCTCACTAGTTCGAGGTCGCTGAACACGAATCTGACGTTCGTTTGCGGCGGTAGCCTTTGGTTGGCCCGGAAACGGCATTTTTAGGACGAAAATGGGCCATAACTCGACAACAAAGGCTCCAAACGCGAAACGGACACCGAATTCGGAATCAGCGACCTCGAATTAGTAAAGTACCACTCTTATCTCGAAATTTTTGAAAATCGCCAAAAATCGAAAAAAAGCATGAACTAACCCCTTTGGTGTTTTTTGGGCTAAAAAATTTTTTGCCCCCGATCGGCGCGCGAGGTGTCTAGAAGGGGGTTTTCGGCCACGGCGAATTCAATGGCGCGGTCGGTTTGGCCTCGTTTTGCATAGTTTCCGAGAAAATGGCCTTTTTCGGGCCATTTTTGACCTGTTTCAAAAAGGTTTTCAAAAATCGCGAAAAATGTGTTTTTCTCACTAATTCGAGGTCGCTGAACACGAATCTGACGTTCGTTTGCGGCGGTAGCCTTTGGTTGGCCCGGAAACGGCATTTTTAGGACGAAAATGGGCCATAACTCGACAACAAAGGCTCCAAACGCGAAACGGACACCGAATTCGGAATCAGCGACCTCGAATTAGTAAAGTACCACTCTTATCTCGAAATTTTTGAAAATCGCCAAAAATCGAAAAAAAGCATGAACTAACCCCGTTGGTGTTTTTTGGGCTAAGAAAATATTTGACCCCGAGCGGCGCGCGAGGTGTCTAGAAGGGGTTTTCGGCCACGGCGAATTCAATGGCGCGGTCGGTTTGGCCTCGTTTTGCTTAGTTTCCGAGAAAATGGCCTTTTTTTCGGGCCATTTTTGACCTGTTTCAAAAAGGTTTTCAAAAAATCGCGAAAAATGTGTTTTTCCACTAATTCGAGGTCGCTGAACACGAATCTGACGTTCGTTTGCGGCGGTAGCCTTTGGTTGGCCCGGAAACGGCATTTTTAGGACGAAAATGGGCCATAACTCGACAACAAAGGCTCCAAACGCGAAACGGACACCGAATTCGGAATCAGCGACCTCGAATTAGTAAAGTACCACTCTTATCTCGAAATTTTTGAAAATCGCCAAAAATCGAAAAAAAGCATGAACTAACCCCTTTGGTGTTTTTTGGGCTAAAAAATTTTTTGCCCCCGATCGGCGCGCGAGGTGTCTAGAAGGGGGTTTTCGGCCACGGCGAATTCAATGGCGCGGTCGGTTTGGCCTCGTTTTGCATAGTTTCCGAGAAAATGGCCTTTTTCGGGCCATTTTTGACCTGTTTCAAAAGGTTTTCAAAAATCGCGAAAAATGTGTTTTTCCACTAATTCGAGGTCGCTGAACACGAATCTGACGTTCGTTTGCGGCGGTAGCCTTTGGTTGGCCCGGAAACGGCATTTTTAGGACGAAAATGGGCCATAACTCGACAACAAAGGCTCCAAACGCGAAACGGACACCGAATTCGGAATCAGCGACCTCGAATTAGTAAAGTACCACTCTTATCTCGAAATTTTTGAAAATCGCCAAAAATCGAAAAAAAGCATGAACTAACCCCTTTGGTGTTTTTTGGGCTAAAAATTTTTTGCCCCCGATCGGCGCGCGAGGTGTCTAGAAGGGGGTTTTCGGCCACGGCGAATTCAATGGCGCGGTCGGTTTGGCCTCGTTTTGCATAGTTTCCGAGAAAATGGCCTTTTTCGGGCCATTTTTGACCTGTTTCAAAAAGGTTTTCAAAAAATCGCGAAAAATGTGTTTTTCCACTAATTCGAGGTCGCTGAACACGAATCTGACGTTCGTTTGCGGCGGTAGCCTTTGGTTGGCCCGGAAACGGCATTTTTAGGACGAAAATGGGCCATAACTCGACAACAAAGGCTCCAAACGCGAAACGGACACCGAATTCGGAATCAGCGACCTCGAATTAGTAAAGTACCACTCTTATCTCGAAATTTTTGAAAATCGCCAAAAATCGAAAAAAAGCATGAACTAACCCCTTTGGTGTTTTTTGGGCTAAAAATTTTTGGGCCCCCGAGGGGCGCGGGAGGGGTCTCGAGGGGGTTTTCGGCCACGGCGAATTCAATGGCGCGGTCGGTTTGGCCTCGTTTTGCATAGTTTCCGAGAAAATGGCCTTTTTTCGGGCCATTTTTGACCTGTTTCAAAAAGGTTTTCAAAAAATCGCGAAAAATGTGTTTTTCCACTAGTTCGAGGTCGCTGAACACGAATCTGACGTTCGTTTGCGGCGGTAGCCTTTGGTTGGCCCGGAAACGGCATTTTTAGGACGAAAATGGGCCATAACTCGACAACAAAGGCTCCAAACGCGAAACGGACACCGAATTCGGAATCAGCGACCTCGAATTAGTAAAGTACCACTCTTATCTCGAAATTTTTGAAAATCGCCAAAAATCGAAAAAAAGCATGAACTAACCCCTTTGGTGTTTTTTGGGCTAAAACTGTTTTGGCCCCCGATCGGCGCGCGCGGTGTCTAGAAGGGGGTTTTCGGCCACGGCGAATTCAATGGCGCGGTCGGTTTGGCCTCGTTTTGCATAGTTTCCGAGAAAATGGCCTTTTTTCGGGCCATTTTTGACCTGTTTCAAAAAGGTTTTCAAAAAATCGCGAAAAATGTGTTTTTCCACTAATTCGAGGTCGCTGAACACGAATCTGACGTTCGTTTGCGGCGGTAGCCTTTGGTTGGCCCGGAAACGGCATTTTTAGGACGAAAATGGGCCATAACTCGACAACAAAGGCTCCAAACGCGAAACGGACACCGAATTCGGAATCAGCGACCTCGAATTAGTAAAGTACCACTCTTATCTCGAAATTTTTGAAAATCGCCAAAAATCGAAAAAAAGCATGAACTAACCCCTTTGGTGTTTTTTGGGCTAAAAATTTTTTGCCCCCGATCGGCGCGCGAGGTGTCTAGAAGGGGTTTTCGGCCACGGCGAATTCAATGGCGCGGTCGGTTTGGCCTCGTTTTGCATAGTTTCCGAGAAAATGGCCTTTTTCGGGCCATTTTTGACCTGTTTCAAAAAGGTTTTCAAAAAATCGCGAAAAATGTGTTTTTCCACTAATTCGAGGTCGCTGAACACGAATCTGACGTTCGTTTGCGGCGGTAGCCTTTGGTTGGCCCGGAAACGGCATTTTTAGGACGAAAATGGGCCATAACTCGACAACAAAGGCTCCAAACGCGAAACGGACACCGAATTCGGAATCAGCGACCTCGAATTAGTAAAGTACCACTCTTATCTCGAAATTTTTGAAAATCGCCAAAAATCGAAAAAAAGCATGAACTAACCCCTTTGGTGTTTTTTGGGCTAAAATTTTTTGCCCCCGATCGGCGCGCGAGGTGTCTAGAAGGGGGTTTTCGGCCACGGCGAATTCAATGGCGCGGTCGGTTTGGCCTCGTTTTGCATAGTTTCCGAGAAAATGGCCTTTTTCGTGCCATTTTTGACCTGTTTCAAAAAGGTTTTCAAAAAATCGCGAAAAATGTGTTTTTCCACTAATTCGAGGTCGCTGAACACGAATCTGACGTTCGTTTGCGGCGGTAGCCTTTGGTTGGCCCGGAAACGGCATTTTTAGGACGAAAATGGGCCATAACTCGACAACAAAGGCTCCAAACGCGAAACGGACACCGAATTCGGAATCAGCGACCTCGAATTAGTAAAGTACCACTCTTATCTCGAAATTTTTGAAAATCGCCAAAAATCGAAAAAAAGCATGAACTAACCCCTTTGGTGTTTTTTGGGCTAAAAATTTTGTGCCCCCGATCGGCGCGCGAGGTGTCAAGAAGGGGGTTTTCGTCCACGGCGAATTCAATGGCGCGGTCGGTTTGGCCTCGTTTTGCATAGTTTCCGAGAAAATGGCCTTTTTCGGGCCATTTTTGACCTGTTTCAAAAAGGTTTTCAAAAAATCGCGAAAAATGTGTTTTTCCACTAATTCGAGGTCGCTGAACACGAATCTGACGTTCGTTTGCGGCGGTAGCCTTTGGTTGGCCCGGAAACGGCATTTTTAGGACGAAAATGGGCCATAACTCGACAACAAAGGCTCCAAACGCGAAACGGACACCGAATTCGGAATCAGCGACCTCGAATTAGTAAAGTACCACTCTTATCTCGAAATTTTTGAAAATCGCCAAAAATCGAAAAAAAGCATGAACTAACCCCTTTGGTGTTTTTTGGGCTAAAAATTTTTTGCCCCCGATCGGCGCGCGAGGTGTCTAGAAGGGGTTTTCGGCCACGGCGAATTCAATGGCGCGGTCGGTTTGGCCTCGTTTTGCATAGTTTCCGAGAAAATGGCCTTTTTCGGGCCATTTTTGACCTGTTTCAAAAAGGTTTTCAAAAAATCGCGAAAAATGTGTTTTTCCACTAATTCGAGGTCGCTGAACACGAATCTGACGTTCGTTTGCGGCGGTAGCCTTTGGTTGGCCCGGAAACGGCATTTTTAGGACGAAAATGGGCCATAACTCGACAACAAAGGCTCCAAACGCGAAACGGACACCGAATTCGGAATCAGCGACCTCGAATTAGTAAAGTACCACTCTTATCTCGAAATTTTTGAAAATCGCCAAAAATCGAAAAAAAGCATGAACTAACCCCTTTGGTGTTTTTTGGGCTAAAAATTTTTTGCCCCCGATCGGCGCGCGAGGTGTCTAGAAGGGGTTTTCGGCCACGGCGAATTCAATGGCGCGGTCGGTTTGGCCTCGTTTTGCATAGTTTCCGAGAAAATGGCCTTTTTCGGGCCATTTTTGACCTGTTTCAAAAAGGTTTTCAAAAATCGCGAAAAATGTGTTTTTCCACTAATTCGAGGTCGCTGAACACGAATCTGACGTTCGTTTGCGGCGGTAGCCTTTGGTTGGCCCGGAAACGGCATTTTTAGGACGAAAATGGGCCATAACTCGACAACAAAGGCTCCAAACGCGAAACGGACACCGAATTCGGAATCAGCGACCTCGAATTAGTAAAGTACCACTCTTATCTCGAAATTTTTGAAAATCGCCAAAAATCGAAAAAAAGCATGAACTAACCCCTTTGGTGTTTTTGGGCTAAAAATTTTTTGCCCCCGATCGGCGCGCGAGGTGTCTAGAAGGGGTTTTCGGCCACGGCGAATTCAATGGCGCGGTCGGTTTGGCCTCGTTTTGCATAGTTTCCGAGAAAATGGCCTTTTTCGGGCCATTTTTGACCTGTTTCAAAAGGTTTTCAAAAAATCGCGAAAAATGTGTTTTTCCACTAATTCGAGGTCGCTGAACACGAATCTGACGTTCGTTTGCGGCGGTAGCCTTTGGTTGGCCCGGAAACGGCATTTTTAGGACGAAAATGGGCCATAACTCGACAACAAAGGCTCCAAACGCGAAACGGACACCGAATTCGGAATCAGCGACCTCGAATTAGTAAAGTACCACTCTTATCTCGAAATTTTTGAAAATCGCCAAAAATCGAAAAAAAGCATGAACTAACCCCTTTGGTGTTGTTTGGGCTAAAAAATTTTTTGCCCCCGATCGGCGCGCGAGGTGTCTAGAAGGGGGTTTTCGGCCACGGCGAATTCAATGGCGCGGTCGGTTTGGCCTCGTTTTGCATAGTTTCCGAGAAAATGGCCTTTTTTCGGGCCATTTTTGACCTGTTTCAAAAAGGTTTTCAAAAAATCGCGAAAAATGTGTTTTTCCACTAATTCGAGGTCGCTGAACACGAATCTGACGTTCGTTTGCGGCGGTAGCCTTTGGTTGGCCCGGAAACGGCATTTTTAGGACGAAAATGGGCCATAACTCGACAACAAAGGCTCCAAACGCGAAACGGACACCGAATTCGGAATCAGCGACCTCGAATTAGTAAAGTACCACTCTTATCTCGAAATTTTTGAAAATCGCCAAAAATCGAAAAAAAGCATGAACTAACCCCTTTGGTGTTTTTTGGGCTAAAAAATTTTTTGCCCCCGATCGGCGCGCGAGGTGTCTAGAAGGGGGTTTTCGGCCACGGCGAATTCAATGGCGCGGTCGGTTTGGCCTCGTTTTGCATAGTTTCCGAGAAAATGGCCTTTTTTCGGGCCATTTTTGACCTGTTTCAAAAAGGTTTTCAAAAAATCGCGAAAAATGTGTTTTTCCACTAATTCGAGGTCGCTGAACACGAATCTGACGTTCGTTTGCGGCGGTAGCCTTTGGTTGGCCCGGAAACGGCATTTTTAGGACGAAAATGGGCCATAACTCGACAACAAAGGCTCCAAACGCGAAACGGACACCGAATTCGGAATCAGCGACCTCGAATTAGTAAAGTACCACTCTTATCTCGAAATTTTTGAAAATCGCCAAAAATCGAAAAAAAGCATGAACTAACCCCTTTGGTGTTTTTTGGGCTAAAAATTTTTTGCCCCCGATCGGCGCGCGAGGTGTCTAGAAGGGGGTTTTCGGCCACGGCGAATTCAATGGCGCGGTCGGTTTGGCCTCGTTTTGCATAGTTTCCGAGAAAATGGCCTTTTTCGGGCCATTTTTGACCTGTTTCAAAAAGGTTTTCAAAAAATCGCGAAAAATGTGTTTTTCCACTAATTCGAGGTCGCTGAACACGAATCTGACGTTCGTTTGCGGCGGTAGCCTTTGGTTGGCCCGGAAACGGCATTTTTAGGACGAAAATGGGCCATAACTCGACAACAAAGGCTCCAAACGCGAAACGGACACCGAATTCGGAATCAGCGACCTCGAATTAGTAAAGTACCACTCTTATCTCGAAATTTTTGAAAATCGCCAAAAATCGAAAAAAAGCATGAACTAACCCCTTTGGTGTTTTTTGGGCTCAAAAATTTTTTGCCCCCGATCGGCGCGCGAGGTGTCTAGAAGGGGGTTTTCGGCCACGGCGAATTCAATGGCGCGGTCGGTTTGGCCTCGTTTTGCATAGTTTCCGAGAAAATGGCCTTTTTTCGGGCCATTTTTGACCTGTTTCAAAAAGGTTTTCAAAAAATCGCGAAAAATGTGTTTTTCCACTAATTCGAGGTCGCTGAACACGAATCTGACGTTCGTTTGCGGCGGTAGCCTTTGGTTGGCCCGGAAACGGCATTTTTAGGACGAAAATGGGCCATAACTCGACAACAAAGGCTCCAAACGCGAAACGGACACCGAATTCGGAATCAGCGACCTCGAATTAGTAAAGTACCACTCTTATCTCGAAATTTTTGAAAATCGCCAAAAATCGAAAAAAAGCATGAACTAACCCCTTTGGTGTTTTTTGGGCTAAAAAATTTTTTGCCCCCGATCGGCGCGCGAGGTGTCTAGAAGGGGGTTTTCGGCCACGGCGAATTCAATGGCGCGGTCGGTTTGGCCTCGTTTTGCATAGTTTCCGAGAAAATGGCCTTTTTTCGGGCCATTTTTGACCTGTTTCAAAAAGGTTTTCAAAAAATCGCGAAAAATGTGTTTTTCCACTAATTCGAGGTCGCTGAACACGAATCTGACGTTCGTTTGCGGCGGTAGCCTTTGGTTGGCCCGGAAACGGCATTTTTAGGACGAAAATGGGCCATAACTCGACAACAAAGGCTCCAAACGCGAAACGGACACCGAATTCGGAATCAGCGACCTCGAATTAGTAAAGTACCACTCTTATCTCGAAATTTTTGAAAATCGCCAAAAATCGAAAAAAAGCATGAACTAACCCCTTTGGTGTTTTTTGGGCTAAAAAATTTTTTGCCCCCGATCGGCGCGCGAGGTGTCTAGAAGGTGGTTTTAGGCCACGGCGAATTCAATGGCGCGGTCGGTTTGGCCTCGTTTTGCATAGTTTCCGAGAAAATGGCCTTTTTTCGGGCCATTTTTGACCTGTTTCAAAAAGGTTTTCAAAAAATCGCGAAAAATGTGTTTTTCCACTAGTTCGAGGTCGCTGAACACGAATCTGACGTTCGTTTGCGGCGGTAGCCTTTGGTTGGCCCGGAAACGGCATTTTTAGGACGAAAATGGGCCATAACTCGACAACAAAGGCTCCAAACGCGAAACGGACACCGAATTCGGAATCAGCGACCTCGAATTAGTAAAGTACCACTCTTATCTCGAAATTTTTGAAAATCGCCAAAAATCGAAAAAAAGCATGAACTAACCCCTTTGGTGTTTTTTGGGCTAAACTGTTTTGCCCCCGATCGGCGCGCGAGGTGTCTAGAAGGGGGTTTTCGGCCACGGCGAATTCAATGGCGCGGTCGGTTTGGCCTCGTTTTGCATAGTTTCCGAGAAAATGGCCTTTTTTCGGGCCATTTTTGACCTGTTTCAAAAAGGTTTTCAAAAAATCGCGAAAAATGTGTTTTTCCACTAATTCGAGGTCGCTGAACACGAATCTGACGTTCGTTTGCGGCGGTAGCCTTTGGTTGGCCCGGAAACGGCATTTTTAGGACGAAAATGGGCCATAACTCGACAACAAAGGCTCCAAACGCGAAACGGACACCGAATTCGGAATCAGCGACCTCGAATTAGTAAAGTACCACTCTTATCTCGAAATTTTTGAAAATCGCCAAAAATCGAAAAAAAGCATGAACTAACCCCTTTGGTGTTTTTTGGGCTAAAAAATTTTTTGCCCTCGATCGGCGCGCGAGGTGTCCAGAAGGGGGTTTTCGACCACGGCGAATTCAATGGCGCGGTCGGTTTGGCCTCGTTTTGCATAGTTTCCGAGAAAATGGCCTTTTTTCGGGCCATTTTTGACCTGTTTCAAAAAGGTTTTCAAGAAATCGCGAAAAATGTGTTTTTCCACTAATTCGAGGTCGCTGAACACGAATCTGACGTTCGTTTGCGGCGGTAGCCTTTGGTTGGCCCGGAAACGGCATTTTTAGGACGAAAATGGGCCATAACTCGACAACAAAGGCTCCAAACGCGAAACGGACACCGAATTCGGAATCAGCGACCTCGAATTAGTAAAGTACCACTCTTATCTCGAAATTTTTGAAAATCGCCAAAAATCGAAAAAAAGCATGAACTAACCCCTTTGGTGTTTTTTGGGCTAAAAAATTTTTTGCCCCCGATCGGCGCGCGAGGTGTCTAGAAGGGGGTTTTCGGCCACGGCGAATTCAATGGCGCGGTCGGTTTGGCCTCGTTTTGCATAGTTTCCGAGAAAATGGCCTTTTTTCGGGCCATTTTTGACCTGTTTCAAAAAGGTTTTCAAAAAATCGCGAAAAATGTGTTTTTCCACTAATTCGAGGTCGCTGAACACGAATCTGACGTTCGTTTGCGGCGGTAGCCTTTGGTTGGCCCGGAAACGGCATTTTTAGGACGAAAATGGGCCATAACTCGACAACAAAGGCTCCAAACGCGAAACGGACACCGAATTCGGAATCAGCGACCTCGAATTAGTAAAGTACCACTCTTATCTCGAAATTTTTGAAAATCGCCAAAAATCGAAAAAAAGCATGAACTAACCCCTTTGGTGTTTTTTGGGCTAAAAAATTTTTTGCCCCCGATCGGCGCTCTAGGTGTCTAGAAGTGGTATTTCGGCCACGGCGAATTCAATGGCGCGGTCGGTTTGGCCTCGTTTTGCATAGTTTCAGAGAAAATGGCCTTTTTCGGGCCATTTTTGACCTGTTTCAAAAAGGTTTTCAAAAAATCGCGAAAAATGTGTTTTTCCACTAATTCGAGGTCGCTGAACACGAATCTGACGTTCGTTTGCGGCGGTAGCCTTTGGTTGGCCCGGAAACGGCATTTTTAGGACGAAAATGGGCCATAACTCGACAACAAAGGCTCCAAACGCGAAACGGACACCGAATTCGGAATCAGCGACCTCGAATTAGTAAAGTACCACTCTTATCTCGAAATTTTTGAAAATCGCCAAAAATCGAAAAAAAGCATGAACTAACCCCTTTGGTGTTTTTTGGGCTAAAAATTTTTTGCCCCCGATCGGCGCGCGAGGTGTCTAGAAGGGGTTTTCGGCCACGGCGAATTCAATGGCGCGGTCGGTTTGGCCTCGTTTTGCATAGTTTCCGAGAAAATGGCCTTTTTCGGGCCATTTTTGACCTGTTTCAAAAAGGTTTTCAAAAAATCGCGAAAAATGTGTTTTTCCACTAATTCGAGGTCGCTGAACACGAATCTGACGTTCGTTTGCGGCGGTAGCCTTTGGTTGGCCCGGAAACGGCATTTTTAGGACGAAAATGGGCCATAACTCGACAACAAAGGCTCCAAACGCGAAACGGACACCGAATTCGGAATCAGCGACCTCGAATTAGTAAAGTACCACTCTTATCTCGAAATTTTTGAAAATCGCCAAAAATCGAAAAAAAGCATGAACTAACCCCTTTGGTGTTTTTTGGGCTCAAAATTTTTTGCACCCGATCGGCGCGCGAGGTGTCTAGAAGGGGTTGTTCGGCCACGTCGAATACAATGGCGCGTTCGGTTTGGCCTCGTTTTTCATAGTTTCCGAGAAAATGGCCTTTTTTCGGGCCATTTTTGACCTGTTTCAAAAAGGTTTTCAAAAAATCGCGAAAAATGTGTTTTTCCACTAATTCGAGGTCGCTGAACACGAATCTGACGTTCGTTTGCGGCGGTAGCCTTTGGTTGGCCCGGAAACGGCATTTTTAGGACGAAAATGGGCCATAACTCGACAACAAAGGCTCCAAACGCGAAACGGACACCGAATTCGGAATCAGCGACCTCGAATTAGTAAAGTACCACTCTTATCTCGAAATTTTTGAAAATCGCCAAAAATCGAAAAAAAGCATGAACTAACCCCTTTGGTGTTTTTTGGGCTAAAAAATTTTTTGCCCCCGATCGGCGCGCGAGGTGTCTAGAAGGGGGTTTTCGGCCACGGCGAATTCAATGGCGCGGTCGGTTTGGCCTCGTTTTGCATAGTTTCCGAGAAAATGGCCTTTTTTCGGGCCATTTTTGACCTGTTTCAAAAAGGTTTTCAAAAAATCGCGAAAAATGTGTTTTTCCACTAATTCGAGGTCGCTGAACACGAATCTGACGTTCGTTTGCGGCGGTAGCCTTTGGTTGGCCCGGAAACGGCATTTTTAGGACGAAAATGGGCCATAACTCGACAACAAAGGCTCCAAACGCGAAACGGACACCGAATTCGGAATCAGCGACCTCGAATTAGTAAAGTACCACTCTTATCTCGAAATTTTTGAAAATCGCCAAAAATCGAAAAAAAGCATGAACTAACCCCTTTGGTGTTTTTTGGGCTAAAAAATTTTTTGCCCCCGATCGGCGCGCGAGGTGTCTAGAAGGGGGTTTTCGGCCACGGCGAATTCAATGGCGCGGTCGGTTTGGCCTCGTTTTGCATAGTTTCCGAGAAAATGGCCTTTTTTCGGGCCATTTTTGACCTGTTTCAAAAAGGTTTTCAAAAAATCGCGAAAAATGTGTTTTTCCACTAATTCGAGGTCGCTGAACACGAATCTGACGTTCGTTTGCGGCGGTAGCCTTTGGTTGGCCCGGAAACGGCATTTTTAGGACGAAAATGGGCCATAACTCGACAACAAAGGCTCCAAACGCGAAACGGACACCGAATTCGGAATCAGCGACCTCGAATTAGTAAAGTACCACTCTTATCTCGAAATTTTTGAAAATCGCCAAAAATCGAAAAAAAGCATGAACTAACCCCTTTGGTGTTTTTTGGGCTAAAAAATTTTTTGCCCCCGATCGGCGCGCGAGGTGTCTAGAAGGGGGTTTTCGGCCACGGCGAATTCAATGGCGCGGTCGGTTTGGCCTCGTTTTGCTTAGTTTCCGAGAAAATGGCCTTTTTTTCGGGCCATTCTTGACCTGTTTCAAAAAGGTTTTCAAAAAATCGCGAAAAATGTGTTTTTCCACTAATTCGAGGTCGCTGAACACGAATCTGACGTTCGTTTGCGGCGGTAGCCTTTGGTTGGCCCGGAAACGGCATTTTTAGGACGAAAATGGGCCATAACTCGACAACAAAGGCTCCAAACGCGAAACGGACACCGAATTCGGAATCAGCGACCTCGAATTAGTAAAGTACCACTCTTATCTCGAAATTTTTGAAAATCGCCAAAAATCGAAAAAAAGCATGAACTAACCCCTTTGGTGTTTTTTGGGCTAAAAAATTTTTTGCCCCCGATCGGCGCGCGAGGTGTCTAGAAGGGGGTTTTCGGCCACGGCGAATTCAATGGCGCGGTCGGTTTGGCCTCGTTTTGCATAGTTTCCGAGAAAATGGCCTTTTTTCGGGCCATTTTTGACCTGTTTCAAAAAGGTTTTCAAAAAATCGCGAAAAATGTGTTTTTCCACTAATTCGAGGTCGCTGAACACGAATCTGACGTTCGTTTGCGGCGGTAGCCTTTGGTTGGCCCGGAAACGGCATTTTTAGGACGAAAATGGGCCATAACTCGACAACAAAGGCTCCAAACGCGAAACGGACACCGAATTCGGAATCAGCGACCTCGAATTAGTAAAGTACCACTCTTATCTCGAAATTTTTGAAAATCGCCAAAAATCGAAAAAAAGCATGAACTAACCCCTTTGGTGTTTTTTGGGCTAAAAAATTTTTTGCCCCCGATCGGCGCGCGAGGTGTCTAGAAGGGGGTTTTCGGCCACGGCGAATTCAATGGCGCGGTCGGTTTGGCCTCGTTTTGCATAGTTTCCGAGAAAATGGCCTTTTTCGGGCCATTTTTGACCTGTTTCAAAAAGGTTTTCAAAAAATCGCGAAAAATGTGTTTTTCCACTAATTCGAGGTCGCTGAACACGAATCTGACGTTCGTTTGCGGCGGTAGCCTTTGGTTGGCCCGGAAACGGCATTTTTAGGACGAAAATGGGCCATAACTCGACAACAAAGGCTCCAAACGCGAAACGGACACCGAATTCGGAATCAGCGACCTCGAATTAGTAAAGTACCACTCTTATCTCGAAATTTTTGAAAATCGCCAAAAATCGAAAAAAAGCATGAACTAACCCCTTTGGTGTTTTTTGGGCTAAAAATTTTTTGCCCCCGATCGGCGCGCGAGGTGTCTAGAAGGGGTTTTCGGCCACGGCGAATTCAATGGCGCGGTCGGTTTGGCCTCGTTTTGCATAGTTTACGAGAAAATGGCCTTTTGTCTGTCCATTTTTGACCTGTTTCAAAAAGGTTTTCAAAAAATCGCGAAAAATGTGTTTTTCCACTAATTCGAGGTCGCTGAACACGAATCTGACGTTCGTTTGCGGCGGTAGCCTTTGGTTGGCCCGGAAACGGCATTTTTAGGACGAAAATGGGCCATAACTCGACAACAAAGGCTCCAAACGCGAAACGGACACCGAATTCGGAATCAGCGACCTCGAATTAGTAAAGTACCACTCTTATCTCGAAATTTTTGAAAATCGCCAAAAATCGAAAAAAAGCATGAACTAACCCCTTTGGTGTTTTTTGGGCTAAAAATTTTTTGCCCCCGATCGGCGCGCGAGGTGTCTAGAAGGGGTTTTCGGCCACGGCGAATTCAATGGCGCGGTCGGTTTGGCCTCGTTTTGCATAGTTTCCGAGAAAATGGCCTTTTTCGGGCCATTTTTGACCTGTTTCAAAAAGGTTTTCAAAAAATCGCGAAAAATGTGTTTTTCCACTAATTCGAGGTCGCTGAACACGAATCTGACGTTCGTTTGCGGCGGTAGCCTTTGGTTGGCCCGGAAACGGCATTTTTAGGACGAAAATGGGCCATAACTCGACAACAAAGGCTCCAAACGCGAAACGGACACCGAATTCGGAATCAGCGACCTCGAATTAGTAAAGTACCACTCTTATCTCGAAATTTTTGAAAATCGCCAAAAATCGAAAAAAAGCATGAACTAACCCCTTTGGTGTTTTTTGGGCTAAAAATTTTTTGCCCCCGATCGGAGCGAGAGGTGTCTAGAAGGGGGTTTTCGGACACGGCGAATTCAATGGCGCGGTCGCTTTGGCCTCGTTTTGCAGAGTTTCCGAGAACATGGCCTTTTTCGGGCCATTTTTGACCTGTTTCAAAAAGGTTTTCAAAAATCGCGAAAAATGTATTTTTCCACTAATTCGAGGTCGCTGAACACGAATCTGACGTTCGTTTGCGGCGGTAGCCTTTGGTTGGCCCGGAAACGGCATTTTTAGGACGAAAATGGGCCATAACTCGACAACAAAGGCTCCAAACGCGAAACGGACACCGAATTCGGAATCAGCGACCTCGAATTAGTAAAGTACCACTCTTATCTCGAAATTTTTGAAAATCGCCAAAAATCGAAAAAAGCATGAACTAACCCCTTTGGTGTTTTTTGGGCTAAAAATTTTTTGCCCCCGATCGGCGCGCGAGGTGTCCAGAAGGGGTTTTCGGCCACGGCGAATTCAATGGCGCGGTCGGTTTGGCCTCGTTTTGCATAGTTTCCGAGAAAATGGCCTTTTTCGGGCCATTTTTGACCTGTTTCAAAAAGGTTTTCAAAAATCGTGAAAAATGTGTTTTTCCACTAATTCGAGGTCGCTGAACACGAATCTGACGTTCGTTTGCGGCGGTAGCCTTTGGTTGGCCCGGAAACGGCATTTTTAGGTCGAAAATGGGCCATAACTCGACAACAAAGGCTCCAAACGCGAAACGGACACCGAATTCGGAATCAGCGACCTCGAATTAGTAAATTACCACTCTTATCTCGAAATTTTTGAAAATCGCCAAAAATCGAAAAAAAGCATGAACTAACCCCTTTGGTGTTTTTTGGGCTAAAAATTTTTGCCCCCGATCGGCGCGCGAGGTGTCCAGAAGGGGTTTTCGGCCACGGCGAATTCAATGGCGCGGTCGGTTTGGCCTCGTTTTGCATAGTTGCCGAGAAAATGGCCTATTTTCGGGCCATTTTTGACCTGTTTCAAAAAGGTTTTCGGAAAATCGCGAAAAATGTGTTTTCTCACTAATTCGAGGTCGCTGAACACGAATCTGACGTTCGTTTGCGGCGGTAGCCTTTGGTTGGCCCGGAAACGGCATTTTTAGGTCGAAAATGGGCCATAACTCGACAACAAAGGCTCCAAACGCGAAACGGACACCGAATTCGGAATCAGCGACCTCGAATTAGTAAATTACCACTCTTATCTCGAAATTTTTGAAAATCGCCAAAAATCGAAAAAAGCATGAACTAACCCCTTTGGTGTTTTTTGGGCTAAAAATTTTTTGCCCCCGATCGGCGCGCGAGGTGTCCAGAAGGGGTTTTCGGCCACGGCGAATTCAATGGCGCGGTCGGTTTGGCCTCGTTTTGCATAGTTTCCGAGAAAATGGCCTTTTTCGGGCCATTTTTGACCTGTTTCGAAAAGGTTTTCGGAAAATCGCGAAAAATGTGTTATTCCACTGATTCGAGGACGCTGAACACGAATCTGACGTTCGTTTGCGGCGGTAGCCTTTGGTTGGCCCGGAAACGGCATTTTTAGGTCGAAAATGGGCCATAACTCGACAACAAAGGCTCCAAACGCGAAACGGACACCGAATTCGGAATCAGCGACCTCGAATTAGTAAATTACCACTCTTATCTCGAAATTTTTGAAAATCGCCAAAAATCGAAAAAAGCATGAACTAACCCCTTTGGTGTTTTTTGGGCTAAAAATTTTTTTGCCCCCGATCGGCGCGCGAGGTGTCCAGAAGGGGATTTTCGGCCGCGGCGAATTCAATGGCGCGGTCGGTTTGGCCTCGTTTTGCTTAGTTTCCGAGAAAATGGCCTTTTTCGGGCCATTTTTGACCTGTTTCGAAAAGGTTTTCGGAAAATCGCGAAAAATGTATTTTTCCACTAATTCGAGGTCGCTGAACACGAATCTGACGTTCGTTTGCGGCGGTAGCCTTTGGTTGGCCCGGAAACGGCATTTTTAGGTCGAAAATGGGCCATAACTCGACAACAAAGGCTCCAAACGCGAAACGGACACCGAATTCGGAATCAGCGACCTCGAATTAGTAAATTACCACTCTTATCTCGAAATTTTTGAAAATCGCCAAAAATCGAAAAAAAGCATGAACTAACCCCTTTGGTGTTTTTTGGGCTAAAAATTTTTTTGCCCCCGATCGGCGCGCGAGGTGTCCAGAAGGGGATTTTCGGCCGCGGCGAATTCAATGGCGCGGTCGGTTTGGCCTCGTTTTGCTTAGTTTCCGAGAAAATGGCCTTTTTTCGGGCCATTTTTGACCCGTTTCGAAAAGGTTTTCGGAAAATCGCGAAAAACGTATTATCTCACTAATTCGAGGTCGCTGAACACGAATCTGACGTTCGTTTGCGGCGGTAGCCTTTGGTTGGCCCGGAAACGTCAATTTTCGGGCAAAAATTGGCCATAACTATTCCCTTCTAAAATTTCTTTTCTTAACCATAAATAGTAGAAAATTCAAGCTCTTTTTGAAATGTATCTTCAAAATTTTACATTAAAATATAATGCAATGTTAAAGTTGTGCAATATGAAATGGTGGTAAAGAAGTCCAAATCAAAAGTGGAAATAAGAATTACTTAGGCCAAAAGCAATTTTAAAAACCAACAACCCTAATTTAATTCTACAAAATGAAATACTTATCTAAAATAAAATGGAAAAAATAATTAAAATAAATTTCCAAAAAATACCTAATTATAAAAGGTAGGTACCCAAGTTTAAAATTAAGCAATAAAAAGACCAATGAAAGTAGAACAAAAACTGAAATTGTTAGAGAAATTGGTAAAAAATTTTCTAAATCAAAAGTTGAAATGGTGGTAATGAGGTTTAAATCAAAAGTGGAAATTAGAATTACTTAGGCCGAAAGCTATTTTAAAAACCAACAACCCTAATTTAATTCTACAAAATAAAATAATATGGAAACAATATTCTAAATGAATTTCCAAAAAATACCTACTAGCTTCAACTCTTTCCTAAAAAAATTTTTTGGAAATCATAGAAGTCAAAAATTTAGAAAACTAATGAAAAAATAATTAAACGACCTAGATCTTTCTCCCAAAAATTAAACTTCACAAATTTCGGCAACTAAAAGTGCAAAATTAAAGTAAAACGTTAAGAGAGGGTACGAAATTTTTCGTTTTACTTTCAATAAAAAAGAAAAAACTAATTTAAAATCTCAATGGGAAAACAAATTTAAAAATAGAGCGAAATTTCTTGTTTCACTTCAACTAATTACGAAAAAATTAATTTAAAAAATCGACAAGAGAAAAAAACGAAAAAGTAAATGTTTAACCATACCTGTTTCTCTTTCACTGATCACGAACAAATTAACTTAAAAACGTGAACCGAAAAAATAATACGAAAAGATTCTCACAATCACGAAAAAATTAAGTTGAAAAATCGACATGAGAAAGCGCGAACCCGAAAGAATAACACAAAAAGATATCACCAAAAAAATTCACTCATATCTGTCCGGAGGTCCTTACTCCAAGACAGCAAAAACTATACTGACCCGAGAAACCTATATAGCACTGCAGGCAGGAAACACCAGGTGCAAAACATCTTCTCCTTCTCCACCATCTGCCAAGGGGTAATAAAAACCAACCCTGTACGTGACGGAAATTTATTAAGGCAATAAAACGCCAACAAAAGAAAAAAAGTATAATAGAGAATTGAAATTTACGAGTGACTCAGCATGGTCGGGGTAATAAAACCTGTTCAAAGGAAATGGACCGCAATAAAACCATTCTAAATTTTTTTTCGGAATTTTTTCATCAAACAGACTAAATAAGGGTTCGGAATTTTACTACATCGAAACGAGATAAGGATAATAAAATTTCATAACAAAGGAAACCCTACATCTACCCATCTGAAATTTTCTGGGGCAATAAAACGCTGACAAAAAGAAAAAAATATAGGTAGGTAAGTAATAAGATTTAAAATTTATGCTAATCAGGGCAATAAAATGCAGACAATGGAAATTTATGAGGCAATAAAACCTATTCAAAGAATAGGAAAAGGGGTACGTGAAATTCGGCATCCTTTTAAGGTCATAAATCAATCTCTGATGTTCGATTTAAGATCCAGATAAGAATTTTTCGAAATTTTTGAGCCATAAAATGGACAAAGGAGCCGAAACCCAACAGGTGGTCTGCGCATGATTCCTTGGAATTAAAATTCGAATAAAAAATTTTAGTCACATTCTCGGAGCAATAAAATGAATAAAAGAGGCCGAAACACAGAGGGAGTTCCGCCAACACAGAAAAGGCAACACAATAAGGGTAATAAATCATTCAGGTCAAATTTTTCATATCAGCTGGTAGGGGTAATAAATCAATCAAAGGAGCCGAAACACAAAAGGGGCTATCCGCCTCAAAAATTTTTAAATTTTATAAACATCATACAGGGCAATAAATCTTCACAAAGAATCTGCAACACAATGAGGCCGGCAAGTCATGTACATATTTTGAAGGCAATAAAAGATCAAATTTTATTTTACGACAGCTGATAAGGGAAATAAATCTCAACAAAGGAACCGAATTTGTTTTTCTAAAATTTTATGTGGTGGGGGAATTTTTTTCGAGTGGTGGGGGTAAATGGAAAATGATATAGGGAAGTGCGAAGCTCATTTCGAGTTGAACCGTTTTACGGAAACCTTGGTCTCGAAAGATAGGCGCAGCGAGGGAGATCGTCCTGATCACTGGACGCTTCGTCATCGCTTGAGTTTTACTCTTGAGGTGCCCTGCGTTGTCTGCACTCTGCAGTCGGTGATTCGGATCGGGAGAGGCATGTAAGGTGTGATGGCCTTAGCCCAGCGCACGTCTATCTAGTAGGGCCAAGGAGGACGTTACCCCTGCAGACGTTTCAAGTGCTGGCGATGGCTGCGTCAGCTGCCGCGAGTATCCGTTGATTGCTCGAAGCCAGCCGAGTCTGGAGCTTTTATGCTCGCGGCGCGTGGCTCGCAACTCCAGCATCTTTATGCTGCACGCGCGTGTTTTATAGCCTCTGATAGAGGTCCTATAAGTCGCCATCCGCAGTAAGAGCTTTCGAGTAGGTGGTTGTCGTAGACTTTGCCAGCATGAGTTACTGAGCATTTGAGGTAGCGTCCAACCCTTTGTCTCTCCTGGGGTTAGGTGGTGTGTGTTTTTTAAGGGTGAAGGTAAGGATGGTATGAAGGTAAGAAGGTTGGAAGGGTATTCAAGAAAAGAAGACTGAAGGATATTTACCATTATAAGTAAGTGATAAGTAATTTTAAGATGTACTTCGGTATTATTAGCTGGCTTTGGTTGTAATGTTTATGTTTATACATGTATTATTTTTTAATAGGGGTTTTTTCAGGATCCCTTTCTTTCAATATAGAAATGGCTCCTTTTTCCCCATTTTTCGTTGTATTTAATCTTTTTTAAAATCCTTTTTTATAATTTTTCAAACTTTCGGCTTCTTTTTTTTTTTCAAAATTCATTTCTAAAAATATACCTGAGCAAATGGTATGTGACTGATGTGCATAATTGCATCAAGTCACACCAATATTGCTCTATAATAAAATGGAGATATTACTCTCCAACATTTTTCTAGACTTGGAAATCACAAAGCCCAAATATTGAATTTAGCGTTGAGAATAATTATTCTTGCAAGGTAAGTGAGCAACAGTTTTTTTGGATTTTTTTCAAAAAGTATTGTACTTCTCGATTAAAATAATATGTTGAATCTTACAAATGCCTATAAATTAATTTTCAAAATTTGCTTTGAACATCTAAACTAAAAGGGTAGGTAAATCTGATTTTTTTTCCTACAAAATTATCACCAGAAAAATTGAGAATAATAAGAATGAGAAAAAAGTAAGAACGAGAAAAAAGTTGAACCAAATAAGATATTTTCGGCTAAAATTATGGAGAAATAAGAAAAAAGGAACCTTCACGAATTTTAAGAAAATAAAAATTTTGATTTGAAATAAATTTTTTTCATTCATTTTCATGAAATTTTCTTTTCTTAATCCATTTACTATTCTTGAAAATTCCCAAAATGAAAAAGTCTCCGATCATAATACTACCATAAGAAGTCAATCAGTGAAGAAAAAAGGCTCGATCAATCAATAATTTTAGAAAAAACCATAGGTACTTCGAAAAACAATGGAAAATTTTTAAAATGATTTCTCAATTTATTAACATGGATGTTTTTCCCTCTTGGGTGAGGAGCATTCCAAAAATTTTGAAAAAACTTATAAATTTTTGTATTTTCCAAACCTAATGTCAAAAAGCCAGAAGCTGACTTTTGAAAACTTATAAATTTTTATTTCTTCAAAATATAAATATCAGAAAGTCAGAAGCTAAGGGTTGAAATTATCATTTAACACTTCGAGCGAATACTTGAGAAATTAACTTTTGTTTCTAGTGCCAAAAAAAAAACTGAAACATTGAGGATTGTACTTTTTGGATTGACTGAAATTGCTTAGTTGAAAAAAAAAAAGACTTGAATATCTGACATTTTCACAAAAATAGTCATCTCTATATTTACAGTTCAAAAATTATTGATATAAGAGCTCACCTTTCATTTAGGTATTAATATTTCTTAGCAATAGAAATCTTCAAATCATACCCATCATAAATTCCAAAAATTTATAAAGACTTCTACAATTAATTCAAGACCTATTTTAGCAAGGGACCAAGAAAAAGAATGGAATGTCATACCTTGGTGAAAACTGACAGTATACAAAGTACTTACTCGAATAAAAAATGAAGAAAAACACGACAACAAAGGCTCCAAACGCGAAACGGACACCGAATTCGGAATCAGCGACCTCGAATTAGTAAATTACCACTGCTATCTCGAAAGTTTTGAAAATCATCAAAAATCGAAAAAAAGCATGAACTAACCCCTTCGGTGTTTTTTGGGCCAAAAAATTTTTCGCCCCCGATTGGCGCGCGAGGTGTCCAGGATGGGGTTTTCGGCCACGGCGAATTCAACGGCGTTGTTGGTTTGGCCTCATTTCGTTTAGTTGGAAATAATTTTTTAAGATAAGTAATTATCGTCCATAACTCGGAAGCAGAGGTCTAGCGCTTAAAATGGACCCTTGAAGCTGAATCAGCGACTTCGAATTAGTAGATTACGACCCGTATGTAGAAAATTTTGAATATCATTAAAACTGAAAAAAAAAAATCTATACCTCTCGTTCCTGCGAAACTGACAAACGTTTGGTGCCTTTGCCAATGTTTTTCGTAATATTCAAAATATGCGCAATTTCACTCTTAGGCCAAAAAATAAAGAAACCAGTTAGTTCGTAACGATCTCTGTGTTTTTTACGTCTCCGCGGATTGAGCTTACGGCCAGTTACAGTCACTACAGACTCACTCTAAATCCTAAGCAGAAGAACAGATCTCGTTAGTTCGATTTTTGAAATGCGTTAATGGAATTGCCTAACCGGTTTGCCGCAAATATGTGACTCACCAAATGCTGCATTTACGATGTCACCGTGGAATTTGAAACGCGCGCGCGAATCCCTTGTAGGCATTTGATAGGTATTACCTATCTTTAAAACATTCGATTCTTCTGAGTTTTCCGGGTTCGGTTCGATTCGCTATTTTCCAAATTCTATTTCGTCTCCAAAAAGATCGAGTTATTTCAAAAACAGAAAAGAATGAGATATGTACCTATTACCTACTTTTGGAAGAAAGAAATCAAAAATTAGACTACAGAGTAAATACCTACCCCATTCAACGTTTCAGAAACGAAGTTTGAGGTAATCTAGACCCTAACATCTAGCCTACCGTGACGAGAGGGAGAATGTCGAGGTGAAAAAAACTTACGAGAGTGTGACAATATCAACATTATCATTATCAAAATCTACATTTTTTGCTCTTCTTGAACACTTACGCTCGCAAAAAGACCCACATATCGAAAAAATCTAAAAATAGGTGCACATCACATCCCTACCTTCCTTTATCCGTGAGCTCGGATTAGAAACTACGCTTCGGTGTAAAAAATTAATTTTCGAGTTGACACTGATTTTGGACCTTTCAAAAGAAATAGAATCAAAAGGAAACCTCAATCGGAAACCAAAATGTTTCACAACCAAGGGTGGTGTCTATATCCATAGGCTCGCGTTATGTAGTTGAAAAAAAAAAAAAGAAGGTAAGTACCTATATATTTTGAAAAGTTGATGAAAAACGACCAAATATTCGCATATTGAGGTACCTACACTTTAATCGAGCATTTATTTAAAAATTTGATGTATAAGTACTAGATAGTATGAAGTACCTACTTGGATATAACGAAGAAAATAAAACAAACCTCGAGTCAACACTGATACGAGTGTAGGTATGTGATCTGCGTGAGTAGGTACCATACCCAAGTATGGAATGGGATGGGCGATGAAATCTGCGGTCCTCCGTTCGCCGCCTATAATAAACCATAATTTGAAATGTTTGTTGATTTATTTATAAAAAAAAATTCGGTTACATAACGCGCGAAATAGGATAACGCTTAAAATTTTCAAGGTTAACCGAATAATTTAAAACGTGTTCATAAACAAACAAGAATGTATAAAAATTATCACGGTAAGGGGAGCTCCTTCGGTAATTAACATGTTGAAAAAGGAAAACGAAACGAAACGAAACGAAACGAAACGAAAAAAAAAAGAAAAAGAAAAAGATAAAAAAAGCGGTTACTTACGGTATAATGTTAATTCGTTGCATGAACACTGGTACGCGGCGATAAACCAGTTTATAGAAATAGGTAATTAAAATTCAAAATTTGTTGCTCCGCATCCGATACTTAATTATTAAGTAAGTATTTAGATTATCAATAGGCACTCGGGTAGTACTCAGGCAGATTAAAAATTTATGTTGGCGGAGGATAATGCATGCACAATACGTGCATTATCTTTTTTCGTTTTCGTTTTTCAAGTAGGTGAGTACCGAGTACTTACTACATAGATACAGACGACAATTTAAAAAATTAGACAAGTACATCTACATATACGGTACGGTACGTATCTACATACGTAACTTGACTAATACCTACCTACGTACTACCTATATAAGAGAAATATCGGCTAGTTGGTTAACCTTAACGCGCTTCAGCTAGGAAAGCGAAAATAGTAGGTAATACCTAGCTACATATCATATACCTATGTGTATACGCGGTCGGACCTAGCGTTTAGCGAGTACATAGGCTAGGTGCTAGGTACCTGAGACTTGGGTGGGAAATTTTTTTGGTAGGTACCATACATTAAAAAAGAGGAGGAGAAAAGTGAAATTTTTATATGACGCCGATCGACTTGCGATGGAAAAACTAAAATGAAACTGCTTCACTAAAACGCTTAGTTCGAATCAAATTTTTTTGCAAATTTTTTTTTTCTTCCGTCCCAAGAATCAGAAGAGTTTGCAGGAACCATAAAAAAAAAAAATCTCTATATTAATATAGGTACCTATTATACTTACCGCCGTGTATTTTAAAAACTGTGAAGAAAAAATCACGCGTCTCGAAAGAGTTAGTCTTCCCACCCACGTTCGTGGTTCCTGCAAAATGCTATACAGAAATGCGAAAAAATGAAACCAAATAGCTCTCAAAGTATGTACCTACTACCTACTACCTAATACGTAATATCCAGGTCCAATACGTATCCATGCATGCATACATACATAGAGACATACATAGACATACATAGGTATGTAGGTAATAAGTAGCTGTAGACGTACACCACACAGCTACAGTAGGTACCTAAGTATACATACCTATAAATATAGGTAGGTAAGGTACGTAGGTAGTAGGTAAAGTAGGTACCATGCTTACGAATGCGATTAAACTTGTATGGTACCGTATCTACACTTACAGGTGATTTTTGTATGTAAACCAGTTTGTTCAGCCTACATTTTGATTATATGCGCAAAACCTACGCTATTTTAGCCTTGTTTTAGAAATAACATGTTGTAAGATTCTAACCTTGCCAAAACAAGGAACATCCAGGTAATAACTGGGTGTTTTACAAAGATGCCGAATGCTAATTACTGCCAATTAAATTTGGTTTTTATACTATTTTTTCTTATTTTTCATTTTCTATTTATACGCGCGCGCGCGTGTATCAAGCGAGCGAGCGCGTTCGACACGTCCATGCCTAATACATATGTATTTACCTACCTACCTACCTACCTACCTACCTACCTATGTACCTACTTGTTTAATATGCTCGCCTATACCGTTGCAGTTACCTACATTATTTATAATAATATGTAATTGAATTAGGTAGGTACCTGCTTAGGTAGCAGGTAAGTACGTCTACGTATGTAGATCAAGATGTACCTGCTCGAGTCTACATTATTATACATATACGAGTATGTATGGTACCGTACCTTCGAGATAGGTATACGTATGTAAATACATTTATGTAGGTATGTCTATGTACCTACCAATGTGATGTATGTATGTAGGTAGGTAGGTAGGTAGGTAGGTAGGTAGACGTACTCGGCTACTTACTGCACCGGAACCAGAACGATTCGTCGCCAAGAAGGAGCTGCTACTTTTCAACTAGTAACTGCGTACCTAGGTACCTAGGTACTAACTAGCGATGTGTAAGTGCTTCTCGGTAAGCAAGTCAATTTGGTATCCTTCTATTTACGATACCTATACCTGCTACCTGCTACCTGCTACCTGCTAGCTATTCCTATTCCTACGATGGATCGTACCTAGGTGGTGTAGGTTCCGGTTGCGGTTGCGGTTGCAGTTGCAGTTGCAGTTGCAGTTGCAGTTAACTACCGCAAGCGTACGCATAGGCATAGGCATAGGCATAGGCATAGGCATAGAATAACACATTAATACACAATTTTTTTTATTATTCAAAAAAGAAACGATAGGAATTTTTCATTTCTCAAAGTTGAATCAATTCGCGCTAGAAATTACAACAATTACTTACGAAATACAAAATTTAATACAAAATCAAATTCAATCAACAAAAAAAATGCATACACATATACACGCATATAGGTATATGTACGTACGTACTATCATAATAAATAGGTACCTAAAAAATAATCAATACTTAAAATTAGCCAAGTACTTGATAATAAAATAATACACGTAAAGTACACATACACATACACATACATACACAATAGGTACACATAGGTAATGAAATAGGTACCTACATTACATACATAAACATGTACGTACTACGTACTACGTATAGGTACAACTCGCTGAATAGTATGATTGATTGTAGTACCTACTACCTACAGTAATGTACTGCCACCGTACACCACCTAGGTCTAGGTAGTAGGTAGTAGGTACATTACACATATGGTAGTACATCTAGTACATATACATAGACATACATACACATGGTAGCTAGCTAGACCTACGTACTAGTACATTATACGGTACGTAGATGCCTAATTGCCTACCTTCAGGTCGCGTCGCGTCGCCTCCACACTTTATTTATGTAGGAACGTACTTACGCTTACACTCGATACGGTCAGTGGTGGGTGGGTGGGTGGGTGGGTGGGTGGATGGATGGATAGGTCGAGTACCTATTTTTCTTCACAATTTTTTACAACTTTATAGGCATACATACGTTCTATTTTCTTTACGCTGCGTTTCCTGTTCTGTTTCTTTCTTTTTTTCTTTCTCCCCTCCCCCTCCTTTTTTTTTGTCATTACCTACGTCGTTCAGAATACGTAGGTAGGTACTTAGGTAGGTACCATATTTTTCCTTCAATTCTTCTACAAAGTCATTGCAAACCCCTCCCCCCCCCCTCGGCTCGTTATCGCATTTCACAGCTACGTTATTTCGCTAGGTGTAGGTACATTACACACATATACGTAGGTAGGTATAGGTAATAGGTATTCCACATTCTACGCAATCATACATAGGTATATTACATACAAGGTAGACGGGTAGGGAGGGAGAGGGAGAGGGAGAGAAGTAAGCACGTACGCCCAAACATACCTACGCTGCGCTACATAATATACCATACCGTACAGAATTGGATAATCGGGAAAATAAAAAATAAAGGTACACAATACTTACAGACATAATATTATTATATACACGGGATTTATCTACATACAACAACAGTCGGCATTGCCGCAGTAAAGGCGACGAAGGGAGAAAAACAAGAAAAAGAATTCATAGTAGAAAAAAAAAGAAAGAAAGAAGGGACGAACGAAAAATAGAAAGAGAAAAAGAGAAAAGGAAGAGAGAATGAAACTTGAAAATGAAATGGGGGGGGGGTGTGTGTGTAAGAATAAGTACCTAGGTACGTTAAAATATTGTTATAATCGTAATCGTAATCGTAATCGTAATAGTAATTGTAACAGTAACAGTACAATAATATAAATAGGCGTAATGTATAGGTAAAAATGATCGTACAATACACATAGGGTAGGTAATTATTACAAATAATCAAGATTTCAAAAGTCGTCGTCGTTTATTTAAAAGAGATCAACCTGGTTTATGAGATCAATAAAACTCCAATCGAAAAGAAAAAACAAACAAATATATATGTACAAACAAACAAATGAACGAACAAACAAACAAACAAACAAACAAACAATTAATTAATTAATTAATTAAAAAAGGAAGGAAGGAAGGAAGGAAAGAAAGAAAGAAAGAAACAGATTGCGAAAAGCTTGCCAGTAGGTACGTGTACGTGTACGTACGAATATTTTTTTCAACAAGAAGGGAGTCGAGGGACAAGAGCCGAGAATACCACGTAACCACGTAACGTAGACCGAGTGGACGAAGCGTCGCGCCGTATCGATGAAGGATAGAAAATCACATACCTAAATACTTGGGTAGGTACCCGCTGCATAATGGCACCAAATGCCAGTTTTGAAAACCTTCCCCTTCCCCCTCCCCTCACAATGAGAGAGAAAAACATCGAAAGGGGGTGGTAGAGAAACTTAAAGCCTTATCACTGAGCTGTGCCGCTGCTGCTGCGGCTGCTGATGATGATGATGATGATTCGGCGATTAAAAATAGATCGAGTACGAAAATTGAATAAAAACGTACAACACCCACCTACCATATAAAAGTATGTAAGTATAGGTATGTAATCGGTACCTACGGACTCCGATGAAAATTTAGAAGAATGAAAAAAAACTTTGTATACGTAGGTACCTATACTTACTGCTTATCCGCAAGCAGCCGCGGGTAGATTACTGATTTTATTTTAGCCCAGTTTTGAAAAAAAAAAAACAAAAAACAAAAAAAAACGCCTTCAAAAATTGCCGTATCCCATTTTTCAACGTGGTGTTTCGAACTATTCACACCGCGATCAAGTAGGCAATAAAAGGCTTCGTAACGAACCAAAAAGCGGGAGCGCGAGAACGCAGCTCGTACTACCTCGAGGTGTCTAGCTACAAGCTACATAGGTAATACTCGTTTCACCCAAGTTTTCGTGGTTCTTTTTTTTTTTTGTTTTATAAAATCGAGTCTTTCTTATCTTTGATTCCTTGCATGAAATGCTCGGCGAGCGGCGACTGATGGTAGTTGCGTATCTGCTGCAGCGAGATCAACTGATTGTGGAAGTGGTTGGAGGGTACGGCGTGCGAATTTTTGGTCGTCATGTCCATAGAGTTGGGCATGTTGACGAGGCCGGAGAGCTGGCTGCCGGCCGCCGCCATTTTGCCGCTGCTGAACGGATACGGCAGATAGGCGGCGCGGTCGGCGATATGGTGGTGCTGGTGATGGTTGAGATGGTGGCCGTGATGGTGGTGGGCGCCGATGCCCATCGACTGGATGGGCGTGAAGGCGGACGCCGAAGACGGCGGCGTTTTGATGGCGGCGGCGCCGCCGCCACCGCCGCCGCCACCGGGCGTCGACACCGTGATGATGGGCTCGTGCGGATGCAGCGGCGACGACGCCGAGGACGGCGTGCTGGCCGAGGCGGCGGCCGCCGCGGCCGCGGCGTGCGCGTGCTGCGACAAGCGTAGCACGTAGTCGTCGGCGGCGACCGCGCCGTTCATTTCGCGATGCAGCGCGGCGGCGGCCGCGTGTTCGGACGACAAAACGCCGTCGTTGGCGTGACCGCCGTGACTGTTGCCGCCACCGCCGCCGCCCCCCTGCAGACAGGCGACGGCCTCCTGCTGGTTGAGCACCTCGGCCAAATGGTTGGCGGCCGAGTCTGGCGACATTTTACCGGTCGCCCAGTACGGCGGGCCGCCGCCGCCGCCGCCGCCGCCCACACCACCGATGCCACCGAGTCCGTGGCCGCCGCCGCCGCTTCCAATTCCGCCGCCGCCGCCGTCCATGGAGAGGCCGCGGGCGGCGGCTGCGGCGGCGGCGATACCGAGCGCGATGGGCGGCCTTTTCTCGAGCCTTTCGGCGTGCTTCTGCATGTGCTTGGTGAGATAGGTTTCCTGCGTGTAGGACTTGCCGCAGTACTGGCAGATGTGCGTTTTCAGGTGCTTGGACTCCTTGTGCTTGGGAATGTGCTCGAGCAGCGACGGCTCGTCCGAGAAACACTTGTAGCACGAGTTACACTTGTACGGCTTGTCGGTCTGGTGGCAGCGCGAATGGCTCTGCAGATTGCTGAGCTGCGAGAAGGCTTTGGTGCAGCCCGGATGCCGGCACTTGTACGGCTTGTCGCCGGTATGGGTGCGTATGTGCTGCTGCAGGTGCGACAGCTGCGTGAACTTGCGTTGGCAGATTTCGCAACGGTACGGCTTGATGCCCAAGTGTATCCTGGTATGCTGGCTCAAATACGAACTGTTGGCGAACGTTTTGCTGCACTGCGAACACTTGTACGGCTTCACTTCGCGCATATGCAGCTGCGAGTGTAACTGCAATTCCGACTTGGAAGAGAATATCTGCGAACATTCCAAACAAATCGCCACACCCGTTAATTACGTAGGCTATACTGCTACTGCTACTGTACGTAGGTCTAGGTACCGAGTATACAATGTGTACTCGTACCTAGATGTACTTGGTCTTGGTAGATTAGATGTATGCAATATGCATGCATATATACGTGTAATAATTACGCGCAAATACCCCTCTGGTACCGGTTGATGGGTAGGTATAGGTAATTAGGTACATATAAGTAGGTATGGATAATTGGATACGTGGGTTCTGGCTAGCGGTGGCCAACTGTTGGTTGGTTGGTTTTTTGGTTGCTTATAGTTGGAAAAACACTACACACAGTCACTCACTCACCTACCTACCTACCTACCTTCCTTAGAAGCGGGGAGGCCGCTCACGTCAGCTGACTGAGGGTGGCAGGCGTAGGTACCTAGAAACTAATGAACTATACATATGAGAAGGGATTTTAATGTGTTGGACCGACATTTTGTAGCGAAGCAAAAGTCCGAACGCTGAAACTCGTTCCACGACATTACGCGGGAGTTGAAACGAGACCGACTCGTTGGAGCTCCCCCTAGTTCTACCAGGGGATCCCAGAGCGTAGCAGTAGGCAGGAGAGGGAGGAGGGCCCCTTCCGGATGATTTTTCCGGAGCCGGAGGAACTATGGAGCATATTGGACCCCATCCGGCTCCTTCCACCGGAGCGGAGGTCTCTCCTTTGAATTTTCAATTTCGAAACGTGTTCATTGAAATACGAAATATAATTCCTATTTTTTTCTCATCATTGTCCCGACCATTCCAGTTTGGTCCCACTTTGTGATTTGCACTCGCTACTGCCCAAGTGCCCAAGTGCCCAATTGCCCATCATACAACAGCAACATGTGTATTGTTTGAGCATCAATGTTAGATCAGCGTTGCCAACTGTACGACAAAATCCGTATATGCATCTAAGTATTTTCGTGATGTACGGAATCACTATACGAAATTTCGTATCGATGTTACAAAAGTACGGAAAAAGTACGAATTTTTTGTATTTTTCGGTAAGAAAAAATAATCAAAAACGCTAATTTCTCAGCATAATTTTTCAGTTTTTTGAAAATTTTTTGCCTTCGCTATGCTCGAACGACGTTTTTTCTACCACCACCCACCCACATCTCCCCTCCCATTTCTAGTGAGATTTATTACATTCGAAAAAACGAAAAATTCTATTAAAAATTTCAGATTCATCCCTTTGTGATTTTTTTTTTTTTCAATTCAAGTCGGGAAAATACATCTTGTTCAAATTCGAGAAAAAAAATTGCTAAATTTATAGGAAAATGTTGGAAAACTGCAGATTTTGGAAACGTTATTTCGATCTTGGTGACAAAACTTAAGAGGATCAAGTATAAATTTCAAGAAACAAATTTGAAAGTAGTCGCAAAAATTTTGAGAAATAAATTAAGGGCTTGAAGAATTATATGTAGATATGTGCACACTGCACCGTGCAGGGAGAGGGTTTACTTAGCTAAAGAGGGAAAACATAATTTTGTGCAAAAAATGGGCGATTTGTTTTCAAAAAAAATTTAAGCGGACCTACCTATCACGGAAGAAGAAGAGGACCGATGCTATTTGCAAGAAAATGCGAGTGTGACCAAAATCGCATACAGGACGTCTCTCACACCGTCCCTATGGTATCGCCAGGACCTGGACCGGGTGAAGGCTGCAGACGAGCTGAGAGATGAATAGAACCCTCGCAGTCATGGCCGTGCCCCTGCCGGCCCTTAGCCTTGCTTGAGCAGGGAGGGCGGCCGCGGCCGGCCATTCGCAGTATTTGCTTAGACGCCGCGCCGCGCCGCGCCGGCGCCGGCGCTACCTATCTATGAAGAAGTGTCAGTCGCAACCGCAACCGCAACCGCAACCGCAGTGCCTTCAGGTACACGGGCAAGCATCAGCGCCAGCCATAACCACTACCACAGCCAGACAAATACCCCAACACAGAGGAAAACAGATACCCGAACGAACGTGGCCAACAGCAGAAGATAGGTAGGTACTAGGTAGTAGGTAAGGTACTGCAAAGACCAAGACTTGACACAAGAATCTGAACGCGACAACAAGCCGATTCGAGTTTGTTAGTCGAAGAACAGCGACAGTTTAGTTTATACATAGCATACCTGCGACATGACATGACACCAACAACGTAGAGTCAAGTTTTAGTTAAGGACAAGTTTAGGTATGATAAAAAACAAAAGAAAGAAAGAAAGAAAGAAAGAAAAAGAAAAAGAAAAAAAGAAAAAGTGACGGAGATTTCCAAAAATTGTCAAAGTCCAAGTTGTTTTTTTGTTTTTGTTTTTTCACATTTCACCGGGCTTTTTTACCCCGACATTTGTTGCGTGGAAAAATTGAATTCAGGCAAGACGAGTACAAACACAACACGCCAGACGACAGGGCAGGACGCGAACGCGAACGCGGACGCAAACGTATAGAATCCGGTTCCGGTGCGCAGTGCCCACGTTGTTGATTGCGTACCGGTATGTGTCGGACTATAGTCGAACGCGATGCGACGCGACGCGACGCGACGAGCAGAGCAAGTCTAACGTAGGTATTAGGTAAGTAGCTAAGTACTCTCTAAACTTGAATCAGTCAAAATTCACTGATTAATAAGACAAAAGTGTGCAACTGAAGAAATCAGTGAAAATTTTACCGATTTAATCAGTGAATTTTCATTTTTGAATCGGTAAAAATTGTAATTTACTGATTCATTTCAGTAGTTGAAAAAAAATTATTGATTCTAAAATGAAAATTCACTAATTGAATCAGTAATTTTTCACTGATTGACAGTCAAAGTTCACTGATTGATAGTTGCACACTTTTCGCTGTTTAATCAGTGAATTTTCAGTTTTTTGACTGATTCAGATTTAGAGAGTAGGTATTGCCGTTTCGCGACTAAAATTTCGTACAAGAAGGCATTTCTTGCCCGCCCTAGCCCTAGCCTTACCTAGACTGACCGTTGACGTCGCGTCGTGTCGCAATAGTCGCAGTCGTCTCCAATTTCAACCCCAATCCCATTCGCGTCGCGTCTTGAGTACGTAAATAGGTACCCAAGTGGTCAAAGAGAGAGGGTCAAGAGGTACACGTAGACACGTAGGTATAGCAACCTAATAGGTACCTATGTACGTATAACTACCCTGTTTTTGTCAAACGAAACCCATTTGTACAGACGCTAACAGAATTTTTCATTCCCGGCGGTAATGCAATTTAAACGCGCGGCGCGGCGCGGCAAACTCATTATAAAAGTTTAATTGCAATTTGTTAATTCCCAGGGCTGTCTGTCGGCCTTCTGTCCGGTTAATACTCCGCATAATTGGTAATTATTATTGTCTGCCGTCGCAAACGTTGCCCGCCGTCACCTCCTTTCCACTGCCCTGCCCTGCCCTGCCCTGCCCTGCCCTGCGCGTCTTTGTTGGTTAAAATCGCCGCGCCGCGTCGCGTCGCGTCGCACCGCTAGCGAATGCTTTGGGTATTACGGAATACACATACAGTAGCGAGCATGGCGATGGCGTCGCGACGCGCTGCACGCCGCGCTACGTATGTACCTACACCTAGACTTACGCTACCTATGTCTGTACTGTACATGTACGTACTGGCTATTTAGTTACCGATGCGGCGGTGTACCTACACCTACCCACCTACCTATGTACCTGCATCGAGAATCGCTCGTTATTGCGCGGCGCGGCCCGTCTACCTCGAGCGAAACTGACGCATCGCACGCAGAGGTGACCACAGTCCGTTCTGAATATGACTCGACGTCGGACTCTTGGACTCCGAGTCCATTTTGGATGGACTCGTACATCATTTGGAAACGAGTCCTTTCAGAGTCCGAGTCCGAGTCCGAGTCCAGTTGATCAGAGTCCATTAAATGTTGCAATGCTCATTGTCCAAACATCGGGAAAATATTTCGCAAATTCGCACCATTTTTCGTTGTTCTGCGTCCGTAGAAAACTTTTTTTTCTATACGATCCCTAATATTGACGCCAACGAAAGGCGCACACGGCACACCATACACGGATTCAAATTTTTTGGACTCGAAACGGACTCGAAAACGCACTCTACGAGTCCACTAAAAGGACTCGCGAAAGACTCTAGCTAGAGTCAATCGGTTATGGACTCGTAAATTTGGACTCGCGAGTCCGATTTACTTGGACTCTGGTCACCTCTGAATTATTTGCACGCCAGTTTACCTCGTCTTTTCCTCTCTCTTCTTGTTAATCCCTTTCTAGTGCCGCGCCGCGTCTACCCCGACCCCACAATTGACCAAGTTTTAAAAATTTCGACGCGTCCTCATACGTTGGCAGGTAATAGGCGTACCTAGCTCGTCGTACCGACAAATTCGTAACAAAAGACACGAAAGAGTTTGCAATCGAGTTTTTCTCCGAGTTTGTGAACATTATTTTTACCAACTGCAGCGGCGGACACAAAACGATATCGCTCTTTCTCTTCTCTACCCCCTCTCCTTTCAACAATCGACCACTGACAACGACCAGAACAAGCCAAAAAGGCGAACTGCGATACGCACAGTTCTCAATACAAAGCATTACTTACCTACCTACCTACCTACCTAGTACCTACATACATATGTACAATTGTTATACGTACTATTTACTTACTCCACTTTTTATCGACAAATGAAAAAAATAAGTATAATTATGTACTTAGTTCTAAATCTGGCAATCGCCGAATGCCGGCATTAAAACAGCTACAACAAGAGTTGGAACGCAAATGAGTTTGATATGTCAATGAAGCTGATAAAGAATGTGATTATATGTAATAAAAACGACTCGTTACAAAGTTATAAAATCTTATTTTCTGTTCTTTTTTGGGGGGAGGGGAGTAATGGTGCACTTTATAATGAAGTTGCCTCGATAATGAGTTTTTTAAAACGCATAGAGTCTCAATCTGTTTTTCAAAACACATTATGGCCGATTGGCCATTTTTCTCGGTCCATTGTGGGTGGTAGGTAACCATCTTTCGAACTTGGCCATGCCGCTTAGGGTGTTGAGGAGGGTCATCTCCACTACCATGTAAAAAAAGGTAGCATATCGAATAGGTACATTACATTTATGTATTTTAATAATTGCCCGTAACCCTACTACCACTATGTCAGCCAATTTTCATATACCTATACTCGAAAATTTTTATTTTATTTTTCAAATTTGTTTCATTCCTGTGCTAATTGATTAATCAAAATTCCAATTGCAGATTCATTCTTAGCAACACAAAATTCACCTTGGCAAAAAAATGACGTTCCTACGTGAAGATGTTTGAAAAAAAAAAAAATTGCAAAATTTTCTTTGTTATTACAAATTTTGAAAAAGTTTCCAAGTAAAAAAATAGCTGCTCTCGAATTGATAAAATGACTAAAAAATGTTGGGTTAAATGTTAATACCGCGCATACTCAAAACTGGTATAGGTACAAAAATTCCTACCCGTTTCCCGTGGTCACTTCCCCGAGGGGACAATTTTTCGCGGTCGAATTTCGTGTGGCGACAATTGCTCGCGGCGAAAAAAATGCTCATATTTTCGTGGATTTCCCCAAGTTTGGACAACCTGCTATTTTTATTTATATTTCATCATGGGAAAATTCACCATTTTGTACTCAAATTTTTCCAAGTTGGAAAATTATGAGTACAAAAAAGAAATTTCTCCAATTTCAAGGTCAAAATGGCAAATTTTTCCAACAAAGTGCTGAAAAATCAAAGGGTGAGAGAGAGCTACCCCCACCTCTACTCTAATTGGTACGCCTCTCTTTGTTTGTGATAGTTGTGTGAGAATTTTTTTACTGCGGTAAATTTTCGCCGCGAGCAATTGTCGCCAGACGAAATTCAACCGCGAGCAATTGCCCGCGGGAGTTTATGAGGAACACCTACCTATACCTACGTGCTACGTCATTGTTGCCGGAAAAATATGGGTTTTAACTTTATTTTCGCGTTTCTATGTACGTACGTGATGGAAAAAATTACGGGTTTCTTGTCATCTATCGGTAAATCGCGATTGGTACCTACATATATCGGTATTCGGTTACGGTAGGCAAGTCGCCGATACTCGTATATACCTAATTACCTACGACCCACCTACAACCGACAAACTAACAATTTCGACAATAATGTATGTAAGTAGACCGTACCTACATACGTAGCTTGGTGTAGGTACTAGGTACTAGGTACCCGGTAGGTAGATTAGTATAAAGCGTACAGTACCTAAGTATGTAGCGTAGTACATATGTAGATAGGTAGGTACTAGGTAGTAGGTACATATAATTGTAGGTAACGGTATGTACAAAGTGGATTACGACTACGACTACGACTATACCATACACCGATACCGATTATTTGTGCGCACGCACCTACCTACCTACCTACCTACCTACCTAGGTAGATAGATAGATAGATAGATAGGTAAGTAAGCAAGTCAAGTACGAGTAGGTAGGTAGAAAGGTAAGTAGATGTGTATTTAGGAACATTAAGTGCTTAATCGTACCAAGAATGCAAGAGGAAAGAGAAAAAAAAATCTTACTTCTTTGTCTTTATCGTCTACTTTGGTCCAACCATTACAATTCTTGTAACATCTTTTTCTGGCATGGCCCTGCACATTTTAAATTTTCATCTTGTAATAAATCGCAAACGTGAACATTTCGCCCCTCCAGCACGCACCGCAGGCGGGTGTACGAATTAATACATTTACATAGGTAATATAGCAATTAGCAGTTAGCAATTTGTTTATCATTTTTCCCAGCGACGCGACAAATACATATAGTAGGTAGGTAGGTAGGTAGGTAGACACACACACACACACACAAGTAGGTACCTAGACATACGTGAGACGACGAAAGGTAGGTACCTAAAGAATTTAACATCGCATCGCATCGCATCGCATCGAGTGTCTACCAGCTAGTAGGCATCTATACATTTATACAATATACATATAGGAAGTAGGTAATATCCGGATATGTCAGCCACTTTGTGGGTTAATTCTACATCTACATACAAAGTCAGCCACCTGTTTCCAAAAAGAAAAACTTGCACCAGAGTTCGCATCCCTTAGAAATTGAGGCGCGAGGATGAACGCAGGCCCAATATCTAATTGGCGATGTGTACAGGTAATGGAGAAAAAGGGTCGGAATTTTTGTGCCTATACCAGTTTTTAGTATGCGCGGTATGAACATTTAACCCAACATTTTTTAGTCATTTTATCAATCAAACCTAAAGTTTTTAGTATATCAAAAATTCTTATTCGAGTGCAGCTATTTCTTTACTTGGAAACTTTTTCAAAATTTTTAATACCTAGTTAAAAAAGAAAATTTTGCAATTTTTTTGCCAAGGTGAATTTTGTGCTGCTAAGGATGAATCTGCAATTGGAATTTCGATTAATCAATTAGCACAGGAATGAGACAAATTTGAAAAAAATTGAAAATTTTCGAGTATATATGAGAAGTGGCTGACATAGTGGTAGTAGGGTTAGGGTTACGGACAATCATATATAATATATACTCGTAGCTATACCTACTATGAATGTAGGTACTCTTTTAATTTGAATCAGTCAAAATTGAAAAAGTCACTTTGGAAATCAGTGAATTTTGGCCGGTTTCGGTTTCCATCAGCCAATGAATTTTTAATGATTCAATAATCAAAATTTACTTTTTGATTATTGAATCGGCAATTTTTCCACTGATTGGCAGTAAATTGCCGCTGATTAACGGCGAAATCAGTGGAATTTGACCGATTAATAGCATCAGATGCCAACTTGGGCAATTTTGACCGGTTCAAACTTCCAGAGTAGGTATAGGTATGTACTATGTACCACACCATACGCCATATGTCATGCTAGGTACATGTCATTTCCGTCAGTAGAAGTACCCGCGCTTACTATACGTCGCGCGTCGTACCTACTTTATACCATACCAAATAACGTACCTCTACCTTTGTAGGTAAACCTCTAGGCACCTACTCTACAGCACTCACGAGATGAACCGAGCGATGGCGACGGCGACGGCGACGGCAACGGTTCAGGTTCAAAAGGTAATACGAATAGGTAGGCATATGTGTGGGTGGGTGGGTTAGATACTCGTAGTTTACCAGTTAGGTAGGTATTACCGTTCGAATCTACTCTCTCCCTCCTAAATCCTCACAACCCTCTCGCAAAATTCTCGCCTCAACTCTTCCTTCAACCTCTAGTAAAATTTTAATAGTCCCCTCTGCTCCCCTCGATTCTAACGGCGTCAAAATCGATGTTCGACGCGAACTAGCCTCTAAAGTTAATCCTAGAGAATCTGGAGTACGGAGCGTAACCGCGTTTCCTTCCGGTGCTGTTCTCATTCACTGCGACTCTTCTAAAGGAGCAGAATCCATTACAAATTCTATCGCTGATAACGACAAAATTTCTGTGAGACCCAAAACCTCCCTCCAACTCCAAGTTCGAATTCATAACGTCCCCGACTATACGTCTGAAATTGAATTATCCGATGATATAGAACACGAGTTCAATCTTACTCCTCATCTCGTTAAATTTGGCAATTACCGCCCTGATAACACCTCTAAAAAGCAGTTAAAATTGCTTATGTTCATGTCTCTTCCGATTTATACTCAGCAATGTCTGAAAAACCTTCCCTCCGAGTAGGCTTTGTTCGATGTCAAATTGACGCATCAATTCTAGTCCCTAGATGTCGCCGTTGTGGTCTTCTAGGACATACCACTACTCACTGCTCCAAAAATGACCTTCCTCTCCAATCCAATCCCTCCCCTCCTTGCCGCGATTGCGATGCTTGGAATTTCTCAACCAAAAATACTAAACTTCACGTTCCTTCCGATCATAAAACGGGCGATTCCATCTGCCCAACCCATATCCGCTTAAAACGGAAATGGGCCAAAAAATTCGAACCTGCTCAACCCTCATCGTCTTCCGACGCTTCTAAAAAAGAATCATGACTCCCTTCGTTACGAACCCTCCAAATCCTACCGTCTCCCCAGACACAATCTCTGTTCTCCAATTTAACGTTAATCACGATTCCATCGCTCAAGACCTCTGCTTCGCCTTCGCTACCAATAACAATTTCTCTGTAATCCTTCTCTCTGATCCTTACATCCGTAATAATTCTGTCCCCGCCTCTGGCTGGAAAGTCCTTCTCAAGAACAGATCAGCCATCGCAATCTCCTCCAATCTCTCCATGATCCCCTGGAATCAGGTGAAGACTTCGTCAGCGCCCGTATTCTAGGTATCCACTTTTTCTCAATCTACTTTCCCCCCCTAGAAGACCTTACCCCCCCTCTCGACGAACTCTCCTCCATTATTAACCGAATTTCTTCCCCCCTTGTCATTGGAGGCGATTTCAATGCCAAAACCTCACTAATTAATGGACTTACCACCTGTCCAAGAGGTCTCCTTTTCGAACAATTTCTAGCTGACAATAGCTTACTTATTCTGAACGACGACTCGCCAACCTGGTCCCGAATCCTCCTTGAACAAACTTTGCAATCAACACTTGATTATACGTTGATCTCATCCCTAACAATCGCCCCCTCGTGGGAAGTTGTTAGTGGAGACTTCTTATCTGACCACAAACTTATTGCTTTTACTGTCATAATTGATAATAAACCCTCCCCTCCCACTCACATCGTCACCAATCCTGATTTATTACTATCCAACATTCTTGATATTAAACTCCCCGACTTCCCCCTCGATTCGACTGATGCGATTGATAATTATGTCACGATCCTAACTACTGAAATCCGAACAGCTCTTAACAAATCCTCCTCAGTCCTTCCAGTGGTTCAAAAATCCTATTGGTGGAATTCCCATCTAGAAAATCTCAAGAAAATTTTTAACAAAACTCGCAGACGAGCATCCAAAGTTACTCATCCTCTCAGACGCTTAATTCTTCTCGAAGCCTCTAAAATCCTTAGAAATCACTATAAATCTGAAATCAAACGCAGTAAAGCAGAAGCATGGATTAGATTTACCCAATCCTCCCGTATATGGGGAAAACCGTATCATGTTCTCAAATCTTCTTCTCAGGGCAAAGGCAGAGCAACTGTGCCGAGCTCTATTCTCGATGAAAATGATGTCTTACTCACGGATCCATCCGAAATTGCCTCTTTTCTTCTTCACCAAAAATTTCCGTCTGACCCCCAACCCGAAGATATGGCAGATTTTGTCCCCACTGGTGCTTTTGGCCCCACCCCACAGTTCACTCAATCTTCAATTACTCTCTTAATTAAGAAACTTAACAACAAGAAAGCGCCAGGTATCGATGGCATTACAGCCAAAACCGTCAAAATTTTTCATAAATTATTTCCTGAAATCTTACCCAATCTTTATAACAAATGCCTCTGTTTCAACTACTTTCCATTAGACTGGAAAATAGGTCTCGTAGTCTTAATCCCTAAACCAGGGAAAAATGAGCTCAAAGCAGATGGCTATCGTCCCATTACTCTCCTACCAATCCTCGGCAAGATCTTTGAACGTCTAATCAAAAAAGCTATGCGCCCCTTGTACGAAGATATTCTCCATCCGAATCAATACGGGTTTCGTCCCAAGAAATCGACAGAAATAGCCATTCACGACGTTTTAGCCGCTATTAAATATTTCCAAAATTCCTATGATCTTGTAGCTGGCGTTAGCCACGATATCGCAGCTGCTTTCGATAATGCTCGTTGGATTATTATCCTCCAAACTATGATCGATCATGGCTTCCCATGGCATTGGATAGCCCTAGCCTTTAGTTTCTTCTCTAACAGACGGAACTGTCTCAAGGACTTCGAAAATATTATCGTTGAGATTCAACGTGGTTGCCCACAAGGCTCCGTTTCAGGCCCTGACCATTGGAACATACAATTTAATAAAGTTTTCGACCTTTTCAAAAATTTCCCTTATATTCATACTTTCTGTTTTGCCGATGATCTTTTTATTTTAATTGGCGCCGATTCGCCAAGACAACTCAGACAACGTACTCGAGAAGTCTCAAATTCTATCATTAACTTCCTCGACTCTCAAGGTCTTCGTCTCAATGTAACCAAAACCGAAACCATCCTTTTCGATCAACGCTCTGGTCCAGAAAAACGTTCTTATCCTTGCAACTACCTCCCAATTGGTAACGTAAATATTAAATTCTCCAAATCTATTGTTTACCTAGGTGTCATAATTGATGATCAACTTCTCTGGGATCAACACCTTCGTTATATTATCGAAAAGTCTCGTAAATATCTTCCGATTATTACAGCCCTTGCTCAAAACCTTTTTGGTTACAGCTCTGCCTCTCGTAGAATTATGTATATCGGTACTATAGGATCTCTATTCAGATATTGCTCCTCTCTTTTCTACAAGCGTTTAACTAACACCAAGATTTCCACCTTAATTAGACAACTTGAACGTTCTCTCTGTATCAATATAGCTCGTTTGTACAGGTCTACCGGCCATGCAGCCGCCTGTGTGATTGCTGGTTGGATTCCTTTACAAATCACGGTCTTTGCAAGATCCATAGCTTGGTTACAAGCTCATAATCTTCCAATCGATGACTTTAATTTCATGCAGAATGTTCTTACTCCAGGTATGAAACCCCCTGCAAAACGACAAGCTATTCTCGAAGCTTCTATTTCTCGCTGGCAGGAACTTTGGTCCTCCAACAAAACTGCAAAATGGACTCATCAATTAATCCCAGAAATTCAACCTTGGATCGATACTCGTCCTATCCTCGATTTTTTCTCCTCTCAGGCTATCTCCGCTCACGGTTGTTTTAGCACATACCTATTTCGAAGACGCCGCAGAAAGTCTCCTGTTTGCCCCTGTGGCCTAGGTTTAGAATCTCCATCCCATACCTTCCTTCGTTGTTCCCGCTTTGCCAAGGGCAGACCTGCTGACCTCGATGTACTCAACTCCTCACATCGCACTTATCTTCGTTACTGCGTTCTAAGACTTTGGCAAGACGAAGCCGCGGCGATCGAATCCCCTCGATGTAAACTTTAATCTAATGCAACCGTATACCTTCTACTCGTTTTGAATTCGTCAACTTGTATACTTTTCTTTTTGCTATTCATTTACTTAATTAACGTACTTTTAAATATACACTTATCCCATTGCTTTACTTTTCAGTCTGTTTAATCCTAATTACGTTCGTTTTCTTTATTCTAAGTTGAAGCAGCATTGTATATAACTTTAAATATTGAATCGTTTGTTAATTAATCGTGTAATAAACTTGCCGCACCCATTTGGGATTGCGGACCAATAAAAAAAAAAAAAAAAAAAAAAAAAAAAAAAAAAGGTAGGTAGGTAGGTAGGTAGGTAGGTAGACGCACCGTAGGTATAGGTACATTACATACACTTTACACGTACAGTTCATAGGTGAACGGGGGGAGGGGGAGAGAGTGAGAGACAGACAGACAGACAGACAGACAGTTTATTATTAATTATACATATAGTGCAGAATCAACAGATATACATCACGGACCCCCTATAGAGAGAGAGAGAGAAAAGGCATTAGTCGACTGATTTTAGTAGCTAGTGGTTATATATTATGTAGCTAGGTAGCTACGTATGTATTGTATAGTACATAGCATAGGTATCTACCTATCTATCTACTTTTGTAGGTAGAGGTACTCTCAGAAATTGCGGTTTCGGTTTCGGCTCGTGTTTCTGCCACTGCACACTGCCCTCTGTGTTATCCGAGCGCGAGCGCGAGCACCTGGCAGTTGAGGCTAAACGCTAGAGTCCGACCCATACCCAAACAAATTTTCCTTTATCACTGATTATGGACTTAGAAAAATTTTCGGTACTTCGCCAAAATTGATGTAATTTTTTTAAAAAGTATAAGAAAATGTAACTTCGAGCTGATATTTCTTTATAAAATGAAGTTATGGGTAACTAAATAATTAGTTAACCAACACAGCACCTAATTTTGAAAAACGTCTTTGTTATTTAGTTATTTTCGTGGAAGAATACAGACAGATGTATTTTATTAAATACTTACAAAAAAAGAGAAAACTAGTTCCAATTCCAAAGAACTTGATAAATAACCTATATCTTCATTATTTTTCAAAGAAATGTTTGTTCAGAAATTCAGAATTACTATTTTCATATTTTTTCCAACTAAATTACTTTTATTTTGATAAAGTTTTGAATTATTATTGACGAACCAAAAGAAAAGGAAACTACTTCTAAAGAACTTAGTAATGAATGATTCATTGTTTAATTACCCTATAGTTTTATTTTTTAACGAAATATTTGTTCAAAGTGACGATTTTTAATATTTTCTAACTAAATTACGTTAAGTTTGGCGAAGTTTCGAAAATTTTCTAAGTCCATAATCAGTGATAGAGGAAAATTTGTTTGGGTATGGGTCGGACTCTAGCGTTTAGCGCAGTTGCGCAGTTGCAAACTGCCATATACCGATCTACGATCTGCGTTAGCGTTGCAGCTTCAAAAAAAAAAAAAAAAAAAAAAAAATGCCATTTCGGACTTGGGAAAAATTTCAATTTGTAGCCGCATTCGCATTCGCGTGCGTGCTGTGTGCTTCGTTTCGTTTCGTTTCGTTTCAACGATAGAATCAGAATCTACAAAAATCTAGAACCGCACCAGTTTACCTTGATCGAACGTTACCTGTAGTTGGTTCGTATTCATCGTAACTCGCAGTCGCAACCAACCAAGGTAGGTTTAGGTACGAGGTAGATAGTAGGTATAGGTAGTAGGTAGTAGGTAATAGGTATACGATGCGATGTACGATCGAGACCTATTCGTCGCGATAGCGTTGCGTGGTCATCGCGATTACGAATATCATGCCACCCGAAACTGTAGATACTTATGTGGTACGAAAATTACGTAGGTAGTAGGTACCTCTACCTACTCTATTAATTCGAATCAGTCAATAATACAGTACACTACAATTGGCTGACGAAATAGGAAAAATCACGTAGGTAACTGCAAATCAGTCAAATTTCACTGATTCCAAATTTCCAACAGTCACCCAGTTTTGTCGGTTCAACTTTAAATCAGTTAATTTCGACTGATTGAAATTTAGAGAGTAGGTAGGGTACTAGGTACCTTCCTGCCTAACTACGTACGCGTACTGAGCGAGCGAGCAAGCAAGTAAGTACCGTACTCGTACGTTCACATCGTTCAAGTATCGCATATATGTACCTAGTACCTAGTACCTACCAGCTAGATACCTAAGTACTTGATACGACGCGACGCGACGCGACGGATGGACGGATATGAACGCCGCGCCGCGCCGCCGCCGCCGCCGCCGCCGCAAGTGCAACCAAGTAGGTATAGAGAAGTTGTGAGTAAGGTGTATCGGTACTTGAAAAGTTGTCCGGTATAGGTACTAGGTGGTAGGTACCTAGGTACGTAGGTAGCATGTACGTAACGTACGGTATGTAAATTGTAATGTACATTACATACGTAGCATGTAGATGTACTAGGTATATGTGAGCAGGTAGTAGGTAGTAGGTAGCTACAGCTAGGTATACATATTATCTGCGCGTTTGTCGCGTAGCACAAAATTTCATCCTTATCGTCCATGTGGATGGTCGACGGTCGACGAGCGACGACCAACCGCGGCGCCGATACCAACATGCAACACTTCTACTTCTACTTACCTACACTACACTACACTACACTACACTTTTGCCTTTTTCAATCTCCAAATTGGTTCGATACGTTTACGTTACCCACGTTACCTAAGTAGCTATTTTAACCAGACCGATTATTTTATTCATACCTAGACTTACGTACTTATGCGGCTAAAGATACGTAAGTAGTACATACTACATACTTACCTACTACTCAACTTAGGCACCTCCCCCCCTACCTACCTACCTACCTACCTACCTACCTACCTATCTACATTCCACATTCCTACACGGCACTCGCCAAATTTGCTGATTCAAATCGACCACATTCAATCACGCACTATTGGAATCTGTGAATAAATTTACTGATTCAATCGGCGAATTTTCATCACTGATTCAACCACCTAATTACGGTTACTTATGTACATTGTACGTATGTAATTACCGATTCAATCGGTGAATTATCATTTTTACCTACGGTACTGATTCAAAAATAAAAATTTGAAATAAGTAAGTGAGTGAGTGAGTAAAAATTCACTAATCGAATCGGTACCAAATTTTTCACGCATTGACAGTAAAATGTCGCCGATTCACTGGGGAATCAGTGTAATTTGGCTGATTATCAGTGACTTGATTTTCTCCATTTTAGCAGTCAATTTTGGAATTTTTGACCGACTCAAATTAAGAAAGCACATTGAAGTACGTCGCGTCGAGTTCATACATAACGGAAACCATTCTTTTTTTTTTAACTCTTCAATTTTCTTCCTTTTAGGTAGGTACCCACTAGAAAGAATGGACCTCGTAAAATTTCATTAAAAATTACCCATCCAAGTTTATAGGGATAGCGAGCGTAGCTCGTGCAAATGATGCGCGCCACCAATTTCTCATCACTAGAACGGCTTGGCTCGCTTGGCTATGGCTTGTCTTGTCGCGTCAGTACCTACCTACCTAACCGTACGCTTACCTATCTACTGCTTTTATTCCTCGTCGTTAGCATCCTCTCTCGCTCACTCTGCTATACCTATCATTCGCGATTATTCAGTCGACTCGACGCCTTTTTACTTTTTCGATACTCCGCGTTATCAAATTCTTCCACATAAGTACATAGGTAGATAGGCAGTGGCGTAGCCAGGGGGCAGGAGGTCCGGACACCTCCCCTCCCGGAGGTCAAAAATTTACGTGAAAAAAATGCCCTTTTAGAGCATTAAAAATCAAATTTTCTCAAAGCTTCGCCCTCGCGAAGAACATGTCAATTACCTATTTAAATTGTTTAAAGTAACTAATTATGCAAAAAAAAAAGCCTCCATCTTTGTATTCTAAGTCACCATCCCCTCTTTATATCTTCCCAAAAAAAGCTTCTGGTACTATTGTTCGAAGTTTCTGGTTATTATTTTCGTTTTTTAAGGTCAAAATAAGTAGTATGGAAGTTGCTTGTTCTAAAACTACACCTTTATCGAAGTTTCTTCTCAAAATATTTTACGCAAATTGTATAAAAACTTGATAACGCCCGTATAAATGTGATTTCTTGATACATTTATGAATGAAAATGTTTCAAATTACGAATTTACTGTTCTCATAGTGTATTTTTGGGGGGTGGGGGTGAGGGAGGTATAGTGAAAGGTGGATTAAAAATTTCTCAAAAAATTTGGAAGTTCAGACCCTCCCCTCCCCCCCCCCAATGAGAAATTTCTGGCTACGCCACTGTAAATAGGTACCTAAATAATTATTGCTTGTTCGGTTGCCATACAAAATCGTGACGACAAAAAAAAAAAAGAGATGCGAATATTTCTCGTCGCAAAATCGCTTAAAATTGCCAAATAATAGAAAATGAATCTTTGAAAAATTTAATCCAAGTGATGAAAAGGTCGGCGAAATGAGAAACTGTCGTATTTTGGTTATAATTTATTAAAATGTCCACAAGCAAATACGTAAATAGCTTCATGAATTGAAGTATAAAATTTTTCAAATGTGGTTTTAAAAAAAGTTTCCTAATATTTCGTACATAGGTATATTTGACAAGTTTTTAAAACCAGAGACGTCCCGTACAAAAAAGGACAACTTACAACTTAGTCAGAAACGCGATATCGAAAAAAAAAAGGAAAACAATTTTTAAAAATAAGATTTTTGGGGTCGGAGTTGTCGATTTTCTGGCTTTGGTCGATTCGGTTTTCGGATACGAGAATTTCATAAAGGAATAAAGATTTTGACTTTTTCCTTAAACTTTGTACTTGATATGGATAAATCGAATTTTTAAGGAATAAGTAAAAATAAATTAAATTTTGATAATATATTTGTACCTACATTAAATACTTGTTCTCAGTCAAAATTAATCACCAACTTCTTCAAATATATTTTGACTTATTCCTTAAAATACCAATTTATCCATATTCTAAAAACCTTGATTATAATCCACGCTTTTTGCTCGCTCGTTCACCCAGTAAGTACCTACAAACGTAAGTAAGTATATTTCGAAAGTTCCAACAGAACTCGCAAGTACATACATAAGTAAGTAGCAAAAAAACGCAATTTCTTTATTGTTTTTAAATCAAATTTTTTGAAAAAAAAAAAAAAGAAAAACGAAATCCAACGTGAACATTTCGAATCGAAGTATCTTTGAAACAAAGCATCCTAGATCCTCGAGAAAAACATAACTGTTCTCAGCAGAATGGAAATTGCATTCTCTACCTACAAGGTTGGGTGCGCTGCTTTTTGATGAATTGCAGTTTTTTCAGCAATAGCGAGTCAACTAAGCACTTTTGATGAAAATGAATGCGGCGGCAATTTCAGTCCAATTTTAGCTTTTTTTGATAGCTAAAAAAAACGTAAACGAAAAAAAAAAAAGAAAATAATTATGTTTACAAAATTTTTAACGCGTTTTTCTCAAAACTTGGGTTTTTCAAGACACCTATATTTTCAAAAATTCATCGCTTAGAGAAATATGAATGAAATTTTCTCGTTTTGGTCTTATTTTGTGTTCAACTAAATAAGTAACTATCACGTAGTAAGTTTGAATACCTAACTCGATTTTCACAAATTCAACGTGAAATTATTCTTACTGTTACGAACGGAACGTCTCAATTTTTTTGTATTTCTCGCAACTAAAAAAAATATTCTTAATTCAATAGGTAATAGATAAGAATTAACGAATATGTACTTGGATTTTAGGGAAACTAATTCGGTGGGTAGTGGGTTCTGGGTACCTAGCTACCCACTACCTAGCACCTAGGCAATTGAAGTTTGAAATCATTGAAATTCATTTTTTATCGCACAGGCGCGTAGCTCCAAGCACATATTATTTGTCCCTTGAGTAAACTTCATTTTAGCATTTTGATAAATTATAAACAAAATCTGTCGGTTTCCCATTTCACTGACTTTTCATCACTTATTGGGTTGAAGTTTTCAGAAACTCATTTCTAGTTTAGACGCCTATTTTATGGTTTTAAGCGATTGGTGACGAAAAATACTCGCGCTTGTTTCTTTGCCGCGATATTTTTCATCATTTTGCTACCAGACATCCAATTTTACTAATCTACGTGAGAAAATAACGTCCCGTCGAGTACCTAGACCTACCTTATCCATGAGAAAAACAAAAAGACGTACGGTAGTCAACTGTAAGAATATGATGAATGACAGGGGCGGGCGTAGTCAATGAGGGAGAGGGGGAGTGTTTGACACCACCACCCCCCCCCCCGTGTCAAGCGCCGTATCGACACATTAAAATTGATGACCCAACTTCAAATCGCCATTACATGAAAACCAAAGGAGATGGCGAGCTGAGACTAAGTCTCATTCGATTTAGCGGACTTCTGTAGTCTAGAAAAACATTCACCTTGTCCCGCTAACACGTTCGTTGTCCGCGTGCTTGGTGTAGTCTCGTTATTTTATAACCGCATGCCGCACCTCGTACTCAAGATAATAAAGTGCGACAAAACGGTTCATTTTTACCCCCTCAGTCTTCTCACAACCCCCCTACCATCCAAAAAAAACCTCGTTTTTCAAGCCTCTATACTCATTTAGCAGTCACCGCGAAAAGAGCTTCCAACACCACTGGTTCAGCACCCCCCCCCCCCCTTCGGACGCCTCTGGCTATGCCATTGGTGGATGGCCCTGGTGCGTGCTGGCGTAGCAGAGCGAGAGAGAGCTTGGATAACGGAATTCAAAATCAAAATTGTTGACAACGAGGAAAAAAAGCTGTAGGTAGGTAGGTACTTTGGTACCATTACGTACAGACGCACCTACTAGGTGGTAGGTGGTAGGTAGTAGGTAGCTAGGTACTGACGCTTAGGGTTAGTCAAAACTTGGCTAAATTAGTTATCGATAATTTTTCAACGGGGGAAGGGGAAAAATTTCACTTTTTTTTCAATACACCACCGCACATAGAAACTTGAGAAATGGTATTTTTCAAAATTGCTCGATTATCGACAATTTAGGACTTGTTATCGATATTTATCGGTAATTTGTCAGCTCTGCTGACAACGGCAACGGCACTGGCACTGGCACTGGCACTGACAGTGACACTGACGCGACGGGCGACACAAGCCGTTCCACCTTGCACGGAACCTGGTGCTATGGCGCCGCGAATCATCTACCTAGGTACCTATACCTACTATCTGTACCTACACGGGCCACGCTATACCTAGGTGAAATCTTTGACCGAGTTGCGGCCACCCATTTCACAGCTAACGTAAGATGTTCGAGATTCAATAAAATTTGATTTTCACGCACCCTAGGTAATATTGGTGTATGAGAATTGGCAATGGTAGGTAAGATTTGCCTACAAAACGAGTGCCCTACATTGACTACTTCTTACCTTTACCTACTCGCGCCCAAGTATGAAGTATCTAATACCTAATATCTGGTACCTGGTACCTGGTACCTACCTTAGGTACGCTACGCCGCCGTAGCTGCTAAATAGATACATAGACATACATAGGTACATAAATACTCGTCAAGTCAAGTTGCAATCGGCCAAGTATTTGCCGCGCCACGCTCCTGCTAATAACGCATAGGTGTCTAAGGTGTGCAGAATGCACTACATTTCTGCAATGTACATAGGTATGTATATACAGCTAATGAGCTAAAGCTGCCACAAACCACAGCTACAGCTACAGCTACTGCTAGACGATCAGTCGATCAGCTAGTCCATCTTCTACTTGTACTTATCCGGGGACGGCGACCACGCTGAGGCAACGCAAGGCAACGCAAAGGGAAAGGGAAAGGAAAATGAAAAGGCAACGGCAACAAAAAAACTTTCAAACCAAACCGCACCGCACCGCACCGCATCGAACTGAAACCAGACACCGTACCGCCCCGCATCGTGTACGCGCACATACTTCCATGTACAGCTAATATCGCTATTAATTGCCCAAAATAAAACCAGTTTTCGCCAAATCGTATCGTATCGTATCCTATCCTATCGTATCATTTGGAAAGCATGCAATTCTACGAGTGAGAGAAGCAGGAATACGACGTGTATATTTATGAGAGAGAGAGAAAAAAAAAACTAAAACTAAACAAAAAAAAAACGAAGAAAAAAGCGGAGTGTGCGCGTGTTGGCGAGTGCGCCGCGCCGGCGTTCTAGTACCTACGTAATACTGAAAACTGAAATAATACATGGACGTGGACGTACGTATACCTAACCATAACCTACACATACGAATAAAATGCGCTCACGTATGTACTTATACCTATCTTCTACATACATGCATGGGTGTACCTAGACCCTAGACCCTAGACCCTAGACCAACCGATGCAGTGTACAAGTTCGATGAGGGGTGAGGGGAAGGGGAAGGGAGGAAGTGAGATGAGGTACGGCGCAGTAGGCGCAGCGACGAGTAGCTTAGTTAGCTATGTAATAGCAACTATACCAGTATATGTGGTATGTATGTATGTACTTAAGAAGTACCTAGTTGCTGTGCCTGCACGTGCACGTGCATATGCGTTTGCCTGTCTGTCTGTCTGTCTATGTATGTATGTATGTATGTATGTATGTATGTATGTATGTATGTATGTATGTATGTATGCGGTCTAACATAACATGTAGGTACGCGTGTACAATGTAAGTAAAGTACCTGCAGTTATCGTCCGAGTACCTAACTATGTAGTAGCTCTAGCTACCTACATCTGTACCATGCAAACGCATACGGCATACGCATCCTACGCATGGTACTTGGGTAAACGATAGTTTACGACTACGTATCAGTATCAGTATCAGTATCAGTATATAATACGTAGACGTACCTATAAGGTACTGCTATCTGCTCTTTTACATATACATGTAAGTAAGCAATGTTTCGAGAGTCTACATATTTATTAGTATGTATCAGAGGCGTATTAAGAAATTTTGCGCCCTAGGCAAAAGTAAATTTAACGCCCCCCCCCCCCCCCACCAAAAAAAGAACTGAGCGTAGCTTAACCACTTCCCTGATAGATTTCAGTCACCAACAATTTTTTTTCATCAATACACTGTCATTACGCAAGAAACACTAATTTGATCGTAGGCTCACTCAAAAATTTATTATTAAGAAAGAATCCAAAAATTTGAGAAAAAAATAGGGAGGAAGAATCAGATTTCAATTCAGTCATTTTTCACTATACTTTCAGTCAAAATCATTGATTTTTTTTGATAAACTGGAAAGTGATTGAAGAATCAGATTGATGAAAAAGCGTTAATTTCAAAAATAGAATAAAATACTGCCCGAGCGAAGCGAGGGCGAAATTTTTTTGAAAAATACCTACTGTTTGAAGAGCTAAAAAATATACGTTTCAGATTTTTGTAATTAAAGAATCTTCTTTTCAAACTTAAGAGGGCTTGAACCCCCTGAGCCCTCCTTGTACGTGCCTCTTTGCATAATTACATTGCATCAAGGGGCGCGAATCAGTGTTAAAAAACTTTTCAATTTGAAATTTATTTTATTTATAATGAATTATAAAAAATAAAAATTTTTGAATTTTGCGCTTTCAAAATTTTTGCGCCCCCAAAATCTCTGCGCCCTAGGCATTGCCTACTTTGCCTACTGGTTAATACGCCCCTGGTATGTATCTACGCCTGTCCGCAGATTTTGGTATGCACACGTATATTACGTATCTACTTGTGTACGTCTACGTAGTACGTACCTAAACTAGCATCACCATCTATTCTAGCAAGTAGGCACCTAATACCCACCTACAACAACCACCATGTGGCTACCTACCTATACCTATACCTATACCTATACCTATACCTAAACCATATTATACATTCATGTATAGGTATACCTAGGTATCGTATCGTACATTTATTACCCACCTTACCATACAATCTCATAAACGTTTTTTAAGGGAGAAAAAAGAGCACACGAACGAACGGCGACGACGACGACGACGACGACGGCGGCGGCGGCGGCGATGCACATAGCAGCGAGGGAGAGAAAGAGAAAGAGAGAGAGAAAAAAACTAGTTTCAAGTTTGACGGCGGTCGCAGATAGAAACGGAGAGTCGGAGAGGAACCTCAAGGTAGCCAGGCTTGTCCGTCGTACGATCTCGCTTCTTGTTTCTGGCGTTGCCGCAGCCGTAACCGTGGCCGTAGCCATCGCCATCGCCATAGCCATAGCCATAGCCCCCAGCCCAGAACAGTATCGCAATGCAGTCGTTATCGTTACATCCATAAAGATACATAAATACATACTCGTACATACATACATACGTACGTAGACGCAGACGTACCTACCTACTTACGTTATTCAAGTAAGTACCTAGACCTACCTACCTATAGGTATGTCTACGTATCCACTATCCAAATACATATGAAATGAACACTAAGCAACGAGCAGACTTGGGCTTGAATTGTGGATTTGGTTTTGGTGCGGTGCGGTGCGGTGCGGTGCGAAAGACGAGACGAGATCGAGAGTGGTACGGTAAGGCGCGGCGGCGCAGCGGTGACGGCGAAGCAAGGCGACATTACACGTTACACATTAAAGCGTGCGTATCATAAGTTGAAAAAATCGCCATTCAGCAACGAATAAATACGAACGTACCTAAACGTACTTGGCAAGACTTGCCGCAGCGGCGTCTGTTTCCCCTACCCGCAGTACCCGCACTACACACGCGAATAGGTACTTACTACTCTCTTAATTTGAATCAGTCAAAAATGCCTGGATTGATTCATGAAATAGTGAAAATCAAGTCACTGATAATCAGTCAAATTCCACTGATTTCCCAGTTAATCAGCGTCATTTTACTGTCAATCAGTGAAAAATTACCGATTCAAATAGTGGATTTTGATTGTTGAATCAGTGAAAATTAGTTGACTGATTGAAATCATTAAAAATTTACTGATTCAAATCAGTGGATTTCCATTATTGAAACAGTGAAAAAAAAATCAGTGATGGAAGAGCCGTCTTTGGAGCGCTCCTGCTCTTGCTCTTACTCCAGCTCTCAGTGATCTGGGCTCCCACTCTTTGCCCGCTCTTTTGAATATTTCAAGTAGGAGGGCTCTCGCTCTTTGTAGCTCTTACTCTTTTTATTAGGCGCTCCCTCTATGCTCCGCTCTTGCTCTTTGAATTTTCACATGCTCGCTCCCAGCTCTTGCTCTTGCTCCTGCTCTTTCAAATTATGAATAAAAATTGGACAAAAATGTAATATTATAGGTGAACTAATGAAAAGTTGTATGAAATTATCAAGTTTAGTTCGTAAAATCGTCATCAAAAAACTAAAAATGGGGGTTGAAAGTTGAAACATACTAATTCCACAACATTTTTCTCTTGTTGTCTTACAAGAGAACATTACATTTCACAAAGTACCTAGCAAAAAAAAAAAATGATAAAAAAGAAGAGCGGAGAGCCTGAAAAATTTGCCGGCTCTCGCTCCCGGTGAATTGATCACACCTTAAAGTGAACGCTCTTCAAATGAGTTAGTGAGGTGTTTTTGAAAGAGCGCTCTTTTTAGTTTTAAAATTTTTCATTTTGTGGCTGTTGGCTCTCACTCTCGCTCTCTCAGAAAGTGGGCTCTTTAAGGCTCTTGCTCCCGCTCGCTCGTGGCTCTTCCATCACTGAAAAAAATTCACTGATTGAATCAGTAATTAATTAACGATTGAATCAGTGAAATTTTATTTTTACTGATTTAGGGGTGAAATTTCACTGATCGAATCGTACTTTTTTTTACTAATTCCTACAGTGACTTGATTTTGTCGATTTTAATCAGTCATTTTTGACTGATTCAAATTAAGAGAGTACATACAAACTATTGCTGTTGGGTACCCAGCTATTAGCAGCTGCCTAGTACCCACTATCAGCGACAAGTAGGTACGTCTACGTACCTCTACCTATCGAGGAGCGATATTCCAAAACGGCTTTTGTCCATGGCATTTTCTGTTTCAGACTTAGTACCTGTGCGAAATTTACCTGTTGTTTTTAAAAATTTTGAAAAGTTGTTTTTTTTTTTTTAAAAAAAAAATCGATCAGAATAGTCAATACTAATGTAGTACATAACATTTACATGCTTAGACAACATGAAAACGATAGTAGAGTTTTCCCATGTAATTTAAATGGGAAAAAATGAAAAAAGCCACGACGAAGGACAAAACTGAAGAAATTTCAAAATTTTGAGAAAATAATGCATTTTGCCAAAAATCCAACTAGGTATTGCATCAAAAAGAGGTCTACATGCTTATTTTGAAGCTGCATTGAAAAAAATGAAAAATTGAGCTATAGCCTCTCAATGGAGAGCCACGACGAAGGACAGTTCTGTGTGCCGATTTGTAAATTTGGAAACATTTCTCTCGAAATCCTCATCATTATAAACCCTAATATCGAAAACATGATTGGATAGTAATTTTATGATATCTGGTGATCGATTAGACTAATTGTCGGATTTTGAAATAACCAACTGTCTCCCTCACCCTCAGCCTCTTGAGAACACAAGCCTCTACGAAGGACAAAAAAAACGGTTACACAACTAAAAGCTTTCAAAATCGACTTAATCGACTTCATTTTGCGTTTTCGGTGCCAAAATATGAAAGATGAGACCTTTCTGCGTTAAATAAGTGCAAACTTTGAGATCAATAAGCTATTATAGCGGATGATATGAAAACATGGCGGGTTACAGCCACGACGATGGACATTTAGACCACCTTTGTAGCCCCCTGGGGGAGAGGAATGTTTCGTACCCCATTTCTTTCGAGGGAATATGTTCGGGGCATGAAAATCTATCAAATAATTCCAACCGCAGTATTCTAGCATGTATATTTTGCGAGATGTTGGCCGGTTACATGGTTTTCTGCGAAAATTTAGAATCACCCATATGTACGTAGTATTCTTAATCGGCGAGTACCTAGCTAGTAGCTACCTACACTTACAGGTAACAAGTCACGCTTGCGCGAGTATCGCGGTGTTTTACAAAAATGTACAAAATTTCAAGCCATTTCAGGCGAAATGAGATACAACGCTTACCATACTCATTCCATTTCGCCCCTTCCCCTCCACATCCGCCTCAAAAAATTCCTACATGTTATATCGATCCGGCCGCTAGGACCGAAAGTATGATAAGCATAAAAACCACTAAAAAGTAAAAACCGTATTGACAGCTCAACGCTGAAAAGACCAACATTCAATCTGTAAATCAGCAATGAAAAATACCCTTTCGATACAGTACCAATACCAATGAAAAATACCTAACAAAATAAAATACAATTCAAACGATTTTTCTTGCCTCGTCAACATGTATCAAGTATCAACTGTTTTATACCAGGACAGAGTGTCTAACACACTTTCAAATCTCCAAAACAGGACCTTTTGATATTCGGTACTAATAAATGGTGTACTTACTCCCCATTCCCCCTACCTACCAACCTACCTACCTACCTACCTACACCCCCCCCCCCCAAAAAAAAAAAAAATTAAAAATCTACCTACTCAATTTTTTATCAATAATTATAAGCGATGAATGTAAATTCGGTTTAAAAATTCAAGAATAAGGAAGATGCCGAAAATTTTTGAAGAGAAAGGGTCATTTAAAAGTCAAAATTTCTTCAGATACCCTGTATCATCTCTTATCGCCTTACACAGCGTTGTCACTGACGACTTTTCGAATATTAGCTATAATGTATATGTAGGTACATATTATTTCGGCGAATGGGACCTCAAAAGCCTCAAAACACCACCTGTTACTGTTAAACACCCTGTATACTTGGGTAGGTAGATAGAGATAGGAAAAAAAACCAGACCAAAAGATGCGTAGGTAGGTAGGTAGGTAGGTAGGTAGGTACCTGGGTACATCAAAACCTGAAACTGAAAAAATATCAAGAAACTGGAACTAGAGGCTTCCAACACAAGTTGCTCGTGCGCGCGCACGCATACACACACACACTTGTATTCTATGTAGCTATACCATAACTAGGCAGAATGGAGTGGACAGACGAGGAATACTAGACGGTGGACAAAGAGACAGCAGACTTCAGACCCGAGACTCGAGACTAGACTGAACAAGAATAGCCGGCGCGCCACCGCATTAGCTACTATACTACCTATACCTAGCGTACGGTAGGTGGACCGTTTTATGAATGTTGAAAACGTGCACCTAGCAGTGTAAATGCACACATATGCCGAGTACCTACAACGTTGCGTCGCGTCGCGTCGCGTCGCGCCGCGCAGAAATTTACTTATAACAAATTTCACAACGCCGAGATTTTGCAAAATTGAGTAGGTATATTATTTAGTTGGGTAAGACGTTCCAATGCATCTGAATCCATTCTCAATATGAATTTGGCCGAAAACTGAGGAGGAGGGGGGGACTCTCCAAGAGAAAGCGGTAAAATGGATAAAATTCAATTTTTTTCATTTTAACGAAGCACCTCTACTCACAAGGAGTACAATATACAGTATTCGACATAATGAGCTCATTTCCGAAGCAATGTCGATGAAAAAAAACAACAACAAAAAGACTGGGCCGGATAAATAGGGACAAATTTCGATACAATAAAGTATACTCACATTCGACTGCGCAATTATACTCCCTAATCCTGATGGAGGTACAAAGTATCATTTGTATCTCTCCCTCCTCCCCCCCCCCCCCCAATCACACCAGATCGGCATTTTTATAGCATTGAAACAATATGAAAGAGAACCGTATTTTTTGGGTATTAAAAAATCAATTTTTTCAAAGGCTTCGCTCGGACATGAACATACCCAGGGAAAAGTCATCAGGTCTGATCAGACCTGAAAAATGGCCGTTCATGAGCAGGTATGATCATACCTGATCAGACCTGATCAGGCATGAACAGGACAAAAAAAATTAAGGGGTTTAGGTATGATCAGACCTGATCAGACCTGAGCAGGCATGAGCAAGACTATTATACGCCAGGCCTGCTCAGGTCTGATCAATCGCGGCCATTTTTCTTTCCTGATCAGGACTGATCAGAACTATTTAGTCATGCTCAGACCTGATGACTTTTCCCTGGGTAATGACAATTATACACATTATTTCAGACGAAAGAGAGAAAAAATGCTTCTTTTGACACCCCTTCCGCGAAAATTCTTATGGTATTCGAAGTCTCGGTACACTCATTTTTCTCCTCTCCTTCCTCCTCCTCTTCCTCCTCCTCCCCCCCCCAGAAAAAAGCATTCGACGCCCCTGTAAGGTATATACCCTGTACTTACATATGTGTAGTACGTCTACGTAAGTACATACATATTACATACAAGGTACATACAGTGCCGGTACAGGAATGTCAAACGCATCGCGCACCTGTAGGATGCGTTTCGGAATTCGTAGTTGCATCGACATTTCGCCCGGTATCGCATTGTTTGCGCACTGTATTCATTCAGCAGCATGTCATACGCCAGTCGCCAGCTTTACGCGTTAGCATGTAGCATTCTAGATTTCTAGCATTCTAGCAGTCTATAGCATTCATCATGTATCATCGAATCGTATAAGGACGTGTACTCTAGGTACTAGGTACGTAATGCCATCTTTCGGCACATGAAACGCATAGATGAGCCGCCAGCAGCCGGTCGGTAAAAATGGCTAATCTGAACGGTGAACGGCAACGGTGGCGAATTGGCGAAAAACTGGTAAAACGGGCGCGTCTCCTTCAGGGCGTATTCTAAGAAAATTTTGAAGCTACACAATCATAGTTTCATTGAAAACTTTTTTGCATTTTACTGCTCTCGTAATTAAGGGTGGAGGCTCAAAATTCGAGGGAAAATAAGGGAGGAATGGTCAAATTTAAAATCAGTCATTTTATATTGATCTTTCAGTCGAAATTGTTGGTTTTTTTTTTGACAATTTTGGAACCGATCGAGAAATCGAGAGATTTTTAAAAAAAGATTGAAATTTTTTTGAAAAATATAATTCTAAAGAGCAAAAAATTGCATTTTTAAAAATATTTTTGTGATGAAAAATTTTTCGGGGTTATAAGGAGGGGGCTCGAACCCTCTGAGCGCCTCTCTTGGGTGCGCCCTGAGTGCCTCCAATACTTTTTTTTTTTGAAGAGGTAAATATAGTGGAAGATGGAGAGACCATTGACCAGTGGCATCATCAAAAGCTGTTTTGGTTAGGGACAAAATGAGTATCAAGCTTGGAATAGCAGAAGGAATTTCGAGCCAGGGAGCGAAAGTACTTTCGCCTTTTCACCTAAAATAAGTCACGCAACTATGATTTTTGTTCATACCCGAGCGAAACAAGGACTCTCGCCAGAATTTTGGGGATACAATTGTGCCTCTTTGCGGGCCACTTTTCGACGTGACTGTTATTGATTCAAAAATGAGGAAAAAAGCAGAAAAAAATATTTCTTTAAATTTTTATGTTGTCACCTCACTTAATTTTGTGAAGCTTTTGTTATTTTTTTTTGTCGTTTGAGTACTTATATAACAAAAATTGCTGGAATATTCAAATTTTTTAAACTGCACAATTTTTTTTGGAGCTGCACAAAATGTGCGGAGCTGCACGTTAGAATACACGCTGCCCCCCCCACCCGTTTGCGATATATACTACAACTACTACATACATAAAAATATAAAAATACGCGTCTGAAATATTGTCAGGATATGCAAAATAGTAGATAGGTAAGTAGGTGAGTAGCTACCTACCTACCTACCTAGGTATGTGCAATTACTTGCATGTAAAGTAATCTATAGCCGTCGCGTCGGATGGGACAACCATTGATAGGTCTAGAAACATCTGTACGGTAGGTCTACATACACCCTACCTACACCCATACCGTACCTTAACACACGAGTAATACGTAGCTGTAGTAACGTAACGTGACGTGACGTGACGTAACGTAACGTAACACGTGAGACCAGGAGACATGACAACTGACATTGACGCGTAGGCGTACTAAGTACGTACCTTATTGGAATGGGACGAAGATAAATCGTCCGGAGTGCGGGGCGACGAATGGTTGCTGTAGCAGCTTTTATTATCGTCTTGACGTTCCTTCAGGTAACCATTGGGTACGGTCGCCGAGCCACCGCCATTCATGCTGTCGCAGTCGGTGCCGGGACCGGGGCCGGGGCCGGGACCGTGGTTGTGACCGTGGCCGTGGCCGTGTCCGTGTCCGGCTCCCAAATTTAGACCCAACGGGGCCGCCGCTGCCGCCGAATTATAATGCGGGTTATCGATGCGACCCACTCGGTAATCATCTAGCCGTAGGCCCGCCACCGTGTCTTATATCGTCGGCGATGGTTCCACGTGTAGCGTATATTATTAGTAGAGCAGAGTAGATGCGTGCAGCGCAGCGGAGTATTTTAACGTATTCCGGGCAAAATTGTAGGTATTTTAAGCGGGCGTCGAGCGTCTGGAGGCGACCAAGGTGGCTCTATAGCTATAGCTTCGGCTTCGGCTTCGACTTGGACTTGGGTGACGGCATCAGCATCGGCATCGGCGTCGGCTGCGCTCAGCCGAATATCGTGCACCATGTACGCTAACGCGTTAGCGGTGCTGGTCGCAACGGCGACGGTGGCAGCGACGGCGACGGCGGCGGTGGCGGTGGCGGCGAGCCGTGCGACGACGTTTTCCTGTTCCGATCTCAAACTCAAAAGCCGCAACGTAACGAGTCGAGTTGTTGGCATTTGCGTTGGCGCGTTCACACGACGCGAGGACGCGACTCGCTGGCTGGTCGGAACGCACAATTACAATTATTGGCGGCACACGCGATACCGATATTTGAAAATTTTACTCGTCGAACCGTCGCCGAGTTGCACGCGGTAGCGGTGGCTGGCGGAGGCGAGGCGAGGCGAAAGCGAAACGATGAGGTGACCGAGCTGCTGGTAAACGTACACTCGCGAGCGCGGATGCGGATGCGGACGCGGACGCCAACACGTGCATTTATCGTCTATCGTCTACCGTCTACACCGTCTACACCGTCTACCGTCACTGTCACTGTCACCGTCCACGCTTTTGACGGCACCCGGCTCCAGTTGCAGTTGCAGTTGCAGTTGCAGTTGCAGTTTGCAGTTTGCGGTTGAAGTTGCTTCGGACCTGCAGCGTCGACGAGACGGGGGCGCCGGCTACGGACGAGTAGTAAAAATTGACCAATTTATGCGAGTACATGCAGGTATTGTTGTAATTTATACAGGTACATAGGTAGGTAGGTACAAGTTGAAAACGTTCGCGACGCACACCAAGTCGCCGATCACTGGATGGTCCGGGCGTGTTTCGGCGTTCGATGTGATGGTGCGCGACCACGAGCTACCAATAAGTATTAATCGTCAACCAACGACGAGAATAACCCGGCTAATAGCCATCGAACGACCAACGACGAACGCGAATACCACGTGAAAAGTGAGAAAATCCGCCGCACACGAGCATGATAATGATAATGGGTAATGGGTACGGGTACGGGTACCTAATAATCGACGAGACGAATAGACCGCAGTCGGCAGTCGGCAGTCGGAAGTCGCAGTGGCGGGCGATTGTTTCGTAAGACTGCGGAAAGTGGATAGCGCAGCTAGCAGCAGTCCGGGCAGAATAAACGAAAAAGCCGAAATAATGTAGGCACCTACGTAAGTACGTACATACGTGCTAGGTAGGTAGGTGGTAGGTGCATGCCCGACAGTAACACTTTGCTAACGCACGACCGAATCGAAAGAAGAAAAAATCGAATAAATGAAACGGAGAAAAATGGAGGAAAGGCGACGAAAAACGAGAGAACAAACACCACCGAAACAAAAATTACGAATACAAATTTACGAATATACGAAAACAAAATTTGACTGCGAAATACAAACGAAAATGAGGTTGGTTGGTTGGTTGGTTGGTCGGTCGGTCGGTCGGTGGACGAACGGACGGACGGACGTACGACGAACGCTGCTTACTCGTTACACCGATACAGACACACTAAACTAAGACTAAAACTAAACAATAAACTAACATAAAAAAGAAACGGAACAGCAACACGAACACGAACACCGTTTCGTACTTGCGTTCGTGTTAGCCACGACGGTAATGCTGCTGGTGGTAGTGGTGGTAGTGGTGATGGTGGTAGTGGCGGTAGGAGCGGCGGTGGTGGAGCCAGTGCTGGTGCTGGTGGTGGTGGTGGTGGTGATGGCGATAGTAAAATAGTAGTAGGTACATAGTAGTAGTAGTAGTTGTTGTTGAAAAAATGCTGGTAGTGGTAGTGTGGTAGCTGCCGCCGCCGTCACCACCGCATGTCGTCGTCGTGTTGTGAATGTGATGTTGGTGGAAGCGGTGGCGGTGGCGGTAGCGGTTCGCGTCGGCTTCGGCGGACTTCACAATGAAATGAAAATTGAATGCGCTGGAGTACTGGTCTGCCAAAACCAATGGCACACTGGTACTCTTTTTCCGCACTCGGTCACTCACATTCACATGGCAGTTGGCAGTCCAACTCCAAACTCGGTACTCGGCAATCGGCACTCCATACTCTGCATAAATGCCTATCTATTTACCTCCCTAGCTACTCTTTACGCTACTTCCTTTGCCGGGAGGGGGTGTGAAGGCGCTACAGAGTACTGCATTAGCAGGCGACCACGAATACCTACGTACTTAAGTAGGTAGGTATCCACAATGATTATGTATTTTTACCACAAGTTGGTATACGCGTTATATGCGCGTAAAGTAAAAATTGCCTCTGCTCATGTCCCCTTTACACGCAAAAAAAACCAAAAAAAAACAATAGCTATCACAGTATATCTACATCCAACTTACATAGACATAGACATAGACAGGGACTACGGCGGGGTACCACAGACACGTTTTCGAGAAGCACGCACGAATATAGCTAAGTACCTAAACAAATAGGTACGCCGATCCCTTCGCATGTATGTAGTAGTACTTACCTAGCTAGTAGCTACCTAGTACCCTACCTTCATTCCGCTCGATTGGAATGTTGAAAACAATCTGATGATCGGCCCCTAATCTGGAATGTAAATCTAATGAACGAATTTATTGTCCGTCCGTTATATCATGAAGACACTTTTTGCAGTGGTACCAGCAGCGGCAAAAAGTGCTGCAGGGTTTCTCAAATCAACAAACAATACTAACAAGTAGATGGCAGACAGATGAAAATTCATTTCAATTTTTCGAAAAAAAAACACAAACAAACAAACAAAATGTTTCGATTGTTCATTTCCTGAATAACTTTTTTCTGAAGTTTGAGAATCCCAAAAATTTAAAACGTTTTGCTCATTGGTAACCCTGCAAAAAGTGTCACGGCATAATGGACGGGCAGCGGCTTGTGTGCCATTTTTTTAAACCCTCTCACCTCCCGAGGGTCTACCTCCGTTCCATTCTTAAAATCGTTCCAATTCTGGATGATTCCATCCGATTTCAATTTTTTTTGGCTCTAAAAATAGCAAAAAGGGCTGCGCACATTTTTTGTTATGGTGAAAATTTCGAAAAAACAATAATTATTGCGTGTTTGTTTGTCAAATTTCTAAAAAAAAAAAAAACAAAAACAAAAAAAAACAGTCTTTTATCTACATTAGGTTTGAATAGCAATTTTTTGCGATTTTTATCAGAAATAAACGAAATCCGACGAAACTGATTACGAATGTGATAAAAAGTTGCTGAGAATCGTAAACTGAGCGAGTACTTATACTTAGGTAGGTACGTAGGTAGGTAGATATACAAGAAATTTTTTAGCTCGGTCCTATCCTCCAATTTTATCCGATTTAAATTTTTTAAATGCTAAATTACAGCTGAACGAGGTTCACATACCTACATTTACCTACATACCTATATTTTTTTCATCGTATGAAAATTTCGACAAATTATCTCCTGGATCGTCAATTTTCAAATGATGGTCAAAAACGCCTGTCATGAGGTTTCACTTACCTACATAAGTAGTATGAGAGCGAGGCGAGAGAAATTTTCGGGAAATGAAAAAAGCTATTTTCCTCACGCATGGATATAAAATGGTGAATTCCGAAAAATACAATTTTTTCTAATGATTTCTCGACAAAACTACTTAAAGAGCCTTGAAAAGGTGAACACTACCTATTGAGAAAGATTTTCTTTCAAATATACAACTTGATCATACAAATTTCGTCAATCCATTTAAAATGAATTCAGTAAATCAACTCGATGCAGAAGCTTACAAAAAATTGAAACATCCAAAAATTCACCGATTAAAATTTAAAATACTTACAAAGATTTTTTTTCTGAAACTAACGAAAAATAAAAAATAAAATCGGCCAGAGGGTTCAAAAAATAGGACAAAACAAACTTTTCAGAATAGGTACAACTATTAGAAAAAAGTTTCATTTTAATGTTTTATTTGTTACTTCATCTCGCGTAAAATAAAAACCAACTTGGCTGATTTGATTTCGCCTGATTCTAACCTACCTATACTTACCATTACTAACACCAAGCTAGCTAAGCTCTTTTTTTCTACATTACTCTACTCTACTTGTACTCCTGTTTTGTTCAGTTCAGTTCAGTTCAGTTATGTTCTGTTCCAAGTTCCAAGTTCCAAGTTCCAAGTTGTATAGGCTATTCTACCTATCTAGATATGCTTTTCCAACTCTATTCTGTTTCGTTTTTTTCTTGTTTTTTTCATTTTATTTGACTACATCAATATTCCACCATACTTACCTACTCGCACTTTATTTATTCATTTTATTTCTATTTAGCTACGTATTTTGTTTTGCTTTGTGTTCTTTTTTTTGTTTGGTTTGATTCGATTCGATTTGTTTTTTTTTTGTTTTGTTTTGTACCTAAGTATCTCTGTGTTTTTTTTTTTCATCCCTATCGCGTTTAAAAAAGATGAATACCCAAGCGACTAAGTTATTCGTTGTTTAAAGTACCTCAGCAGGTTCCCATTTCAAGATTGTCGCTTTCCGCTTTCTGTCAGCGTCAGCTACAAATCTTGATCTCCAAGTCTTTTGTCGACCGAACGTAGTGTAGGTACATAGTACTTACGTATGTAGGTAGGTACTCGATAATACATATGTTATGTAGGTACCTAGCTACCTAGTACCTACTAAAGAGAATGCGTAAAACATATGAAACACGCGAATACGAATACTTACGCAATACCTACGTGAGTACAGTGCCGGCAACCTAAATTTTTCCCGGTTGTAGCGAAAAATTGTTTTTACAAATTCATATGTCATAGAAAATGAAAAATTGAAACTTAAAAATTGGCGTCAATGGCGTAGGCAGAAACCTCTGAAAGGGAGGGATCGGAAGATCAGAACCAGTGGTTTTTGGTGGGGAGGGGGGAGGGATGCAAAATGGGTACAAGGCAAAAACCAAAGTGTTTTTGGGAGTGGTGCGGAAGAGGGGGTAAAAAGAGCCTCTTTCGCACTTAGACCGGTACCGGTACCTATCGAAATCGACTATCGAGAACGACAAATTTAATATTCAGTACCTAACCTAACCTACCCTAATTCGTAAGAGATCCACGGGCGGCGCCGTGGTACCGTATGAACCCATTGAAAAGAACGAGCGCGATTCAACGCAACGGCGCGGCGGCCGCGGCCAGACGATGAGACGAACCTATCAAGACAGACAAATACGAGTAAATGGACACTCGGACAAGGGACAGGCGACAGGCGACAGGCGACAGGCAAACGAGCGCAAACAAAAAGCTTTAGTGTACCTATACTATACTATACTATACTATACTATACCTACCTAATATTGTGCGAGTAGGTATTCATTTCTAATTTCTATTGCTTACATTAGTAAAGGCGCTTTTTAAATAAAGGAACAAAACAATCGACGTACGGCGGCGCGGCGCGGACCGCAGTGCCTCTTCATTTAAATTTTACAATCGCCGTACGTGACTTTCTATGCGCGTACAACAATCATCATCTTTTCAAATCAAAAAGAAAAAAGGAACATTTACGTAGGTAGTTATATAAACGAAAATAAAAGAAAATAAAAGAAAAGAAAAGAAAAGAAAAGAAACGAAACGAAACGAAACGAAACGAAAAAAGGTCCGTCATCAGCGCATCTCGCGGTCCGCGGTCCTGCTCCGATTGCAATCGCGGACACCACTATTTTCTTTACGTCGTTGTATGTACTTACTTGTACCTAATGTAAGTATGGTAAGTATAGATATACCTAGGTATATCACATATATATAGATATAACGTATGTAGGCACCATATACCTAATACCTACTACCCACGTAAATATAGGTACGTACTACGTAGCTATACCTGGGTGATTCTGAAATTTCGCAGAAATTTACCTATGGTTTTTGAAAATTTTGAAAAGTTGTTTTTAAAAAAAAATTCGATCAGAATAGTCAATACCTACTAATGTAGTACATAACATTCACATGCTTACGTTAGACAACATGAAAACGATAGTAGAGTTTTCCCGTGTAATTTAAATGGGAATAAATGAAAAAAGCCACGACGAAGGACAAAACTGAAGAAATTTCAAAATTTTGAGAAAATAATGCATTTTGCCAAAAATCCAACTAGGTATTGCATCAAAAAAAGGTCTACATACTTATTTTGAAGCTGCATTGAAAAAAATGAAAAATTGAGCTACAGCCTCTCAATGGAGAACCACGACGAAGGACAGTTCTGTGTGCCGATTTGTAAATTTGGAAACATTTCTCTCGAAATCCTTATCATTATAAACCCGAATATCGAAACCATGATTGGATAGTAATTTTATGATGTCTGGGTCTGGGGATCGATTAGACTAATGGTCGGAATTTGAAATAACCAACTGTCTCCTTCGCCCTCAGCCTCTTGAGAACACAAGCCTCTACGAAGGACAAAAAAAGCGGTTACACAACTAAAAGCTTTCAAAATCGACTTAATCGTCTTTGAAATGCCTTTTCAATATATGTAGTAATACGAAATGTTGCGTTCAATAAGCGCAAACTTTGAGATCAATAAGCTATTACAGCGGAGCACAGACGTGTTATGATATGAAAACGTAACGGGTTACAGCCACGACGAAGGACATTTAGACCCTCCTGAGGGAGAGGAATGTTTCGTACCTCATTTTTTTTTCGAGGGAATATGTTCGGGGCATGAAAATCTATCAAATAATTCCAACCGCAGTATTCTAGCGTGTAGGTATATTTCGCGAGATATTGGCCGGTTACGTTTTTTTCTGCGAAAATTTAGAATCACCCACCTGCTCCCTCTTCGATTTTTACAAAACGATACAATACGATGCATTAGACATTAGGTAAGCTGAGGCTCAGGCATAGGCAGTTGGGCACCTATCACACCACATTTCCAGCTCCAGCTCCATCTCCAGCTCATCCCAGTCATTACCGCGCTGGTGCCTACATAAGTCGACCGAATGCCGAAAACTTTGCGAATTGCCATGCACCCGAACTCCGAAACAGTACCTAGGTAACAGTCACCAACACTAACCATTTCTTTCGATATAGTCTAGGGACCAATTTGAAAAAAGACGCATATTTAGCGGTCCCGTGGACCCTACGAGTATACCAAGTACCGGCAGTTGATTATTCATAATTCGGACCTGCTGAAAACAACTAGCCCGCCGGTACGTCGAAAAAGTGGTGCAAAGTTGCCCAAAGTTGAGCTTAAAGTTCAAAAGTTCACATTTTTCGAAAAATCGCCAAAAATCGTAGATTTGCTCAATTTAATCGTTCTTGGGCTCATTTTGAAGGGAATTTCAGCCTCTTTCTCATGATGTATCATAAGTTGGGTTTTACTCAAAACTTCCCTCAAATTTGAGCAAAATACTCAAATTCAGTTTTTTTTGAACCTTTGAAACCTATTAGAAACGAACTTAGCTCACTTTTCGAAAGTTTTATTGGAGTAAATGTTACGCTCCATTAAATTCTCTGTTCAATGAGCTATTGGAGAGCTCTCTAACTTGAGTTGGAGCTGAGTAGATCAGTTTTTTGTAAGAAAGGCACTCAACTCAAAAAACGTTGAAAACCCGAGAATCTATTTACAGTGAAATAATAAGTTGAAATATTGCGAAGACGGTATCTTTAAAATGTCAAAACGATTGCTTTGAACTGAGATTTACTCAAATTTGAGTGAATCACTCAAATTTTTTGACCGAATAATCAATATTGGTTGTTGTATGTCGTTTTAATATGATTTTTTTCGCCGAATGCGATTTTTTGTTCGAAATTTTCATTGAATAAAAATTTTTGCCCCTTCCCCATCCTCACTTACCCTTTTTCTAGCAAGAATATCGCAAAGGGTCCCGGCGGTTAGGATAGGCGAATCTGCTCCAGAGTTGAAATTTTAAACTAACCGACAGAATTTGGTTCTTGGGATCTGAAAACTACCTCGTAAAATTTTTGGCCCCCTACCCCTCCCCTATTCAGAGTTATAGGGCAAAACGGTAGTTTTTTCAGCCTTTCCTCAAAACATTTTTATCTCCGAGCGTTTTCAACCAAATTTTTTCAAATTTGCAAGTTATACACCCTGCTGAGGAACATTAGTGGGTGGTTTGAAAATTTTTATGGTGATAGTTTTTCTTCGCATTTTAAAACTTCAAATCAAGTTTTCTACATGATGTATTCTGAAGTGCAATTTAAAAAAAAAATGTATTTCATGTAGCTATATTTCCTATGTACTCTCTAAATCTGAATCAGTCAAAAAACTGAAAATTCACTGATTAAACAGCGAAAAGTGTGCAACTATTAATCAGTGAAATTTGACTGTCAATCAGTGAAAAATTACTGATTCAATTAGTGAATTTTCATTTTTGAATCAGTAATCTTTTTTCAACTACTGAAATGAATCAGTAAAAATTAAAATTTACTAATTCAATCAGTGAATAATTACTGATTCAATCAGTGATTATTTACTGATTCAATCGGTAAATTAAAATTTTTACTGATTCGATCAGTAAATTCCATTTTCTACCGATTCAAAAATGAAAATTCTCTGATTGAATCGGTAAAATTTTCACTGATTTGTTCAGTTGCACACTTTTGTCTTATTAATCAGTGAATTTTGACTGATTCAAGTTTAGAGAGTAGTATGTAATAATCTTCATAAAAACGGCCATTTTTGACCAAAAAATTTTTCTGGTAGTAATACCTATGTATTCCAAAATATGGATTTGTACACCACTTGCCTAATTTTCATTTTATTTCATATTTTTTTCGTGATTTGTGTAATTTCAAGTCCAAATAAGTACAGCACGCGGCTCATGATTGAATATCTCACTTTTTTTTTGTTCAAGAAATTAGCAGAAGAAAAAAATTGCAACAGATTCATGTTCTGCAGCTCAAACTACTTCAATAACCCCATTTTTGCGATCAAAGCACTCGAATTTTGAAAAGTCAGTTTTGAGTCGAAGAGTTTTTTTTTTACATCATCTTAGTTTTGGAAGCAATAATTCAAAAATAATTGGTCTCAGTTTGGAATTATAAAAATGATTTTTTAAATTTGGTATGATTCAAATTTCTACTCTTTCAATGTACGTGACATACTACATTGAAAAAAAAATTGTTTACTCAGTTTGAGTGTTTTGATCGTAATATTGGGGTTTATTGAAATAGTTCGAGCTGCTGAACACGAATCTGTTGCAATTCATTTTTTATGACAATTTCTTAGGCAAAGAATGTGAGATATTCAATTGTGAGCCGTGCTGTGCTTTTAATATGGACATGAAATCACACAAATCACGAAAAAGAGATGTAATGAGGTGAAAACTAAAAAAAAATTTAAAAAATTTTCAAACCACCCACTAATGTTCCTCAGCAGGGTGTATAACTTGCAAATTTGAAAAAATTTGGTTGAAAACGCTCGGAGATAAAAATGTTTTGAGGAAAGGCTGAAAAAACTACCGTTTTGCCCTATAACTCTGAATAGGGGAGGGGTAGGGGGCCAAAAATTTTACGAGGTAGTTTTCAGATCCCAAGAACCAAATTCTGTCGGTTAGTTTAAAATTTCAACTCTGGAGCAGATTCGCCTATCCTAACCGCCGGGACCCTTTGCGATATTCTTGCTAGAAAAGGGTAAGTGAGGATGGGGAAGGGGCAAAAATTTTTATTCAATGAAAATTTCGAACAAAAAATCGCATTCGGCGAAAAAATCATATTAAAACGACATACAACAACCAATATTGATTATTCGGTCAAAAAAATTTGAGTGATTCACTCAAATTTGAGTAAATCTCAGTTCAAACAATCGTTTTGACATTTTAAAGATACCGTCTTCGCAATATTTCAACTTATTATTTCACTGTAAATAGATTCTCAGGTTTTCAACGTTTTTGAGTTGAGTGCCTTTCTTACAAAAAACTGATCTACTCAGCTCCAACTCAAGTTGAGAGCTCTCCAATAGCTCATTGAACAGAGAATTTAATGGAGCGTAACATTTACTCCAATAAAACTTTCGAAAAGTGAGCTAAGTTCGTTTCTAATAGGTTTCAAAGGTTCAAAAAAAACTGAATTTGAGTATTTTGCTCAAATTTGAGGGAAGTTTTGAGTAAAACCCAACTTATGATACATCATGAGAAAGAGGCTGAAATTCCCTTCAAAATGAGCCCAAGAACGATTAAATTGAGCAAATCTACGATTTTTGGCGATTTTTCGAAAAATGTGAACTTTTGAACTTTAAGCTCAACTTTGGGCAACTTTGCACCACTTTTTCGACGTACCGGCGGGCTAGTTGTTTTCAGCAAGGTCCGAATTATGAATAATCAACTGCCGGTACTTGGTATACTCGTAGGGTCCACCAAACCTCACTTTTTCCATGGTTGGTCCCTAGACTAATAGTACTCCGTAACACAAACCACCGCCTGCTCACCCCCACCCTTCGCCAATTCAAAATGAACACGTTCTGCCCAAAAATGTGGATTTGAACGCTCACCAATGCGGCTAACCTTAGATTATTGGCAGGTAAGAACTTGGGTCGGTGTTGAAATTCATACCAACGGACCATTTTTATGGACTTTTCTCTAGGCGCAGCGCAGCGCAACGTTGAAAAATTGCAAAATTTTCTGGCTGCTCGGAAACATGTGACATGTGACACCCGCTTCTAACCGATTCGGTATGGTATGGTATGGTATGGTATGGTATGGCATGGCACGGCACGGCATAACACGTCGAAAATGGGCCAAGTATCCGTAAGTAGGTAATTAGGTATACCTACCGAATTTCAGTTTGTTTGTACTTTTTTTTTCGTCGACTAAAAAAATAACACCAATATGTATTTCGCAGGGCGATAAGATGGGTATACGTAAGTACTCAACTTGCCTCATTTTGAAATTTCAAAAATTTGCCTAAATTCGAAAAACGCGCCTCAAAATTTCATTTTCGCCCGGTAGGAATATTTTTACCTGTCTCGTAACGTCGACGTCGCGTCGTAGATAAAAAATATCGAGAATTGTACAGAAAAGGGGGGGGGAATCATTTCAAAAATTGACAAAATTAGGGACGACAACCCCGGGAAGGTCTGTAGGTACAGGTAGACAGGTAAACACTAGACACCTATCGCAAATACATATCTAGCGTAAGCGTGTAGGTACCTATGTAGGTGTAGGTACCTAAGTGAATACGTTGGCGTCTTGATACAGAACCGCTTGTAGATACCTACTTATGGTAAAATACCAGTTATACCTACCTAGATCATTTTTTTTGAGGCGCTCTACGTCGTTTCAGAATTGTCAGCTCTGATTGTTACCAACATATCGTAATCGTGTAGGTGTAGCCTCAAGTCTTACCTACTTTTCAGAAAATACCTACCTATAAACTTTGCATTTTTCGTCTTATCAAACCGCTTGTATAGATTCATATTTTGAATAAATTGAGTCACATTTTTATAGTTAAAATTTCCTGTTGTTTGCAAAGGTGAATGTTAAAATGTACCTACGTAATGTTATTTATGTAGGTAGGTATGTACCTACATACCTATTTAGTTTTCGATGCGGTTGCTGATTATTTCATATTCGGCCAAGTACCGTCGACATATTTTTCGAGCGATCAACCCGTTTTACGAATTTTGAGTGTTACCTATTTGTCAAGCATCGAAGAAAATGTAAATTTGCGTTGCACCAAAAAAGTTGGATTTCGTCACCAGAATCGTTTGTTTCGAGATTTTCGCCGTGTTTTTACACTTACCTAATACCTATACCATAGGTACTAGGTAGGTACTTAACTTATCAAGCGATTAACACTAATTATTGAATCCACTCGGTGAAATTCCAAAGTGAAAGTGATCCGTACCTAATTGGTAGTTTTTCAACTTCGGTTTTTCAACAATTTGTTGATGAAAATCTTTAAAGACCATCTTTATACCTAATGTTAAAAATACAGCCAGATTGAAAAACTAGACACACTGTGGCAAAAGATCGGACTTCCTAGTATTAGGTACATACTATATATACGTACAAACTGGTGACTAATCGCGAGAATTCAAACTTTAAATTCTTTTTTCTTCAACACTGCGAGCTTTTCAGACCAATTCTTTTCTTTTGGCATCCATCCTAACTAAGTAGGTATTCTTTTAGTCTCTGTTTTTCCCTACCAAGTGGATAGGTATCGCTCGCGCGAATGGTACACATTTTCAAGAACAGAAATAAAATACCTACGTTTTTCTCTATGATGCACCGTTCGCGAGATATTTTTGAAAAACTGAATAAACTTTAAACTCGAAAAGCTCAACTTTCAAACCACGGATCGACTTGAAAATTTAATCAGCTCTTCTCCTGCATAATCTGCATATCTATTGTAAAAATTTTAGCTCGATGTGTTCAGTTTAACGATAGAAATCGCGCTAAGAAAGGCTTCATCAAACAAACAAACAAATAAATAAACAAACCCTTATGATTGCAATAGCGGACTTCTCGCTAGGGCGGGAAGTCCGCAAAAAAAAGGCATGACTTGGATTTTATTCGATGATTCGTAATTGATAAAACACCCCCCCCCCCCCCCAAAAAAAAAACGTGTAATTTTTCTGTGTCTTTTAAGCCTGGATAAAGAAAATATGTACCTGCTTAGAATCTCTTTTTTTTGTTTTTGTTTTTTTGTGTTTTTTTTTTTTTTTCAAAATTCAACCACGCTACTTTGTAGAAAAGAGGTCAACGTTTATCAAAAACAAAAACAAAATTGGTTCATACTTAAATAATGTCAGGACACCAATTCAAAGAAAAAGTGATCCAGATAACTGGTATGTTACCATATTAGGCTTCGGCGGCGCGAAGAGCGAAAGCTTCCCCAACTACATAATTCCGAGTACGAACCACGAAATACGAAACACGAAACACGAAGCACGAAGCACGAAGGGAAACATAAGAAGGAGACGACAGCCGGCGAATGAACCCGGAAATAATCAACCAATTTAATTCGGCGCTTTTCCACCTGTTGGATTTTTCGTCCGGCGCGACGCGACGCGACGCTACGCTAGTTTTTCATTTTTACAATTTCGCCTACTTGGTACTTACCTATACTTACGCGTACCTCGTACGGTACCTAGGCGTAAATACGTTTACTCGATACCCCTACGTATAGGTAGGTAGTTAGGTAGGTTACCGCTATAGTCTATAGTCTATGTCTATATCTATACCCATAGCTTACCTATCTACATTAGATACTTAGTAGACAGGTAACTCGGGAATTGAAAGAACTTCACGTAGATGTAGGTAGTAGGTACCCAAGTACCTACATACATATCAGATAGGTAGGTAAATATGTACTAGGTACTTGACGTACCTCTACATATGCATTGCCCATCCCCCATCGTATACGTATACGTAGGCGTAGGCGTAGGTGGTATGGCGTTTATGGCCGTTTACATCGTTTACCTACTAAGCGTACTGCAGCTGCGTAGCCAGGTAGCTGAGTAAGTACGAGTACTTATACTTAGGAAGGTAGAGGTACCTACTGTACCGCGCCAGACGCAACCGCAGGTACCATATGCCTCATCGTTACGCAGCGCAACGGCAAAAAGCGACGATGACAGCGACGCAGTTTTTGCCGGGGGCTGCGAACTACGACTACGAGCGAGGGTGACTTCTTATCGTTTCTCTTGTTTTTTTCTTCTCTTTTCTTTTCTTTTCTTTTCTTTTCTTTTCTTTTCTTTTCGTAGCGCCTCGTCGCGTCGCGTCGAGGTCGAGACGCGTTTTTCATTTATTTTTTTTATCATTATTATTTTGTCTCCCTCTCCCTATTTTTTTTTTTTACCTTTTCTTTTAGGTACATTAGAGGAAAAAAGAATATAGGTAGGTATAAATAATGACAGCGAATAATCAGCAATCAATCTGAAACAAAATCGAAATCGAAATCTTCGTCGTTTTTTTTCGTCAGGCAAGTAGGTACTTAGGTAGGTTGGTAAGTTGGTAGGAACATATACTCGTATTTAACAAATTTCGTTTACTTACACTTACTAGCAAACAGATTGGACGCGTAGAATTACGTAAGTAGGTAAGTACTAAGCAGTATCGTTCGAGTTATTCGTAGTTTAGTAGGCAGAGGCACAGTTGAGTATTGATACGATAGCAGGTACCTATACCTACATGGCTACGTATAAATAAAATGGATCGTACTATCGTTGCGAGACCCGTTTATCAAACGGAGATAATACAGACACTGTCATGTCGGGCCCGAGTTTTTAAAATTCACTTCAGCATAAATGAAGGGTGATGGTAATAGCACCGACGAATGTAGCGAAAAAAAAAAAAAACAAACAAAAACAAAAAAACACCAACCAAAATGGCAAGAATGAGGCGACTCTCGCTGCGCAAGGGCCATATGCCGTTAGCTTGCTTTGTATTCGAATGACGCATGGTTGAAGTTTCCGTGTTATGCTGTATGCAGAGAGGCTTAGGTAGGTAGGAGGTATCTAGGTATATGTGTACTGTACTGTGTAGGTGTAGGTACTACGCACACCTATTCACTAAAAAGTCCTCTCGCGTCTCCTCATTTGAAAACTTTTATTGCGAAACGCTTTTCACTAACGTAAGAGGACACCCTCACATCATCATCTTCAGTCAATATGCCTGGCTTGTCAATAAAATTTATAGGTACCCAGGTAATTATGTAGGTAGGTAGGTAGGTAGGTAGGTATGTAGAAGGCGAAGGTGCTAGGTACGGAAACATGCGTAAGGGTCGAAAAGGGAGGAGAGGGAGGTTATTCGGTATCGAGTCTGCAATCTGCCGCTGCGCTGTACGTGTAGTGTACCTACGTAATACGTATGATTATGGTTTTAGTTATGGTACTGGTACTGGTACGTGATACATTCGCGTAGGTAGCTACATATTAAGTAGGTATCAGCAGGCACGGATCCAGGCGCAGGCGACCATTTTAGCACAAGAAAAGCGCCGGATTTTCACGCCGAAAAATCTTTTCGAATTTTCTGAAAACGTTGGCGAACGAAAAATTCCGCACGAATAAATGGGTACCTAGCAATTTCTCAGGTCATTTTCGACGTTGCGTTACGAATAGGAGAAGAACTGAAGGAGGGTAGGGTAGGGTAGGGTAAGGTAAGAGGAGAGGAGGAGGAGTGGAGATTTTTCATTTCGCGACTGCGGATTGGCGCGGCGCCTGATGATACGTGGGTATAGGTATAGAATAGTAGGTAACGGTATGGTATGGTACAGAATACAGATAGTAAGTAATAAGTATAAGATGTACCTAACCTACCCACTAATCAGGAGAAAGAAAAACGAACAACTTACCGAAGGACACATTTTGCATTGGTATTTGCGACCGGATGTGTTTTGAGTGACCACATGATGAGCGTCGGTGATTTTAGTCGCGTTAATCGGATGAGGAACAATTAGCATGTGCGAACCGGAAGCTGGCGTTCCGATTGGCGGCGACGTCGAACTACTGCCGCCGCTACTCAGCGATCTAGGCGCTGGTATCGAACCGCTGCCGTTGTACAAAGGCGACGGCGTTGCCGCGGATCCGGCCGACATAGGATTCTCATCCATGCCGCCGCCGCCTCCTCCTCCTCCTCCTCCTCCGCCAGCGCCGCCGCCGCCGCCGCCACCGCTACCTCCGCCACCGCCACTACCTACAAATTTTCCGTAATTAAAAAGCGCCGAAAACGAACCGCAACCGCCAAAAAAGGTACCTATCCGCCCAAGTTGGCAGCAGTACCTAGCGGCCGCGGCATGGCCACTGCGACATCTCGGGTGTAGTCATAGAAATGATATCGCTTACCTTTTTGATTGTGCTGTTCCGAACTATGATTCATCTTGGCCTGAAACAAAAAGAAATTCGAAATTAAACTAGACACACTGTGGCAAAAGAGCGGACTTCCTAGTATTTAGGTGTACATATATACAAACTGGTGACTAATCGCGAGAATTCAAACTTTTAATTCATTTTTCTCCAACACTGCGAGCTTTTCAGATCGATTCTTTTCTCTTGGCATCCAAATCCATCCTAACTATTCGTTTAGTCCAAGGAATATAGATATACTACGTATAATAGGTACACCGAATCAGGGGTGCGTGTGCTAGTGTGAGTGAATTACGACGTCATTGGTAGCTTACCATTTAATTTTGCCCAAGTATGCGCGGACATCGCTGCTTATGTTTGTCAACACCACGGTTGTGTGTGCTTGTAGTTGTTATGTTATTACTCACTACCAATGACGTCAGCACCCTGCACTCCTTACTCACGCGAGTGTGTATAACAACGATCCTATATCTATATTCCTTGGTTTAGTCTTAGTCTCTGTTTTTCCCTACGAAGCATCGCTCGTGCGAAATACACATTTTTAAAAACGGAAATAAATTTGTGAACTCGAAAAGCTCAACTTTCAATGCATTTGGCCTCCGTTTTTCTCAACGATGCACCGTTGGCGAGATATTTTTGAAAAATTAATTTAATTAAGAAAACACATTATGACCAGAACTGATCAATCACAGGCCTTCAAACTTTGAACCCAGTTTTCTCGAAAATGGTGAGCATTTGAGAAAAATTCACGAGAACCAAAGTTGTAGAGCTTGAAATTCCTAAATTCCTGACCATCCTTTTGGCATCCGTTTTTCTCGATGATGCACCGTTCGCGAGATATTTTTGAAAACCTGAAAAAACTTTAAACTCGAAAAGCTCAACTTTCAAACCACGGATCGACTTGAAAATTTAATCAGCTCTTCTCCTATACACCTTCTAATCACCATAAAAATTTCAAATCGATTGGTCAACTCTAACGTGAGTTGTCGCGTTAGAAAGAAAAGTCCCAAAAATGAGCTTTAAAGTTGAAAAGCTCAGCTTTCTCTGCACAGAATTGCACCAAAATTTAATTAGCTCTTCTCCTGCACGATCTGCATCTATTGTAAAAATTTTAGCTCGATGTGTTCAGTTCAACGGGAGAAATCGCGTTAGAAAGAAAAGGCTTCAACAATCAATCAAACAAACAAACAAACAAACAAACAAACCACTATGAACGCAATAGCGGACTTCAGTCCGCTAAAAACGACGACGACGCGACGGCTGACGGCAACGCATCGCAACTACAGCGGCCGTGGCAGGTGGGTGGGAGGAGGAAAAAATTCGAAATTATTCGGGAAAATTGGTCAGGCCGAAGAAAATTTTGACCACTAGTGCAGTCTACGCTTTCAGGACACGTTGTCTAATACTCTAATAGGGACGTAATAGTGTACCGCACCGTACCGTACCGTCAGCAGATATTTACGTATTGGTATTGGTGGAATATGGTGTCCAATCGGGGCACGGCACGGTGGCTCATCTGGATATACCTTCCTATCATCTTGGCCAAAAGCTGCATTCATTTCAAGCGGCACGGACGCGGACGTGATGTCCTGTTTGGACTTTGGACATGATGTACATATGTAGATGTACTCTATTCTCGGATGTTTCACTTTGAGGCCACGGGCGCGGGCGCGGCGCGGCGCGGCGTCCTATCGACACATGGGTATGGGTATAATTCTTTGAAAATCGACAAATTTCAGCATTCAAAATTCAAACAAGGAACAGCTGTTTTTTCGTGAAATTTTTGAAAGCAAATCATTGATATGCCTACCCAGAACACTTTTTTGAAAACGGGGTCAATTCATAAGTACCTCGAGGGGTGGGGGTGGGGCAAATAAACGTTTTCATCGTCGTGCTGAATTTTTCAATAGGTTTTTAATATGTTCCATCGTCGTGGATCATCATTTCTCGTTTCTCCGCTTCCAAACGGCACATATTCCGGAAAATGAAAGTGTTGAATTGAATAAGTACCTATGTCATAGTAACATAACAAAAATTTTTAAATAGGTAATCAATAATATTAGGCCTATACAGCAATTGATTAGGTACTCAATTTTTTCCGGGTTCGCCACGACGTGAGAAAATTTGAGTAGGTGGTAGGTACCTAAGTAATTATTTGCTGCGTAGACCATATTATTGATTATTTGAATTTATTTGATATGTTAATTGTTACTACGAGATATCCGCCATTTTAAATACATTTTTTCAATTTTCAGGCATAGGTATATGTGCCGTTTTAAAGAGGAGAAATAATGAGCCACGACGATGAAACATTTTTTTGTAAACTTTGTATGTACCTACTTAGTTTCCACTCATAAATCACTCACAGAGTGGCTTACTTTGCTGAAATTGAAAATTTTGAATGAAGGTCATAGTTCTATGATGAAAACGAACCAGCCTAGCCACTTGACCGCATAAAATATCGTACGTTTCAATTTGAAAAACATGGTGCAATGCAAGCCACGACGATGAAATTTTTGGAGGTTAAACGGTTTTGTATCCGAATTGAAGTGGGTGGCACGCATAATGCTTAATGGGAAAGGTGTAGGAGATGGTACGCATCCCAATGAGGGGGGGGGGGAGAGAAATGAAAAAAATGCATAACTTTTGAGTACTACGCTGGCAACAGAAATTTTTCGATTTGCATCCATCAAATGGGACGTGATGTCCAGTTCGGACTTTGGACATACTTATGTACGTACGTAAACGTATCAAACAATCGGATGTTTTCCTTTCAAGACACGGCGCGGTGTCTCCTAACAGTGGCGTAGCCAATGAGGTCAAAAATTCACGTGAAAAAACGCCTTTTTAAGGCATTAAAAATAAATTTTTCTCAAAGCTTCGCCCTCGCTTCGCTCGGGCATAAAAAATCTCAATTCCTTGAATTATTTGCAATGATTATGCAAAAAAAAAGGCTCCATCTTAATATTTTAAATCTCCATATCCACTTTCTGCCTTCCCAAAGAAAGCTTCTTACACTATTGCTTGAAGTTTTTGGCTATTATTTTCCTTTTTTAAGGTTAAAATGATTACTTTGAAAGTTGCTTATTCCAAAATTACACCTTTATCGAAGTTTTTTCTCTAAATATTTCATGCAAATCGTGATTTATTGATAAATTTATGAATGAAAGGGTTTCAAATTATGAATTTACTGTTTCCATAAGCCTTTTTTTTGGAGGGGGGTGAGGGGAATGGTGAAAAGTGAACTAAAAATTTCTCGAAAAAATTTGGAAGTGTGCCCCCCCCCCATGAGAAATTTCTGGCTACGCCACTGTCTCCTAATGCTGGAAGCAATATATTATCAGCTGATATTTTCCTATGCGGACATGGTGTTCCGTAGGGACACGATAATGTACCATTAACAGATATTCACCTATTACCATATCGGGGTACGGCGGCGCGGCGTCTCATCTGGATATATTACCATAATGCAACGGGAAGTTGTATGTAGGGAATTAGGTATAGGTACTAGGTACCTTATACCTATTCAAACCCGATGTGATGTTCTGTTTGGACATCGTGTCAGTGTCCTATCATCGGCATCGCGTGTTTTCTTTTTACGCAGGCATCACAAAGGGCTAAACGTGAGCCAGGTTGGTAAAAAAAAAAAAATAGATTTTTGTGTCTGGAAGGGGGTGAACGATTTTCAAAACCCAGGCCCACACCTAATTTCGCCGACGAACGCTGCCAAAAGATGCCCTACACACACACTACAATTTACAGGATTTTAAATGAAATGTTGGTCGGCAGCGCTACGACAAAAATTTAGAAAAAAAAATTACCTATAGATAGGTAAATATAGGTAGTTAGGTACCTATTGAAAAAAAAAAATCATCTCTTCAGTCAGTCGTACTTAATCATTTTGGAGGAATAGAATCTACCTATCTACCTACTGAAAATGAACTCGAACCTAGATAGGTGTAAATGTTTATGTTTTTGTTTTTGTTTTATTTTTATTTCATTTTATTTTATTTTGTTCGATTTTTTAATTTTTTCTATCGCATATTTTGGCACCGACATATAGGTAAACTATTTGCTTCGTTTTCTCTAGTAGCATTAGGCCATTTTATCAGAAGGAATAAGGCGACGCGACGGTTCGAAAACTTCAAGTATGTACCTATCTAACGAAGGAGAAAAATTGAGAGATAAAGAGAAGGTAAGTAGATAGGTAGGTAGGTAGGTATGTATTAGGTAGGCAGGCAATCAACTCACCTCGTAACCTTGTTTCATAATGGACTGACGCGACCAGTTGTATTCGTTATCCTTTACAGCGTGCGATCCGGAACACTGTTGAAACAAAAAACAGATTATGGTACCTGATTAAGCTCCTAGATTTACTCAGGTTCGAACGAACTACGGTAGGTACCTATTCATATTGTACGAATACAGAATGCATACACAACTTCAACTACTTAGACGTGGTTGGTTGGGTGGGTCGAACGAAAATGGCAAATACTTGCGAACTGCTGCAGTAGACTCGCGTCAAATGAGCACCCCCCCCCCACACCTACTTAGCAGGTACAGGTACTTACTTTAGACGCGCGCTGTTCGAGTAAGTAAAGGCACTAGTGGGTATATCTACATACTACGTGTACGTACACGCAGGGGCGGCAACTTAGATTATTCTCATGTACAGCAAACAACAAATCCAGCAATCGAAGGTCGAAGGAAGGTGGGGGTCCCCCTCGCCAATACAGCGTTATTTTAATATACAGCCAATTTTCTCGTGTACAGCGTTCGCAGCACCGCTGCGCTGGGGTATAGATGCCGCCAATGTGTACACGTGTAAGTAGGTACATAGGATTGTTTTGCTCATCACTCATCATCGTGGTCACAGTCACAATACAGCGCAGCGTTACGGTAACGCCGGCCCCACACAACTTTTCGAGATGGTACCACATGTAGGTACCTATTTTAGGTGTACCTAGGTGACATAGCAATAGCATCAACCACTTCCGAGTAGGTATATTATACTTATGTATAGTATACTTGGATACGTAGATAGGTATTAGGTACTTATCCGTATGTCGTGATTTTTTTGGGGGAAGGAAGGAAGGAAGAGAGGGAGGGAGGGGGCGCGACGCGAAAACGAGTTTCCAATAATATCAGACGCGAATATAGGTATGTACTGTAGTAAATAAGTAGGTACCTCGTACCTAGCATAGGTAATATCGGACCGTCGCGTCGCGTCATGTTACGTCACGTAGCGCGGCAACGTCGCGTCAAAGTTGAAGAAGACGCGAAGACGAAGACGAAGAAGAAAAAGTTGGCCGGAAAAAAGAGAAGGAGAGCAAGGCCGAAATGTAAGAATATGCCCGAATACGAAATATCGGCGATATACGGCAGCGGCAGACGAGCAGAGGTATTCGAAGGGTTCGGTAGACGCAAGACGGTACAGTGAGTGATGGTAAAAGTAATCCGAGTGAGATAAAAGGCGAAGAGTCGAGGGAGAAAAGGGCGAGGAGGGAGAAGAGGGGAAAACGAGAGAGAAAAAAAAGGGTGGCTTACGTTAGAAACTTCTTACAGTTATTCACCCTCGCGCTCGCATTCACTCTGATCCGACAGCGAGTCGCAACCGCACCGCTCCGAGGCGAGCCAAACTCGGCTCAGCACACGCACACCTCACGTCATCGTCATTATTAACCAAATAAGTAATAAGTATGTGCATCTACACCTAGTCGCTAGCTACAGCTACGGCTAATTTTCCATTTCGGTATTTTCCAACCGGCCGGCAAGCGCAGCAAACTGAACCGTATAATAGGTAAGTATTAGGTACTCGTACTTCACTTCTTCGCTAGCTACGTAGATAGGTAGGTAGGAAGGTAGGTTGGTAGGTTGGTTGGTTCGATAGGTAGAGCACGTAAACGCAAAAAGGACGAAAAAGCGAGGGGAAAAAAACACGAAAAAAAAACGGGGAAAACGAAAAAAAAAAAAATAAAAATAATAAAATAAATGAAAAAACACGCGTAAACGCGACGAAGATGCGAAGAGAGTTGGCGGGCTCGTGTCTAGTCGGTTGCCATAGTAACGGGCAGCAGGCAGCTCTTCGTGATTGATGCCAGCGGTGCGGGAAAACAAGGTCATCATCCAGACCAGACACCCTTCATAATGTCATAGTCATACGCCTCATACCGCTACACCCCGAACTCCCCGAACGCCCTCAACACCCTTCACCCTGCACGTACACGTACAAGTATAACCTTTCTTCTCGTTTTCTCTTATATTTTCTTTCTCAGTCGGCTCAGTCGCTCAGCTCAGCTCAGCTCTGCTCAGCTATCGTTTCTTTCTTCTTCTTTTTTTTATTACCAGGTTGTGTTTTTTTGGCCTTTTTTCGTCCTTTCTCTGTTCGTTTTTTTTCTCTCACCAACCAACCTATCTTCTTGAGAGAGACAGACAGACAGACATTATTCATTTATTTCAATCTATATACGTAGTAGGTAGCCGAAATTACTCAAGTTGAATAAGGTACTTAGGTAGTAGGTACATACAACTTTTTCAATTAACTACTTACCTACGTACTGAAATATCTCGGTGAAATGTACCAATTGTTAAAAATGTACATACATTTAATTTAGGCACCTAGGTAGCTTACCTATCGTTACCCTTACATAGGTACTGACACTGACACTGACGCAATCGTCGCGTCGGTGATCGCGCCACAAAAATCACTACCTAGGCAATTGGGTATTCGGCTAATGCTTTTCCGTTGTGATTAGTCTGCAGCACGGCTCAATTTTGGCTACTTCATCAGTGAATGGAGGAGGAGGAGGAGGAGGAGGAGGAGGAGGCCACGATTGCAAAAACATTCTTTCATACCCGAGAGTGCATTCTATGTATTTTATATGTATCTACAATCTACATATACCCGGTCTCGCGTACGTAGCTGGTATGGTACTAGGTAGTAGGTACTACAGCTACATAGGTAAGTAGGTAGATGTACCTACACCTAGTAGGGCTAACGTATGTAATTGTAGAAGTACCTACCGGTTAGCGGTTAGGTACAACTGCGTAAAGCACAATGCATACATATGTAGGTACCTCTACCTATGTCTATTGTCTACGTTTTACGAATCACCCGATAATCGGGGCCAATCAGGTTCATGATCTGGAATCGCGTCGCGGAGCTCCAATCGCAATCGCAATCGCAATAACTACGTGTTTAGGTAGAGAACAAAACTAGTACTAGGAGCACCACAACGCTGTACTGTACCGTACCGTACCTCACCGTGCCGTGCCGTGCCGCGTCACTTTCACCAAAAAGATGAAAGGTAAAACGTAATAAAATAGAGGAGAAAAAAAAACAGACGAACGGACGTACGGCGGCTGGAGGGCTGGAGGGTTAAAGGCACGCAGGAAAGGGGAAAAAGAAAAAAAAGAAAGAAAGAATAAAAGAAAAAGAGAAAAAAATCAATAATAAGCCTGGCGTGGAAAAAAAATGGGGAGAGTTTGGTAATAAATCAGAAGAAGCGAGAGCGATGGGGTGGAAAGCGGTGCGTCAGGATGAGGTGCGGTGCGGTGCGGTGCGGTGCGGTATGCGAGTGCTACGCAGCGTAAGGGGTTGAAGTTGAATGCCGTTTGTATGTACTTTGTAGTGTACTTGCTGGTAGCGGTATAGCTGGGTGCTTGGCTTGGATGCTCTTTATCATTACGCTGTAAATATCATCTATCGCTTTCGTTGTCGTCGCCGCCACCGCCGCCACCCACCACCACCAGCCCTCCTTTCACCATTTCCATTTCAACGTGTCCGCGTTGTAGCGTTGCGTTACGTTACGTTACGTTACGTTACGTTGCGTTGCGTTGCGTTACGTTACGTTACGTTACGTTACGTTACGTTACGTTACGATGCGTGCTAGCTCACTTACGTACAATTTTGTAGGTACTAGTAAAATTTACATGGAAACCACTCTCAAGAGCCGAAAATTGACTCCAGAAGGAGTAGAATCAAGAGGGAACCTCAACTCAAAAAAACAATTTTCGATCCCCAATGGTGCAGGAGGGCATCATTGAAATTTATACGTACGTTTTCAGAGTCGTGTAGAAATCGAATTCACATCATTTTTCATTTTCATTTCATTTCATTTTTTTTTTTTTTTCATTCGGGGTGAGAAGGTGAATCAGGTAATGGGGATTCCTATGAAAAAATGTAATTCGCGAGATTTTAATTACTTATATGTATAGAGAAATATTATTCACGAAAATAAGGGGTAGGTAGGTACCGTCCCCTAACTCCGGTTGTACAAAATTATCGCCACAATCGAGTTCCACGATCCAGAAAACGCATGTTTTGATGTAGGTAAGTAGGTATTAATGTTCCTATGTAGGTAGAGATAATCAAAATCATGCTCACTAGGGTGTCTGTTGATAAAACAACAAAAACAAAAAACGATTTTTTGACCGGGGCTCCCCCATCCCTATTTTGGTTCCACTTGATGAGAAAATAACGCACAAACATTTTCAGCCCGATCGATGCTTGTTGAGCCGTGCATCAAAGCCCATTTTGAGAAATCGACGCGAGCTCTTATTTCTCCACTACCGGCTCGGGCTCGCGACAACGAAACGCTAAAAATACCCGTACCAACTCATACCACTAGCTCCTAAATCATTTTCGCGCTTTAGTGATCATTACCGTATTTTCTGTAAATTACTGATAATGAGGAAGATGTTAAATATTATCGTGTCAATCTGTCACTGTCACAGTCGGGACTTGAGATTTTAATTTTGAGTGTTGTTCATCAGTATTGATGAAAATAAAAAATCGTATTTCGGAAGTTGGAAGGTTGGATTGGAACAAAACGAACAACTTCTCTTGATTCTTTTTGCAGTTAAAGCCTGATTAATAATCGCATCTGAAAAAAGAGTTTCAGAATCTGCTTATGTGCGTGAAAAAAACTGTATTTATAATCGCTTGTGTTATTTTCCGAAAAAAATATAACGGTTTTGAGGTTTTAATGGGTTTTTGATTTTTTTCTCAGTTTTGTCCTTTTTTTTTTTTCACATTTATTATTTACCTACGGTAAAATTTTTAAAAGATAGTCGTGCTTACTTATGTGAAGAAAGGTTTAATTCCTGATCAAGATCAACACAAATAGTTTCTATTTTTCATCTGAGAAAATTTTCAGAAGCGAATATACCTAAACACAAATACCTCCATAAGAAACAATACATTATTAAATTATTATCTCATATTTCATATTTCTGTTTTGCATCCCGTCACGTTTTTCAGATGTGATCATAAATCAGGCTTTAAATAATTCTGAAAGATCTGGTCGTATTTCATTTTACAAATCCTTAAAAATTTTAAAACAGAAAAAAAATATCTTATCGAGTAATCGAAGATGATTTCAATGATGGCGTTTTTGTGGAAATTGCGAAATCAGATCCTCAGAGACGCCATATAACCATTTTTTCAAAAAGTCATTTTGTACATCGATAAAATATTCGCTGTTCGTTTGAGATTCAGACATTATTTTTTTAATTTCAGAAAAAGTTACAACTTTGAAAACTAAACACTCTACACACGCATCTCATCACAAATTTAGTTATTACTAGTTGCACCACATCACAAAATGCTGTGAAAAAAACGGTGAAACTTAGCAAATTACTGAAAAATCATTCGTGCGCGAAAATGATTTAGGAGCTAGTACTCATACCCATAGATTAAGAATACTACGTATATACGTAGTATTCTTAATCTATGCTCATACCTACCTGCAGATAGAGCATTCGGTGCGGCGCGGCGGCATTCGATTCCTTATGAAATTTCGAATCGGACAAGATTTTTTTTCAAATTTGTTACGCTCCGGGGGAAGGAGAGGGAAGCGCGAGGATATTAAAAAGCGTGATTGAAAAATTAATATGTACCTGTGTAATAGTATAGAATATTTCGAACAGATTATTCGTGGGAAAACAATTCGAAGAGGTATTCAGAGTTTGTGAATCCAGTTCTGACCTTCTGAGGTCTTTATGACTTCGAACTACATCATTCATGACCCAAAATGGGCCCTTATGGGGAGGGGGCGGAGAGGGGTCAAATTGAAAATTTTCGATAATTATCGAGCGTGGTATCAAAATCAAGGCTTTTCTATCCGTGAAACCCGTTTCCGCTGTCATTTCCTGGAAAACCCAAAAATGAGGCCATGAGGAGGCAAATAGAAATAGATATGTAATTATGAACAATTTTCAATTTGCGGCTCCCCACTACCTGCTTCACGGGCTCACTTTGAGTTTTTCTATCAAGTGGCATTGGAAACGAATTACACGAAAAACTTTGATTTTGATACCACTCTCGATAATGGGAAAATTTTTCGAATTTTTACGCGTATCTTCCCTACCTCATCCCTATCACCCCGTTTTAGGTCATGTCATTATGTCGGAAACAAATTCTCCAGGTTAAAAAAAAAAAACATGGATTTTGATGCCACACTCCATAATTATAATTTTATAATTTGATCCCCCTCCATATGGGCCCATTTTGGGTCATGAATGTAGTTCGAAGTCATAAAGACCTCAGAACTGGATTCACAAACTCCGAATACCTGTTCAAATTCTTTTCCCACGAAAAATCTGTTCGAAACATAGGCGGATTTAATAGAGCGCCCCCCCCCCCCAAGAGTGAAATTAGCCCCCCAAAAATTTTTCGTGTTTGATTGTCAAACTGTTTGACAATCAAACTCGAATGTACCTATTTACCATTAAAAAAATGTACTTTCTGGGCATCAAATATACAATTTTTTCAGAGTTTCGATTAGTTTCGATCTCGCTTCGCTCAGGCATTAACAAAATCACAATTCACAAATTACTTTTAGGCAACGTTGAGGAAAAAGGCTCCTTTCCCCAAAAATTCCTTCCGGTATTTCAAATCTTCTTTCTCAATTTGTATTCTCCCAAAAAAAAAGCTTCCAACGTCAATGACTGCAAATAAATGTTCTCCCTCCCCCTTCCCAAAAAACAACATCAAATAAGAATTTTGAAATCATTAATACTTACTTATATACAAAAAATCACTTTAATGGCCATTAAAAATTCAATTTTTCAAAGCTTCACACTCGCTTCGCTCGTTCGCTCGGGTATAAAATAAATCGCAATTAGGTAATCAAATTATTTGAGGCGACGCGACAGTATCAAAGATGGCTCCCTCCTACTTCTTCATAAAATTTCTCTGGTATTCTAGTCCTTGTATCTATTTTGCAGTCTACACCTTTCCAAAAAATCTAATGCCATTGACCATTGACCTGGGGCTTAGCCCCCCCCCCCCATCCATTTTTCTAAATCCGCCTGTGGTTCGAAATATTCTATAGGTAATCCAGTATACGGCCATTTTCACATTGAAAATGATTTTTAAAAAAGCAAAGGATTAATTCGTGGATTTTTCTTCAAAAACATACCTGCCTATTTGAATAGGTATCTTGGGAATTTCATTAATCAATTACCTACCCACGGATAATCATAGAAATAAATAGCTCAGACAGTGTTTTAAAATTCGATAAATTTTCGTTTCAACATTTTTTTGCTCAACATGAATATTAAAAAAAAAAATTCAACATTTGAAGCGAAACAAAAAACAAAGCAGGTGCTACCTAATGAGAGTATTTTTGAAATTTTTTCAAATTTAGGGCATAAAATTACTCTGCCAGGTATTCTTCAATTTTGAAGTTGAGCAATAAAAAAATATCCTTATATGTACCTAATAAAATTACCACTTTTCAAGTCGTCATTTATTTTAATTTCCGTTTTCGAATTGAGACGAAATAGAATTTATTCAGTTCTTCAAGCAGCATTCAGTATTTTCATTTCTTCGATTGATTTTTTCTCACAATTTCTGCTTTACGCATTCTCTGAATTGGAGCAAAAACAAATTCGGCATCCTTTCAAGGCCATAAATCAGTCGCTATTCGATTTAAAATTCAGATAAGAATTTTTCGCATTTTTTGAGCCTTAAAATGGACAAAGGAGCCAAAACCCAACGGGTGATCTGACTCTGAGCATGATTCACTGGAATATAAAATTTTAGTCACGTTCTCGGAGCAATAAAACGAATAAACGGGGCCGAAACACAGCGAGAGGTCCGAATACGTTCCAGGGTAATCCATTCAGAGATCAATTTCAGTTTTTCGGGGCCATAAAAGCAACAAAGAACAAGCAACACAATGAGGGTTATAAATCATTCAGGTAAAAATTTTTATATCAGCTGGTAATGGTACTAAAGCAGTCAAAGGAGTCGGAACACAAAAAAAAGGCACGTCCGCTTCGAAATTTTTCCAAATTTTATTACCATCATTCGGGGCGATAAAATAAATCTTATCAAAGAATCTGAAACACAATGAGGCGGACAAGTCACGCACATGTTTTGAAGGCAATAAAAGATCGAATCTTTTTTTTTTTACAACAGCTGGTTGAGGTAATAAATCTCAACAAAGGAGCCGAAACACAAAAGAGGCACACCCGCCTCAAAATTTTTTCAAATTTTATTATCATCATCCAGGGCAATAAATTTTAGCAAAGAATCCACAACACAATGAAGCTGACAGGTCACATACATATTTTGAAGGCAATAAAAGGTCAATTTTTTTTTACAACCTCTGATTGGGGCAATAAATCTCAACAAAGGAGCCGAATTTGTTTTTCAAAAATTTAATGTGGTGGGGGAATTTTTTCGGATGGTGGTGGGGGTAAATGGAAAATGATATGGGGCAGTGCAGGCTCATTTCTCTTCGAACCGTTTTACGGAAACCTTGGTCTCGAAAGATAGGCGCAGCGAGGGAGATCGTCCTGATCACTGGACGCTTCGTCGTCGCTTGAGCTGAGTTTTACTCACTCTTGAGGTGCCCTGCGTTGTCCGCGCTCCGGCGCGGATGGTGATTCGGATTGGGAGAGGCATGTAAGGTGTGATGGCCTTAGCCCAGCGCACGTCTATCCGGTAGGGCCAAGGAGGACGTTACCCCTGCAGACGTTTCGAGTGTTGGCGATGGCTGCGTCAGCTGCCGCCAGTATCCGTTGATTGCTCGAAGCCAGCCCAAGTCGGGAGCTTTTATGCTCGCGGCGCGTGGCTCGCAACTCCAGCATCTTTATGCTGGACGCGCGTGTTTTATAGCCTTTGATAGAGGTCCTATAAGTCGCCATCCGCAGTAAGTGCTTCCGAGTAGGTGGTTGTCGTAGACTTCGCCAGCATGAGTCACTGAGCATTTGTGGTAACATCCAACCCTTTGTCTCTCCTGGGGTTAGGTGGTGTGTGTTTTTTGGGGGTGAAGGGTGAAGGGTGAAGGTACGGATGGTATGAAGGTAAGCAGGTTGGAAGGGTATTCAAGAAAAGAAGACTGCAAGACGAAGATCACGGGTATTAATGTAAGATTGAAAGTAGGTAATAAGTATAATTTTAAGATGTACTTACTACCTTTGATTGCAATATTGTTATGTTTGCACTTGTGCTAGTTTCAATTGGGGTTTTTTTCAGGATCCCTTTCTTTTAATAGAAAGGGCTCCTTTTTTCCCCACTATTTTTATATTTCATCTTTTGTGAAAATATTTTCAATTTTTCGAACTTTTGGCTTCTTTTTTTATAATTTTTCTTTTTCAAAATTTATTTTAAAAAATATACTTGGGCAGTGTTATATGACTGATGTGCATAATTGCATCAAGTCGCACCAATATTGCTCTACAATAAAATGGAGATAAGTATTATTACTCTCCAACATTTTTGTAGACTTGGAAATCACAACTCCAAAAATTTCGAATTGGGTGTTTCGAATTATTATTAGGTAGGTATAAAGTTTTCAATCACACCTTGTAATATCCTCGCGCTTCCTTCCTTCCTTCCTTCCCGAGAGCCTAACAAATTTGAAAAAAAAATCTCGTCAGATTCGAAATTTCGTAAGGAATCGAATGCCGCCACTATACGAATGCTTTATCTGTTCAAGTTTTAAGCTGCCGAGTCAGTAGGAAGGGGCATTTTTAGCATTTTGATGACGCGGGCGCCAGCCGCCGAGCCGGTAGTGGAGAAATATGAGCTCGAGCGCGTTCCGTTAATTTCTCAAAATGGGCTTTGAAGCACGGCTCAACCGGCATCGATCGTGGGCTGAAAATTTTTGCACGTTATTTTCTCATCAAGAGGAACCAAACTAGGGAAGAGGAGGGTGTCCCGACGCAAAAATTTGAAAAAAAAAAACATCCCTAATGCACGCTCACTGCTCATGTGCGTGAGTTTGTTGATGCAACTTATCCCTTTTTCTTCGGTAGGTTAGGTACCTAATTCGTAACGCCTTAATACCAAGAACCATTTTTATCTTCGATCATACAGCTGAAGATTTTTATGTACTCCTTTCAATCCCGGTGATGCGAATTTTATTAGAATTTTACCGAAACTCGGTGTATTTCTCCTATTTTCTCGTCTCGGGTCTCGCTCTGCCTCTTGTGCTCAATCTGTCGAGGTTCAGATCAGACAGCACTAATTGAATGTCAGCGTCAGCAGACTTACATACTTACTTATTCGAATTCAGCGCGCAAAATCCATGTAGGTACCTAATGCATCGTTAGTTCGGGAGCTTTCGCAATGCTAAAAAGTAGCGGCAGCGAAACGGCAAAACAGTGCGATGGTTTTCGAATTAGAAGGGAAGGGGGTTCACGCACACACACCAAAATTTGCGACAATACCTACGTAATGTCGGTAGGTATGTATGTACTATGTACCCAGCTCTAGCTGCTTTTACTTACCGCAGACGAATTTAGTGCACCGCACCGCACCGCACCTCACTGATTAGGATATACAAAGACGCCTTCCTACCCACGTACTCAAGACTTCCAGTAGGTACTAGGTACTTGTACCTACCTGCACGCACGCACACATATCCTATCCACTAACCTTTTACGGGTACCCAAAAATTCGACAATCGAGTACGACACTCGGAAAATGATAAATGACGGACACGCACCCAGTACCCACATCACGTAGGTACCTACTACCTAGCTACCTACGTAGAGGTAGGTACATGATGCATTCGTCGATATTCCCAACAATATCCAAATGTTATACCAAGCCCAGCCCAGCCATGCCATGCCTACCTCGACCGACCACTCCCGTGAGAAAAAAAAACAATGCAAGACGAGAGGAGGCGAAACGAAACAAATCTGTCTGATTGAAAATGTTTAGTAGGTCGAGGTCGCGGTCGCGGTCGTTTCAATTTTAACAAATCTCGTAAATAGAAATGAAAAGTGGTAGCGGTTAAACCGCGACGAGACGAACTTGGGGTAAAAGAAAGCTAAAGTACCCGAGCAGTACGTAGTCAGAGATACCTAAATCTAAACGTATGTAGTTGGTAGTAAAAAAAAAAAAAAAAAGAAAGAAAGAGTAGAAATACCGATGAAATTTGAAACGTTCAACAGGTAGCTAGTAAGTATAGTTACATAGGTAGATAAAGGTAGTATTAGGTACCTAATGTAGAAGGTAGGTCTAGATACCGATTTAGGTTCGCGGTTGCAGCGCCCACAGCGCCGTGCGTCGCGTAAGTACATAAATGTAAGCTTTCCCCGTCTTTCCTTTTAATTAAAATTACCTCCTCGCAATACTTAGAAGATATTATGTAATAGGTAGTAGGTACGTAGTACGTAGACGTACAGCATAGTACCTACTCGTATTGGTCTTGGTCTAACTAAAATCATGGTAGGTATGCACGCAGCGTAAACGCAGCGGCGGCGAACCGTACCCACCTTGGCAAGTAAAACACATAAATGTAGGTACGTATGGTATACTTGATCCGTATACCTATCTATTGTTGTTGTCGTCGTCGTTGAAATTTTCAATTCATCAACTAGTCGTACTCTTCAAACTTGAATCAGTCAAAATCTGAAGATTGACTGATTGAAAGAGACGGAATCGTGTCACTGATTGGCAGTGAAATTTCCCCGATTCCACAGTCGGTCAATGAAATTTGATTGTCAATCAGCGAAAAATTACCGATTCAATAAGTTTAGTAAATTTTCATTTTTGAATACCTACGTAATTTTTGCTCAACCAAGTACTGAAATGGATTACGGTACATTTCCCCAAATCCAAGTCTCCGAATAGATATTTACTCGAATACTGTCACCCCGAATGGTGAAATCCCGAATCCATTTGCCCGAATTTTTAAATCCCGAACGCCTTTTCTCTGAGAAAAATTATCCCGAATTAATGAACCCGAAGTTCCATTTGCCTGCAGATTGTTATCCCGAATGGTATAATCCCGAATTGAAACACCCGAATTCTAGGATTCCGAACACTACTTCCCCTAAAAAGATTAACCCGAATGTGAAATCCCGAATACCTGATTATCTCATTTTTCAATTCTCAAGTCTTGGTTTTTTTAGTTTTTTTGGCATGTTTATGAAAAGTCATTTATTAGGCAGAAAACTAATGGAAAAAAATTTTTTAAGATGGAGCGAAACAAATGACTTTGACTATTGAAAAAACTGGCGCAGTTGTTCAGATCACCTAAATCTTGAATCTGCATGGAATGTAAAAACGGGGGGAAATAAAATTAGATATCTTGGGCTCAAACGAAGATATGATGAAAGGGAGAATAGGGCTGAGCCTCTTTTGATGATTTAAAAATTGAAAAACATTACGGATATTTTCGAATTTTTGAATGTATTTCAAGTGGAATTTTCATCCGTGCTTGGCTACAATTGCATAAATCTGCTGAGTTTTACAAAGTAAAAGGTATTTTTGAAAATCTAACCTGATCAAGAAACTTATTATGCTTTTTTCCCATCATCGACCTCTTCTCCTCCAGAAATCCCGCCTCTTGACTCTATCTCCACTGGGTTTATAGGTAACTGAATCTTCCAGTGGGTAGCCAATTTCCTTTTTATAAAATAAGTCAGCGTTTAAAAATTAATTTCGATTACTTGAATTCGGGCAAACGAACGGATTCGGGATTATACCATTCGGGGTAACAGTATTTGGACAAAATGAACTTGGGGTTTATTCATTCGGAATAATTTTTTTCGGGTAAAAGACATTCGGAGTCTCGAAATTCGGGGAAATGGGTAAAAGACGTTCAGGGTTTTAAAATTCGGGTACTTACTTGAATTCGGGAAAATGTCCGGTAATCACTGAAATGAATCAGTGATTATGACATTTATGACGATTGAATCAGGTAATTAACTACCGTAGGGGTAGGTACTGATTGAATCGGCGAAATTTTCTTTTTACGGATTCAAAAATGAAAATTCGCCGATTGAATCGGTGAATTTTTCACTGATTTCTAAGTACAGTGACATGATGTTGTCAATTTCATCAGTCAATTTTGACTGATTTAGATTAAGATAGGCAGATAGGAACTTACACCTACAATGCGCATCCTACGTATGGCCATGGCCATGGCGACAGATGGCGAACAATTGAGCGCTGCGCTGATGGTTGAACTAGAAGAAAAGTAAAAGTATTCGACAGGTACTCGGCCGATACGTAGACGTACCCCCAAATAATGAATGAAAATCCTAAAGAAAGGGTAAACGCAGACCGCGGCAGCAGTCGCAGTTACGTGTCAATACCTAATACCTAATGTAGGTACCCGGTACCTACGCCGATTACAAAGCTACGACTACGACTACATCTCCGAGCTCAGCTCAACTTCAAACTTCCTTTCAAATTATTTAAAAAAAAAAAAATTTACATTGAAACATGATCGAAATTTGTTCCAGTAGAATGCACACTGGAATTTTTTAAAAAATAAATAAATAAAATCAGTCTCGTATTTTTTAAAATTTCTACTTTCTTCAGATTCAATATGCAAGCAAAATTCCCGAGGCCTACCTGTAACATGGAGAAAAGGGCAAAATTGTTTCCACTATTTGTTTTAGAGAATCGTAGTTGGCATGATTTCAAAAATGAATCCTGAGGCGGCTGGGGCGTCAAAAAAAACACGAATACCTATTCGAAAACTTTCATCGGGGTTTTAAAAAACAACAACGACAACAACGACGACGACGACGACGACGACACAACTCGAAAATTAACTCGACAGGTAGATAGGTCATAACACGTACATTCGTCGACATTCGATTCCAATGTCATGCTCGTTGCTCCACGACAATTTTAAAGAATTCGTCACCAAAGTCCATTTCGTCAACCTCCTCCCTCTCCCTCCCCCCCCCACACCTTAGATCAAGAATACTACGTATGTAGTACCTAGTACCTAGTACCTACCTAAATGCGAATAGAGGACCTGAGGGACTGGGGGGGGGAAGAAAAAAAGTGGTATCATACCTACTACCTAGCTGCCTACACATATACCTAGGTACTTAGCTATACTTGAACGTAGCGGGTACATCGGGTGCATCATTATGTAGATATTAAAGGTGGTAATGTATCAGTACTTGCGTTGCGTTGCATACCTACACCTACCTATTACCTATACAGTAGTCTATATGTGATCCGGGCAGTATCAGCGTAAAAATTCCCATCTGTTCTCTCCCTTTTTTCCCATTTCATTGCTTCACATCACTGAAATATCATGTGACGAAAGCTAATAAATGATAGAAACGACCAAAAACGTCTTGATAAGATTACGAGTTCGAAGTAAGGGATGAGTCATCTTACCAAACTTGCATGCGAAAGTGTGAAATGTGTTTCACTGAGTTTGAATGCCCACCTGATAACATTAAACGAGTCCTTTTTTCCAACTTCAGAATGCCGTAATCTCAAACCTAAAATTATCAAATCTCTAAAATGAAATTTTTGATTTATCAATAATTAATCAGAAACAGAATATGAATTTATTACCTATTAAACATTAAGTCTATCAAAATTACGATTTTTTGAACCTAAAAAATACGTTTTTGGAATTTTTAGAGCAAAAAACAAAAAAAATCAAAAACGTTACCTACCTACCTACTTTGTCGACGAGGGATTTTCACGCAGACCGTGCGCGGATCACATATGTATAGACCCTGGCCCTGTATGTACAACAGTACAACTGTTTCAGCGATCAGGCCAGGCCTGTGCAGAGAAAGGGGAAAAGGGGTGATTCGTACTCGGGGTCAGAGATTTTTTCAAGGGAGGGGAGAGGACAGAGTAGGGGACAGAGGACCGCGAGCGCGAGCGCGAGGGCTATTCAGAAAAAAATAGGTACAATATTTTCAAAAAATTCAAAAGTTATGATTATGAAAATCAAGTTTAGAGATTATTTTTAGCGACTGTGTAGACCAAAAAAATACAATTCTTCCAGAAAATCGCCATTTTATAACGTTGGTTTTTTGAATTAGATGAAGTGAAATATGTAGCGTAGATACTTCTACTTGATAGGTATCTGAAATTGAGTCGACTCAAAAAATGAAAATTTTCAATTTTTGATCCCTTTCGCCTCCTCATTACGCAAGACCATTTTTGCTCCTAAATTTTTTCCCGGGCCTGTCATGTCGGCGACGGCGATTCGTACCCCGTTACCCACCCAACTAGGTACGTAGGTAGTAGGTAGTATAGGTACAAGGTACATCTACGTGTACGTATACAATATAGGCGTAGGCATACCAAAATACTGCGAGACCCGATTTTGAAACGGTGCTATCACTGCGAGGCGCCGCGCCGATTTTACACTGTTCGCAGCGTCATGCCATGTAAAGTGATTTTTCATGATGATGTATGCATGCTAGGGAGGCTTTGGGCGATTTTTTCTTTTTTTTTTTTTTCGAGCCTCACAAGTGTCATTTGCATATCTTTAGGTATATAGGTACAAATTACCTCACCTCTCTGCACACGGCAGCACATGAAAACTCTGACCATATGCGCGAGCTAGCGGCATGGCATGGCATGGTGCTTGCGCAGCGAGATTCACCACATTTTCGGCCTGACCCTTCATTTATGTCGAATTTTTGAAAACTCGGGCCTGACATGACAGTGCCTGTATCATCTTCTTTTGCTAAACGGGTCTCGCAATGATGGTACGATCCATATCTAGTACATATCTAGCTGCATACCTATCCTATTTGTGACCGCAAATGAGCGTGAAAATTTCAAAAATAGGTATGTACATTTGTCCGCTTAGGTACCTAACCTACATAATGTAATAAGTAACTAATAAGTGGTACCTGCACCGAGGGGCGGCGAAACCTGCATAGTGCACGGGTGGGTAGGTGGGTAGGTAGGTAGGTAGGTAGGTAGGTAGATAGGTAGATAGGTAGCAGGTACCAGTAAGGCGCTCATTAAAATATGCTGAAAAAAAATGTGTGAAAAAATCTGTCGGGTCTAACGGACGAAACCGTACCCGGAGGAGATGAACAAAACAAAGCAGCAGAAAACAAAAGAAAATACTTGCTCGAGTAAAACGAAACGGGGAAAAAAAATCACGTTCGATAAGGATACAAGCGCAGGCAAACGAATCGCGACTGGTTAATAAAAGAAGCTTGGTATTTAATATGCGAAAACACGAATCATCTTTTTCACCCTTGGCAAAGCAACCGTAGACCGTAGGTATGCAAATCATATTTAGAACAATTAGGTAGGTAACTAAAAACCCTTGGACGGATGGCAATCACTACGAGTGAGTACCGAGTACCGAGTACCATATAATATGTATTACGTATACGTATACGTATACGTATAGGTAGGCTATGTAACGTACTACCTAGTACCTAGTACCTAGTACCTAGTACTTAGACCGACCTACATACGTACGCGTATGTATGTATGTATATGTACTATACGTATATAGGTATACTTAGGTATAGGTATGGTAGCTAGGGTACATTACATATACAGGTAGAGAGGTATCTACGAGAGTACCTAAATACATTTTGTAATTATGTATGATTGCGTCTACTGCGCTGCCTAGTCTGGTAGGTATGTAGATGTACCTGTACCTGCTTACCTACCTAGTAACCTAGCGTTGCGCTACTCAAGTACCCATTACCCAGTACCCAGTGCCTACTCTCTAAATTTGAATCAGTTGCCTCTTACCTATGTAAGTAAAAATTGACTGAAAAAGCCAAAAGCGTGCAACTGATTTCAGCAGTGAATTGTCATTTTTAAATCAGTAATCTTTTTTCAACTACTAAACGGAATCGGTAAAAATTTCAATTTACTTACTGATTGAATTTGTAAATTGAAATTTTTACCGATTCATTTCATTTCAATAGTTGAAAAAAAGATTAGGTACCTAGCTACCTAGGTAGGTAGGTACCTACTACCTACCAATTCAAAAATGAAAATTCACTAATCGAATCGGTAATTTTTCACTGATTATCGAAAAAATGCTCGATACATAGGTACGCATACGCACCTACACTTGTATCAAATCCGAATTTTGAATTCCCCTTTTGGGGCTCAATTTCGGTACCGTGCTCAAACTACCTATTGAAAAAAAAATCCAGTCACAAAAACACCCACAACTCCACCTCGCTTGTTCTATTATCGGTAAGTACGCTACGCTGCCCGATGCCGTAGCTAGAGATCCTACCTATAGAGTTTATACTTACCTACCAAGCGTACTGCCTAGGTATTGAACGCCGCGGAGGGGGTGAAGCAGTTGAAATTTTGATTTTTCAATCGAAACGTTGAAAATTTGGCACACGCGCGCGCGTATAAATATGTAAATGAAAAAATGGCGAATGTAGCATATAGGTACCCCTATTGCAGAAAGGACGTAAGTCTCCAAAATGAAATTTTGAGAATATGATTTTTGTTCTTCGGAAAAATGAATTGCGCGTTGCGCCATCTTATAGACCATACCTACCCAAAAAAGGAAACTATTCGTAAATTTTCTTTTTTTTTTTTTTAAAAAAAAAAAAAGGCCCGCTCAATCTGATACAGACGCGGTCAAAGTCGATGGACTTGAATTTCAAATTTGTAATTTACGTCCTTTTTACAGCACGTTATTCCAAAATTTTTTTTCGCGGTTCATAAAGGATGGAGGCAGCGGCCTTCAGAAGAAAACGAATTTTGAAAATTTCCCACCAACGCAAATGAATAGGTACATAACGCCAATACCTAATAACCATGGCGGTTTGAAAATTTCAAAACCGCGTAAGTAACTCAAATGATGAGTGGGGGAGGGAAGGAGGGAGAAGATTACGCAAAATTGCCCAACGTTTTTGAAAAAATTGAAAACATACGACTTGATTTCGATTTTTAAAGATGAACTTTGTACCCGAAGAACCATTTTATAATACCTACAAATACTTGAAAAATTTTCATATTTCACATAATTCGACAACGAGAATTGATGTATGCGATTTCCAATTTGTGGTATGGGATGGCATCGAGTGTTAAAACCTTAGAACCTAAATTGGGCTGGGGGGGGGTCGAAATTCAAAATTTTTGAAAACCGATGTGTACACATTTTTATCTTACATCAATTCTCGCTGTCGAATTATGTGAAACATGAAAATTTGACCTCCCCCCCCCCCCGGAGCTTCATTCGGGTCCGAGAGCTTGAAACTTTCAAAACCCTGAAATAGCATTTTTCTGACGTTTTATAACGATACCCATGTCGAAATTTGGTAAAATTTTGAATTTTAAACCCCCCCCCTTTTGGGGCTCAATTGGGGTCTGGGGTAAAATTATTACGAAAATCGAGTTCAGCACCCTCGAAAACCCCAGAACCACTCTTGTTCGGGTATAAGTTCGTTAGTTTTTACACCAGGCACACATTACTTATTATTTACGTAAATTATTGAGTTAAATGAGAAATTTTTAAACGTCCCCCTTTTTTTCATTTTGCAATAACTCGGCCCCAAGTGCACGTAAAAAAAAGGAAAAAAAGGAAAATGATCGTCTTTTGACGCTCTACAGCGTGGCTTAATTGATTTTTTCAAATTTTGCACCGTGACTGAGTTACGATTGGGGGAAAAAGCGACTTTTTGTACAGAGGGTCCACCCCCCCCCCCCCCACTTTGAGAAAAGGGGTCGGTTATAATTTTTTCTTATTCCACATACTAATGGAATGTACTGTGCTGAAGAAACGCTTCTAAAAGTCGATTAATCCGATTTTTGGCAATTTTTTGTGGTGATTGAAAATTTTCAAAATTGATTTTTTTTCGGAAGGCTCCAGCTCCCCCTTATGACGTCCTAGCGAAAAATGATAAATGAGAAAGTAGTTCGTTTTTCCATGCTCTACAACTTTCATCGTGTTTTTTTTTTTTTCATAAATGCTCAATTTCAAAAGTTATGGCCGAAAAACCAAAATTTGGACCTCCTTGACCCCCAAAAGGGGGACAAAATATGCACCAATTTTAGGGAAGTTCGGGAATATTAAATTACGTGCCCTACTGAGCTTATACACCAAACTTTCCCTTTCTGCTAATTTTTTTGGGGTTTGGTTTTTTTTTAAGCTAAAATGACTGTACTATGGTTCTGACAACCTCCATTTCAGACGTTTCTGGCTACGCCACTGGGACCGTCACAACACAACTACACATAGATAGGTAATTAGGTACCTACTACCTACAATAGGCACAGGGCACAGCCGCACAGGGCACAGGCAGTGGGTACATATTTATGTACTTAGACTTACGGCAACGGTAGCGAATAATAAAATGTTGTCGAGATGAAATCGAGTCCAGTCACGTACATTATCAAATAAAATTTGAATATGAAATCCTTCTATTCTTCTCGGAGGGACCTTTACTTATTCGTACATTCAGTACCTTCTTCACCTTTTCGCCCTTCTTTTTTTTTTTCTCTCAGTTTCAATGAAGATGCCTCATTACCCCGTTGTTTGGTCTAGAATAATGATTTTGTTTTCTCTCTCCGTCCTTTATTTATTTATTTATTTATTTATTTATTTTCTTTTCTTTTCTTTTCTTTTCTTTTCTTTTCTTTTCGTTTACACACTCTGCAAATGTGTTAGGAAAGAAGGACTCAGGTGCGGTTTTTTACATCCCAAAGCAGGTATGCAAATCAAAGGGATGCTTTGTTTGGTCTTTTTTTCTTTTTTCTTTTTTTTTTTTGTATTGTAGGTATTGTGTTGCGTTGTATTGCATTGCATTGTATTGTATGGTATTGTTTCTTTTCGTTTCGTGTGTACAGCGCGTACGTCTACGTACAGTACACACGGCACGGCGCGGCGCGGCGAGGCGAGGCGAGGCGAGGCGACATAATACATATATCGTATTCTATGCGTACGCATTGAGATTTGGAAAGTGTTTTCGGTTTGGTGAAGTCGACGCATCGTACAGGTACAGGGACAGGCACATGGAACTGGAACAGGTACACCAGGTACACTAGGTACGTCTATCGTCTACGTTAGGTTAGTGTCGGTACCATATACCAATATACCTGTACTCTGTACCCTGTACCCCGTCCCCCTATCTATACCTAGGCTATTTAACCTACGCAGTACGCACCACACGCTCGAGTACTCGCACCTATGCGGTATGCGGTACCTACTACCTTCTACCTAGTACCTACACCAAGGGTTAAGCAAAGGTATGATACGCATACGCGTAGTAGGTTGCCATACACTACACATGCTACATGAGAACCTCTACGATGAGCCCTTTTTTTTCTCTCTCTCTCTCTCTTTTTTTTTCATCTTTCTTTCTCGAGAGGGGTTAGCTATGCAAATGACGCTTTTATCCGGCGTAATAGAAGGATTGGATTTTTTTTTCACGTGATGTGTGTTTTTTTCTTAATAGCTGCTATCCAGCTGTGGATGGGTGCATGAGAGTTTTTTATTCATTTTTTTTTTCACGCACTGGGTCCGGGGTACCACTAGTTTTTTTTGTCTTACGCCGTTCGTTTTACGTAAAGGATGAGATTAACTTGGCTTATACGCGACGAGGGCTAATATTAGTATTCAAATGCGTTGCGCCTCTCCGGTCGGTCGGTCGTTCTCATTGCTCCGTTAACCGATTTCGAAATGGGAAAAAATCAACAAGAACAAAAACAAAAAAAAAATGTTGAAGAAAAACTAGATATTTATACGACGCCGGTAGGCAGGTAGATTAGGTATACCTAATCTTTGCATCGATTCAACGTTTTTTTGTTTTGTTTTGTTTTGTTTTGTTTTGTTTTCGTTACGTATGTGTATGTACAGTACTTTGTTAACTACATACATACAAAAAACAATGAAGCTTTGCAAATTGTTCGTTATATAACGATTTCGCGCGCAGTCTTGAATTAGGTACCTATACCTAATGCCTTCATATATGAACTCAGCTCCGGCCTCCGGCTAGGTACTTGAGGTACCTACCTACCTCCTACACTACCTACAATTACATACTTATGTACGAGTAGGTAACTATAACGGTAATACTTTGGTACATATTTGGAAAAGCTTCCGTCCAAAAAAAAAAAAAAAAAAAAAAAAAGGAATTTGAACTCGGAGTTACAAGTGTCGGAAAATGGCGTTTTGAGCCATCACATAAGAGCGATTATAGGTTTATAGGTGCACAAGTTCGTACGCACCATTTTTATGGACTTTTCTCTAGCGCAGCGCCGCCGCGCCAAGCCGAAAAATTTCAAAATTTTCCGGTTTATGCCTCCGAAACGTCTTGAAGCCGCTATTCCAATCGATTCCCGCAGATGGAAAATATAGGGTGTTTGTTCATGTTCCCATACCTACCCAATACCTAGTGAATTGTGCGATTTTCGTTGAAATTTCAAAATCTGGGGACGCAGGAGAAAGACACCGACGCGACGCGGCACGTCTCTCTTCTCACAAAATTGCGTCTGCGAAACATCATGTAGGAAAATTTGCCGAGTCAAATTCAACTATTTTTAAAACGAATAAATTTCACATATACGAGCGTAGGTGCATACTGCATGAATGCATGCAGGTATAGTAGGGTGGAGCGCGAAAAAAAAAAACACACATCGGTTTTCGACTAAATTCGCTAGAGTTGTTGGGTCACTATCGGAGACTACCACAAAAAAAAAAAAAAGTTGAGCCCCACAGTTGAAGAGGGAGGAGAGCGAACGTGTTGCAAAGGGCACCAATCCTTTTGAGGGGTGGGGGACGGTTTTTTTGTGGTTTGTAAGCTAGAAAATATGGCACAGGCGTGAGATTCAATGACACAGTTCTAAAAAGGTGCGATTTGAGTTTGTTTCGTACAGCCCTCTGAACCATTGCCATCCTTCTCGGATGAAAACCCATCCTGTTACTGAGGGGGCGAGGAGGGCAAAAGTTGCAGATCGCGAAATTACAACGTTGTGAAATTTTCGCTGGACTCGAATTAATTACTTTGCCGCCGAGAAATTTTATTACCATTACCATTAGGTAATATTTTTAGGTACTATTATTATTATTATTATTATTATTATTATTGGGTATTACTTATTGAGTTTCATTTTCATTATTATTATAATCCGTAGGCCCGCTCAATTCATTCGTTCATTCATTATTATTTTTAATATTTGAAGGAAGATTTTGAAAATTTTCTTCGATCAGTGTGGCCAACTCAACTGCGAATTGTAACTGTAAGGTGATAAGGTGAATACTCAAATTTACGGAATTCGCGTGTTGATCTGATCATGAAGTTGCTATCTAGTAAGTATCTACATATGTAAACCCCCAGGACAGAACCGACCTTACGTGCGAAAACACGTTTTCGAGATACGAGCTTTCAAAGTTTACAGTGCAAAACTGATAAGAAAGAGAGGTTTCTCCCACTGTATGACATTTAAACTACATTTTTCAATTGAACTGGAACACAAGTAACCTTGAGTATCGTTTTTAGGTAGCTTTGTGCAAATACAACGGCGTGTTTAGTTCATTTACGGTGATTTTTATAATTTTTTTCAAGGTAGTTTTTGTACGTATTTTTTTCAAAATAACACTTGGAAAGGTACTTTTTGCTCATAAAAAATTCAATTTTTAATTAAGGGATTTCGGATTGGTTTCTTTTCTACCAGAGACGAAACTTCGCTTTTGGTTTAGGGGGAGGAGGGTGGAATCCACAAACTTGCCGACTTTGCCGACTCAAAGTTCTCCATAGAACATGGACAAAAACCTCGGGGTGAACATAAAAAATTGGCCCCCAAAAAATGCAACTTTACCAACTAGAACAAATTAAAAATAAAAAACAAGAAATTCTTATTTTTTCGGGTTACTTTTCGATTTTTAGGGGGTAAAAAGGTACACATATTTCTTAATGAGTTCATCTTCTTCCAAAACATTGAATATTTTGAAAATTTCATTTGACATGATAACCAAGACTTTCGATTTTCACATACGAAAAGAATGGATTTTTTCACTTGCAAAAATTGCATTTTCTGGGCTAGAAAAGAAGAAAGTTTAAACAATTATAATTTGAAAAAATAGGGTAATTGTATAAATTTACTGAGCCCGAGCGAAACGAGGATGAAAAAATTTTGAATAAAAATTCATTTAAAACTAAAATTTTCTCATTTCAATTGTTGTTTTAATTTTTAAGAAGAGGTGATATTTTCAACCCATATTTTTCTATTTTTATGGACTTTATGCGACGCGACCGAGCGAAGAGAGGGCTATAAGATTTGAAAATGTTATGTTTTCCAGAAAGAAAATAGTTTGTTTGTAATGGTTCATTGTCTGAAAATTTTGCCGACTTTTCCAAAATTTTCCGATTTTTCCCGAAATTTGCCGACTGACGGACTGACATTGCCCCCCACCACCACCACCACCACCACCACCACTTTTGCCTCTGGTTTCTTTTCAATTTTGAAGCTTTGGGGAATAAAATTCCGCAAAAAAGTGAAAATTGAGATTTTGACACATATGGCGGGTTTTGTCTCGGAAGTTCACACATTTATATCTTATTCTTATCGCTAGAAAACTCCATAAGTAAATTTGTTTGTTCAGAAAAAATTATGGAGAAATTTTTTCATACCAGTGCTGCCAATTGTAAACTACGAAACACCAATGTACGGAAATTACGTTAATTTTGAATCACTTTTTTTTTTTCACGACCAGAAATCATAATTATGGAAAATTCTCAAACTATTGACACAACCACTAACAAAAATCCTCGAAGTTCTTCGGATTTTTTTCGTCATTTTCTTACCCACTTTCCCTTCTTGAATTTGATTCTGGAAAAATGCTTCATGCATATTTTTTGCTGATCTTTCAAGTTTCAACCCACAAATAATCTTATTCTACTATTCTACCTACTCCACATTCAAATGTCATTTTCGAATTTTACGCGAAATTTTATTGAATTGAGATAGATCGTACAGATATTTTTGTGAGAAAATCACAAAATTCGAATTTTGGACAGAGAACCACCCCTCCCCCCTCCCGAGGGGTTGAAATGAAAAATGGACACGATTTTCGGGTTCTACGCGAAATTTTATTCAATTTTGAAACATTATACAGGTATTTTTGTGAGAAAATAACAAAATTCAGATTTGGGATGGAGAACCACCTACCTCCCCCTTCCCGAAGGGTTGAAATGAAAAATGGACGTGATTTTCGGATTCTACGCGAAATTTTAACCTTTTTTGATAGGTCGCACGGGTATTTTTGATAAAAAGCCGCAAAATTAGATTTCGGAGTGGGGGTAACCCACAAAACCTATTTGGGGCGATAACCCATCTTTGTGCAGGTATTTTTCAACCGTTTTTCCGAATTTCGGTTCAAAATAACCTTAGCTAATGTAATTAGTAAGAATCTTTTGGTTGCTGGTCATACTTGCTCGTGCAGGGGCATATACCTAACTGTTAAAATTGGTCAAAAATGCATAAAAACTGCATTCAAATTGCAATAAAATCCGTTTGTGCAAAGTCTCAGTGAAAAAAATTACATATTTTGGTATCTGTTAAAGGTCCTCTACGTGACCCCTTTTGAATTTTTTGGTTACGACCCTTTTCCCAAAAACACACATTTGAGGCTCCAGCCCTCCATTGTGCAGGTCTGAAATATCGAAATCAGGTTTTTTGGGATGTCGCAGGTCCTCTTTACATTCCCTCACATAAATTTTTCGGTTGGCAAAAATTTTTAGTAAAATCGATTTCCAACGTACTTTTTGCCTCTTGGATTGCTGACGAAGTAAGTAAGTAAGTAAGTAAGTAAGTAAGTAAGTAAGTAGGTAGGTAGGTGATGGAAAAAGATGGTGAAGAAACTTACGTCCACTCCGTTCCACATGTAGTGCACCGGATCGTGATGATGGGGTGTAGACGCCGCGTTATTCATATGTTCCGCCATTACAGACATCCAATGGTGGACCAAGCCTTGCGGCTGACCGCCGCCGCCACTGCCGCCACCTCCACCGCCGCCACCGCCGCCACCCCCACCGCCTCCCCCGCCGCCACCGCCGCCGCCGCCGCTGCTGCTGCTACTGTTGGAAACTGTCGGAGCGCCGCTGTTACACTTGTTGCCGGCACCGCCGCTTATACTCGAAGCGTTCTGTCCATGGTGTGGCGCGTGTTCCGAAGACCATACGAATGCGGCCGCCGATTTCTGCAAAATTCACCAATAGGTAATTTAGGTATGCCGACTTTAACTTGGCAGTAGTCAATATAGGTAGAGGTAGAGGTAGAGGGTACCGGTATCCTGCATTGGTTGATTACCTATAAGTAGGTATGTACGTACATATTTGATTCGAATTCGATTCGTAGGCGTGTACGAGTAAAAATTCATTCCATTCGAAAGTAGGCATCTACGTATTTTTCGATGTCGCCGAACGATTTACATCGTGAGCAGTAATTGTTTTTCATTTTTTGTTTTCGATTAAAAAATTTCCCCACCAATGCGATAACCGATAACTTATTATTCGCGATCGTCGCACGCCACAATATTTTTCGGTACCACCTATCTACCCATTTTTTAATCTAATCACGGAACGGTTAATCTAAAAAAAATCGGGTGCTGAGAGCGGAACCGATTTTTTTTTTTTGGTACAATCGATCCCATGACGACTGCACTAAATGCTCGAGTTACGAGCTATTTTACAATACCTACCTATATTGAAGTAGGTACCTAATGTATCTAACGATTTTGCAGAGATACGTTGCGATCTAAAAATTTGCCAACGAAACCGAATGAATTTTCACAAAATTATTATTCGCATACCGCCTATTTCTCTTTACAGGTGCAAAACATCAAATAATACGCGTTATTCATCCTTCATCAAATATGTAGTAACATATGATTACCCCACCCGCACCCTGTCGCTCCACTCCACCCGCAAAAAAAAAAAACACGTTACTGTCATTGCAATTTTTTTTTCCTACTCACTAGAAGTAGGAGGATTTTTAAACAGCATAGGTACTCTGAATTCAAAAATACTGAAATTATAAGGTAGGTAGGTAGGTAGGTAGGTAGGTAGGTATGTATTTTCGAAAATTCGAAGGGCGCGTGCAAAAAAAAAAACAAAAACAAAAAAAATATATATATGTAGATATGTAAACACGTACTACATACAGAGGTAAGTTGACGTCGCGTCGCGTCGTTTTCACATTTTGCGAATTTCCGCCACGCGTATCAGACGCTCCTCCATTTTGTCTACATACGAGTACAAATACATACATGCATACATAGACATAGGTACATATGTAGGTATAATGGTGGCTGTGGCGTCATTCGATTCCTCATACCTACTCCAATAAAGAACAAGTTTTCTCGTGGTCATGACCTCGTTTTTCTTCCTACAAAGAATATCAGGTACTGTACCTAGCTACCTACCTAACTACCTACGTGGGCTACGTGCTAACTTGGCGAATTGCGTGATTTTTGATGAAAACTCGAAAATTGGGGGAAAGAGAGGGGGAAGGGAGGGCAGGAGGAGTTGACCATCACCGATCGAGATGAAATTTTTTCTGCGTAATACCTACCTACCTACCTACCTACCTACCTACCTAGGTGGGCACCACAATCACTTACTTTATATAGGTAGGTCTAGGTACCTATAGTGAAAATTTTTATAATGTAAATACTTACAAAAATTATAACATATTTAAGTACCTACCTATATATGTACATACACTATGTAATGTATACTGTACGTGTAACCGAATCACCCTAGAGTGCAGGCTATACAGGGTGAAAGGTAGACTTATGACCTCACGGTAAATTTCAAAACTAGGTATCTAAGTGCTATAGGCAAATCTCCCTCACCACTCTGTCAATGCAATCTAAGCCCCGAAACGGCATACCATCTTATTTTTGAATGTAACCTCCCATTAATCTCCTCAATGCGCAATTAGGTACTACACCTCTGAATTCGATGTTTCCAGTCCCTTTCCCGAATCATACTTTTATTCAAAGCAAGTTGACCGTTTTTGCTTTGAAATAATGTGCTACCAAAATGACCGATACAATTTTCCGTGATAATATGAAAAATTTGTTTCAAAATTAATAAGTGTCCTAAAATATAGTTTACCTCCCAGCAAATCCAAAATTTTGTGTCCAAATCAGGGATTTAAACCTAATGGTTTGATTTGTTTTCAAGTTTGCGTTACGTTGAGCTCTTCAAAAATTGTTTTGTTATAGTTATGCATTGGTTCGTTATAAAAATTTCAATCGTTCAGTTAGCGGTTCATGCTCTCGTTAAGTTCAAATTTGGCATTTTTACATGAAAAAAAAAAAAAAAAAAAAAAAAAATGGGTTGAGTGGTTCATTTGGTTAGGATATGTTACGCTCATGCAAAATAATTGTTTCGCTCAAGTTATTCGTTGATTCTCTCGAAAAAACTTTCGTTCAGGTTTAAAACCCTGGTCCAATTAATTATGTATTATCAATACCAAAATTCCACCTTCCCAAACCCCATTTCCCCATCCCTCTGATCTCCCCCCTTCCTCATCCTTCCAATGTCCTCACGAATTATTTAATTTCCCCTTTAATTGTTCCAAGTTAGTTTTACCATACCTATACTTATACTTAGGTAGGTAGGTACTCTTAATTTATTGTACCTATCTTGTTTCTGTCAACAATAATCTATCACTCCTCATCCCTAATAAGCTCACGGCATAAGGTATGATGGAGTTGATACTGAAATAAATTAGCCTCGCCTTTTGGACCGTGGCACAACATAAAAAAAAAAAAACTACTCGTAAGTAGGTACCTGTAATGCGATGAGAAAGTACGGTAAGCAAGCAAGCACTCAAGTGGGTAAAATGTAAGAAGGTAAGGTACGAGAGCCAGGTACGCGATAGTGTTAGTGTCCGTACCTATACCGTACCGTACCGTACCGTACCCTACTCCGTATCGTTTAGGTAAGTCGAAGTACCTAGGTAGGTACTAGGTAGGTACTTATACTTACTCTCTCAAGTCGCAGCGCAAACTTTATCTATCGCGTCGTAGTTCGTAGTACGGTACCTATGGTAAAACGTGTATAATCAGGCCCGGCGAGAGGGAGGGAAGGGGTGCAGGGGGTGCAGGGGGTGCAATTGCAACGGGCCCGCATTTTTTTCACTCCTGAACTTTTTTTTAAAACTTCTGCGAATGCTTTCAAAACAGAAGTTGAGAAATCAAATTAAGCCGTACTAGATCGCTGAAAATAACCCAAGTGGTATTTTTCCGAACGTGCGTGCGTGGCTCTTGGCAGTTTCCTAACACTTCCAGTGACTGTTACGAGCGCTGAACGATCTTTCAGTGTTCTGGCTCGAATAAAGGAAAGGATCACGAGAGAAACACAGAAGGTCAACAACGATTAAACGGATTGGCAATTCTTTGTAGGTATCGAAAATGAAGTTCCTTGCAAAAACAATCGATTTCAACGATGTGATTGATGATTTTGCCGAGAAAAGGACTAGAAAAGCGTATACTTACGACTTACATGTAACTTAGTGTAGGGTAGGAATAGTACTATATACTTAGATAGGTAAATGATGGTTTTTTCTAAAATTTATTGTAAAATATGTATCAAGAATTATCCAGGCGGCGGCGGCGGCGGTGAGGTAGGCAGGGTCCGCATTTCCTCTCGCCGGTCCTCATCCTGCGTATAGTGTAAGTATATAGTATAATGTACGTACCTACGTAGGTAGGTAGGTAGGTAGGTAGGTCTAGGTACGTAGACGTACCCTACATATACCTATGTAGTACATAGGTATATGTAGGGTACGTCTACGCATACCTATGTACTTAGTTACTACTACATAAGTATGTAGTAGTACCTAAGTACATTGATATACGTAATGAAGTATCCATGCAGGCACTCGTAGGTATGTGTATGTGTATGTATTGTATTTGTATAGCCCTAATACGTACATAGTACACTACATACATACTTGCGAGTATGTATGTATCGGCTATCGAGTTGTTTGTTTGACTTTGAATTTTGACATTTTTCACGCGATTCGGTCGGCACTTGGCGAGACCGTTTTCTTCCAGCTCTATCCGCGCCGCGCCGCGCCGCGCCGCGTGGACCGGATAACGAGCGGACTATCGCGTTAGTCTTACTGTTAGTAGGTACCCACTACCCAGTCATACCAGCTGGCTGGCTGGCTGTAGTCCGTGCCAGTGCAATTTATTTAGGCGGCTCGCCTCGAACTTGCTTAGGATTACCCTCGCGTCGCGTCGCACGTCGCACGTCGCACGTCGCACGTCGCACCTACCAACAATTTTGGGCCTTTCTCCTCGTACCGTACGACTTTTGAATTTTACGGTGAAGTGCGGCGTGGTGCGGTGCGGTGCGCGCATTTATAAAATGTCGCTCACCAGCTGCGCGCGCGCGCGCGCTCGCACGCTCAAGGTTATCAAAGTCGAGCCGGCTCAAATATAGGTACTTACATGTAGATGTTGGTAGTACCCAATATACATACATGTATGTACATGTGTACCATATACTTATAAGTAATAGGTACAAGTACCTATGTAGAATGTATGTACACTACACGTGCAACGTGCACCTACGTAAATTATACGCCTATGCCTAGGTAACTCCAACTATTAACCTTATTATACGAGTACCGACGCGACGTAGTTATTCGACCTAAGGCGTCGGACGGCCAAGTACCTAGGTATAGGTACAAGGTACAATTAGGTAAGAATGTATTCGGCAATCGGGTAATCGGGTAATCGAGAAATCGGGCAATCGGGCAATCGCAAAATTTACCTGCATCGAGTTGTCGTTTTCAATTTGATTGGAATCGTCGTTAGAGGAAACGGATCCGGTTTCATCTTCGGCCGACGGCGAATTCGCGCCGCCGCCGCCGCCGCCGCCGTCGCCCGCGCCTCTGTCCTCTCTAGCGACGGCGGCCGCTGCTGCGGCGGTGGCGGCGGCGGCGGCGGCGGCAGCCGCGCTAGGCGGATACAAATTCGGATTGAAGCCCATTTTGGCGGCTTTACCGAACACGGCCACGTTGGCGGCGATCAGCTGCTTGTAATAGAGCTCCGCCGGAGAGCCGCTCAACACCATACCCTTGGACGACGATATCTTGATCGGTTCGTCGTCGTTGTCGTTGTCGTTGTCGTTTTCGTTTTCGTTTTCGTTTTCGTTTTCGTTTTCGTTTTCGTAATCGGTAATATGTTGTTGTTGCGGTGGCTGCTGCTGCAGCTGGTTGTGATGCGAGTGGTTGGGGAGGTTCGAGTGATGAGGGTGATGATTATTATGGGGGTGATGATGATGATGATGATGATGATGGTGGTGGTGATGATTATTGTTGTTGTTGTTGTTGTTGTTGTTGTTGTTGTTATTAGCAGCAGTATGATGGTGGTGATTGTGCTGTTGCTGTTGCTGCTGCTGCTGCTGCTGCTGCTGCTGCTGATGATGGTTGTGGTGATATTCTTTGTATTTGTAGGAAGAGAGGCTGCCGATACCGTCGTCTTTCATTTGCGGCTGCTGATGGTTGTTATGATGATGATTAGGCGATGGCGGTTGCTGGGTTTCCTCCTGAAAATCATTCGGCGAACCGGGCGACGATATCGAATCGGCGCTATTTTCGATACTCGCTTCGACGCCGCCGCTAGTCATCGAAGTTCACGCGAGCGCGGCCGGCTCCCTTTCGATCTCGTCGCCTTCCTTCCAGGTTAGGTAATTAGGCAAGTTACGAAGGAACGTAGAGTAGAAATTTGGGCTTGACCGCCGCCCCGGGGCGACCGCGGCTGACCGTTGAGGCACTGGGACACTGGGACACTGGGACACTGGGACACTGGGACACTGGGACGCCGAATACGGAACCGTAACGAACAATCCGGACGCGTAACGGGAAAACTTGGCCAACTTTTGTTTCCTATTCGTAGTCGTAGTCGTTGTCGTATTCGTATTCGCACCTATTCAGGTAGTTGGTGTTCTTGTTGGCGCCGTAATTGGAGCTGGAGCTGGAGCTGGAGCTGTGCAGCTGGCGTCGCTCGTAGTACCGAAATGCACACTTGGACCGACAGCCGAGACGGGCTGTCGGGCGCGTGCGCCGGCGCAAATTCAAACTCGACGTCGGACGCGTACGCGCGTTGCGTTTTGTATCGCCGTCGTTGTTTGCAGTGCGACCGCGCATCGCCATCACCGACGCGACGCAGGAGGACGCAACGCCGGCACTTTTCACAACGCGCACCTTTCCGGCACTAGCGAAACCGAAACGTTGTGACGCAAGCTGTCGGTGGCGAGTTATGTTGAACCGGAACCAGATTTGATATCGATACCGATACCGATACCGATACGGATACGGATACGGATACGGATACGGATACGGGAACGCGTAGGTAATAAACCAACACACACAACCGCAACTGGCTTCTACATAGCTAGAGCTTGCTTTACATTTATCGCTGGTACGCGTACGCGAGTGTTGGTGCCGACACGTCGATTTTGCTGGCAGCCGCAGCCAGATAGGTACAGCCTGCCTACCTGTGTGGGTGTGTGGGTAGCTAGGTAGCTATTCGATTCCCCGGGGTGAAGGGTTGTGGGTTGCCTTCGGCCAGGTACCTACCAGAGATGTCTTCCTACCGGTCAACGTTTTTCGATCATCTCCGGCTATTTGGCTATTACTTAGTATGCACTATGCAGGTATAGTAGGTACATAATTATATGGTACGGACGCGTATACGTATTTAGATCTAGCTAGTAGCTAGGTAGCTACCTACTCCTAACCACCGAATAATCACGTCGACGATTCCGAATGGTTGCAACTTGCAACATCTCGCGTGCGTGCGTGCGTACGGATGGGTATTGGGTGGGTAGGTAGGTACACGTCGTAAATGCGATCTTGTCGACGTCGTCGGGCAACTGCACTCGAGCCCGTTCAGGCGCGTTCGGGTCAGACGGATAGCAAGTGACAGATTTACCGTTCGCTGCCTACGTAAACGTATACCGATATCTAATTAGTACCTACGTACCTACGTACAGGTACACACCGGCAAACAGATGGAGACGCATTCGTGTACGTCTACGTATGTATAGCGTACTACGTAGAGACGTGGGTAACGCTGATGATTCTTTTTTGCCGGGCAGGTGGGGGAGAGGGAGGGAGTTGTTTTTACAGCCGGTGACGGCGTATTTTGTCGCGTCTGTTGGCGAACCGAATTACTTATTACCACAACCGTAACGTTACAGTACCGAGAGCGTGTACGATAGGTAAATTACCAGCGGATAGGCGAGTAAGTACCTAAGTACCTAAGATATTGGAATACGGCGGCGGCGGCGGCGGCCGGGTACGCACACGTACGAACTAACGAACGCACACACACACACACACACGCACGCACTAGCGACGGCGACGGCGACGGCGGCGGCGCGACAAAAACGCAGTTTCGATGCGACGCGACCACGGTACGGTACTGGTACTGGTACTGGTACTGGTAAGTCGCAACGCGTATAAACCGTTCGCCATCGACGACTATGGAAAACTGCGGAAAAAAATCCTACCTCACATACATGGAGAGATACATACAAGACAAAAAGAAAACTCCAAGAGGCAGCCGACGAATGGAAAGAAAAGCTGCCGGAGGGTGACGGCGACGGTAACGAAGGCGGCGGTGTCGGTAGCGGCGGCGACGACGACGACGACGGCGACGACGGAGCAGCAGTTGAAGGGGTAGAGGCAGGGGCGAGGGCGGAGGGTGGAGGAGGCGAGGCGAGGCGAGGCGAGGCATACGATATGGAAGTATTGAATAAGGACTTGGAATGGAATAAAATGCTACGAGTTTTCTGCGGCCCTTTTTTTCCACCCTGTTCGCGTTCGCCTTCGTCTTCGACTTGGACTTGCAGCGAAGCGCCAGGAGACGAAAGACCGGCGACGGGAGACGAGAGACGAGAGAGATTCGTGCAAAAGAAACGGCGCTTACTAAACCGTTTTTTTCGGTTTCATTTTTTTCTTTTTTCTTTTTTTTTTTCAAGTCGGTCGTTTTTTTTCTGTGTTTTTTTTTTTCACTCGCGCTCTTGGTAACGTAACGTAACGTCGCGTCGCGTCGCGCCGCACCGAATGCTTTTTAGTCTTGCAAACTTTTCGTACATTATACGCGATAGTAGGTAAAGGTACCGTACCATATACATAGACATATTGTATGTACTCTGTACTCGTATACATTGTACAATGTACATACTTGGGTACTTATGTTGATGTTGTAGGTGTAGGTGTAGGTGTAGGTACCAGGTACGGGTACTGTGCGTATTATTACGTAGGCATGTGTACCTACTACCTACATATGTAGTTAGGTAAGTACAAGCAGGCCCGGCGAGAGGGGGGTACATTTGTACCGGGCCCGCAATTTAAGAAGGGGCCCGCATTTTAAGAGGGACCCACATGAGGGGCCCTTTGAAGGAGATTGTTCAACTACCATACCAAAGTGTAAAAAAAGTGTAGCATTTTGAAAAATTTTCTCCCTCGCTTCGCTCGGGCAGTAAATATTTCAATCATTATTTTGAAAATTGATAATTTTTCACTGACTTTTCAGTTGAAAATCTTTTTTTCCAATTGCAAAATTATTAATTTGTCAAAAAAATCAATAATTTTGACTGAAAGCTCCTTGAAAAATTACTGTTTTAAAATAACGTGAAAAATGAGCGAAAAAATCACCTACTGAAGCTAAAATTTCAGTTTTTTCAAAATTTTACCAAAAATTTCCGCCCTCGCTTCGCTCGGACTATAATATATTCTCTATTTTCAAAATTTTCATTCAATTTTGACATGATCTAAAGAATGGAAAAATTCTTCTTTCTTATTTCCAAATGTCACTTCAGATCATTGCTCAAGTTTATTTGAGAAATGAAAAAAATGGACTGAAGAAAAGGGGGGCCCGCAAAAAGCTTTGTACCGGGCCCGCATTTCCTCTCGCCGGCCCTGAGTACAAGTACCTATGGGCTATGTAGATGTACGTCGCGTCGGTAGGTCTAAGTATATGCATGCATGCATGCATGCATGCATGCATGTAGTATGTATGATACCTACTAATGCGCTATGCATGTAATTGTAGTACCAACTAGCAGCCACCTTCCACCTAGCTATGTACTTTACTTACTAGGTACTTAGGTACCTACCTACCTACCTACCTACCTACCTACCTATGTACATGTACCTATCTACTTATGTACTACTACGTATAGACATGGTACTGGTGGGTGGTGGCTGTGCCGCTGCCGTACGTGAATGACGGACCCGATTTCGATTAATTTCTATTTCTCGGCTGCGGATAAAAGTAAACACACGAGCATTTTTGATTTTTTTTTCCACCCAATGCTTCGCTAACGCTAGCTATGCACAGATACCTACCACAATTGTGTGCTGCATGCTGTATATGTGTTGGCAGGTATAACCTGTACACAGAGAGTAGATACAGATAGGTACACATATCCCCCCTTTTTTTTTTTACCTTTTTTTTGTGTTCAAAACAATGTACTTACATATATTATTTGAGTTGAGTACCTAATATGGGGTACCTACCTACAAAGAACCTACCTACCGTCTTTCGTGTTCTATATAAATGATTGAATTTGTAAAATTTATCGAATAATATTCGATAATTAGTAGGTAGGTAGTACAAATTCAGTCATTCCGAATACAAACGATGACAAAATCTGAAACTGTTTATTATTTCATCGCTCGCCATGTTTCCCTCTTTCAGATAGGTACTGATCAGACGTAAAAAAAAAAAAAAAAAAGGTCCAACGCTCGTTGACTCACCTAAATGATTCTGAACGGCTCGGATTCATTTTTATACATAAGTACATATATGTAAGTATTTTATGGCAACTGTTCGATTGAAACGGGAAAAAATTCCGATAGTCGATGAAATTTTGATAATCACTAATCCCAGTCTCTGTGTCTATCTCTATACTCGCTTGGAGCAGTGCACAGAAAATTTGGGTCCCACGGGCAAAATGTACGCGAGAGGAAAAAAACTTGTTTCGGGTACCTAGGTTATTTAGAACGTCCATGTCCGACGTAGTTAGGTAAATTTACGTAAGTGTTATTAAAAAGACGTTACCAACATTTTGCCCGTCAATACCTATAGGTAGAGGTACCTCTCTTCTCTCTCCCTTGCATTCAAGTTTTGTTTTCTTACTGTACGCGTACATTGTACAAGACGCTTGTCACAGAGGGAACGTCCTCCTCCTCCTCCTCCTCCTCTTCCTCACCTGCATAGTGGTAATACTAGGCTAAAAAGATCTCGGCTCTACTCCCGATGCGATGTAGGTACGTGTGTCGGACTCGGACCTGTTGTTGAACCATGAACCATGAACCATCCGCAAAACCCGGCAAAAGGTTGAACCACTACACCCTTTCACACTACACCTTAATGTACACCCTACCACTGCAAAATCCACAAACACCAGGACACACATAGGTAAGTAGAGGTACCTAGACCTACAACGTGCATAAGTTGAAAACGAACCCGACCCGATGCGACGGGTATGAAAAAAAAAAACTAAAAAGCGATCGCACTAGATACCTACCTACCTATGCGTCGATTTTTTTTTCCATTCATTCATTTTGCAGACGGTTACGGTTCACTCTCACATTTTAAAATTTTCTTCCACTTTTTCCCCAATTAAAAAGAAAAAAAAAAACCTACCTATGTACCAAGTACTTAATGAAAAATTTCCGAAACACAAAACGCGGCGCGGCGTGCACAAAAAATTTTCATTTTTGCGGCATTAGTGCAGAATGGAACGGTCGTGAATTTTATAAAATCTGAAAATATTTCAATTTTTTGTCTTGCCAGAGTGGCAAAAATAGAAAAAAATTGGAAAAATTTTCAAAATTGCATCAATTTCGTTATTAATCAACTGTTTTATATGTATGTACCACCTACCGATGAGTGATGGCATGACTTAAGAATGAAGATCATTCATTTTTATGAGTTTGAACAAAATTTTCAACTCAACTCAACTCAACTCAACTCACCTCCTTTCGCTTACCCGCTGAAAAAAACTCGCCGCACGCCATTCACTGACCTACACATCACATAAGGTATAGGTATACAGATACAGTATATGCACTTATGCAGTATGCACGGTGCAGCAACCAAATTCCGCCCGCCGCGCCGATTGGTTCAATTATTTTCATTCGTTTTATATGCTTGACCAATTCATCATTCAACTTTCATCTGCAACAATTTCAACTTTCACCCTAAAATTCCGGTTAGCTAGGTACCTAACCTACTTATATGGAATATTGCGGGTACACGATATTTGTTTTTTTTTCTTTTTCATTCAAGTAAGTAGGCACAACACGACGCGAAGTAGGTAGGTACTAATCCGAGTTTGCTAAATCTGTCGCGGGGTCTCATCTTTTATACTTTTCGTGATTCAAGTTTTTTTCTGTTTTTTTCTCTTTTACCTACATATTTTTCTTTTTTTTAATGACGAAACGAAAAATAAAGGGTGTGAATTGAATGAAAATGAAAATCGGCATCGCCACCGTTCCATCGGCATGGCGGTGGAACGGTGGCGATGCGATGCGAGGTGCAACGGCCAATCAGAAGCTCGATTCTAGCCTTTGGGTTTGGGTGCTGCCTAAGTTGGACGGTGATGGTGAAGGATGGTAATACTTATACTGTGGCGGAAACTGCGATGCGGATTTACTGTTACCGCACTGGTACCAGTGGCGTAGGCAGGATTTCGTCAAGGGGGGGGGGGGCAAGAACGAATTATGTCAAATTTTCTGTGGTCGTTTTGAAACATAGCAAGTATTTTTTCGTAGTGTACGTATAACCGAGTCTGAGGTAGGGGGTGTGTAATAAAAACAAAAAGACTAACACAACGATGTAAAATGGACACAAGAGTTGGATTGGAAGTACAAAAATAAGCCTTTTTTCGCACGCTTCTCTCAGAACGTTCATTAAAATTGAGATCGATTGATAATTATGTTCAAGCCCGAGCGAAGCGACGGCGAAGCTTTGAAAAAATAGAATTTTTGATGTCTAAAATAGACCATTTTCCCCAATTTTGGCAATTTTTGACACTTTTCTCCCATTGTACCATATTTTTTAAAGACCATGGGGGAGGGGGGCAATCGCCCCCTTTGCCCCCCCCTGGCTACGCCACTAACTGGTACCTAAGTACCTACTAGCTACATATGTGTAGGTCTAGGTACGTCAACGTATGTGTAGGAGATGTTCTCGTGTTGAGTATACGGTCGGTCGGCGCACTACGCCGCGCCGCGCCGCGCCGATTCCGATATATGTTAATATGTATATATCTACTATACCTATATGTATTTAACCTGTACGTAATCTATGTAGATAGATGCGATATCTATATGTATAGTGTACCATAGATAGAGATATATGTACTAGATTCTAGATAGGTACTCGAGTGAGTGAGTGAGTAAGTAAATAACAAGTACATACCTAGCTACCTGCGTACCTATGTGGAGTAGGTAGGTAGGTAGGTAGGTAGGTAGGTAGGTAGGTAGGTATAGTGTACACGTACGGTACCTACACTACACTACACTACACCTACGTTACGCTACGTACTGTACGTGTACATACCGCGGCAAAGGCAAAGGCAAAGGCAAAGGCATAGACATATACATACCTGCGCTGGCAGTTTACAAACGGGCGCGCATTACGATACGATGTACTGATTGCGAGTACCGGTGAGCATATTACCTATGTACTTGTACGTGTACCGCAGACATCGCCGTACCATACATCTATGTAGTACCTAGGCATCGGCATCGGCATCGGCATCGACATTTATGTATAGGCACAGGCACAGGCACAGGCACAGGCACAGGCACAGGCACGTACGGTGCGACGACGATGCTCGACTGTGCAGAGGTGTAATGCAGATATGTACGCGGATCGCAAATGTTGTAGGTAGGTAGGTAGGTAGGTATAGGTACCTACGACTGACACTCGATTATAATTTATAACTTTACACAGACCGACAACGACAAACGAGCAATCTCGGTCGCGCGAACGATCGTTTCGCCGCAAGCTAACTAGGTAGGTAGGTAGGTAGGTAGGTAGATAGGTAGATAGATAGGTACCGCGTAAAGACGTACGTAAACTATACCGTTCGGTGTACGCATACACTATAGATACCGCGAATACGAATACAAATACGAACGCGAACACGAACGCGAACGCGAAAGTCAACAGACGTCGTTAATCGAATTAATTATCGTGATTGCAAACGACCGCCGACGACTGCAATGCTAAAAATACGTTGCGTTTCGTCGCGTTACCGAAATCGCCTGCTATCGTCGCGCCACACAATTTTTACGGCGGCGCTAGCGAGAATTCCACCTTCGGGCGGCCAACTACAGTCTTCGCGCGGCTTAAAAAACGAAACAATTAACAGATGAGAGTTGATTTGAAAAAAAAAAAAAAAAAAAAAAAAACGAGCGAGCGAGCGAGCGAGAAAAGACGAGGGAGCGGCGGGTGGGAGCGAGGGCGCGGGGGAGGGGGAGGGGAGGGGTGAGAGCGACAGCCGGAGAAAGAGAGTAAAAAAGGTTTCGTAAGAAGTTGCAGCTTAGGAGATAGCGTCCCGGGGATGTCCCTCGCCTTGCAGAAAAAATCGCCGCTCCGCCGTTGCCTGCCGCCGCGCCGCCTCGTTATCGGCGTACCGGCAACGACTTGTTAAACAAAGAGACGGAGCGAGAAAGAGAGAAAAAAAAAGCGAATCGATAAAAAAATTCCTGCGCGTTTTTTTTTTTTAAATATAAGCTAAATGGCGGTAGTTCATTTTACTTTTTCCCCTTAATTATACACCCTCGACGCTGCGTGTACAATGTTCTCGTCTTTCTCTTTCCTCCGATCCCCCCCCCCTCACGCGTCCCGCTCGCACGCCATTGCAATCCACTCCGGCGGCCCGTTTCGTGTCACCTCCAACCCCAACCCCGTGCTTGAAAACCCTCGTCGCGTCGCGTCGCGTCCGTCGCGAAGCCGTTCGTCGTTCGTCACCCGTCAAAATCGAACCGTCCGTCCGCGCCCCGTGATGAGCACAAACGATGCGACGCGACGCGCGACCGTCGACGTTTATTTACGGCGAACCGGTTATGCAATTTTATTAACGCCGACGAAAGGCGTTCTTTCTTCCTTCCTTCCTACTTACCTAACTATACCTAGTACGTCTACGTACCTACCTACGTTCGCAAATCAGCTGTACGGGGCGCGGGCGAAGCGGAACAAACGTTCACGCGTGCATTCACGGCAAACTGGTTATGCAACTTAAATAACATCAACGCAACGCAACGCACCGCACCGCACCGCCCCTCGCCTCGCCTCGCCACGCCACGCTACGCCACCCGACAAGACAATGCCGATGCCGAGTAAAAACATACCAATAATAAAATTCGAGTCGTCGTCGCGTCACGTCGCGTCGGTAACTGTAAAACGGCTGGAAAATTACCAACGCACTTGAGCGTCCCTCCTACCTCCTACCTATACCTAGCTAGGTAGCTACTGTTCAGGTACCAATTTCGAGAAATTTTCATTTGAACGAAAGCGACGAAAAAATTCCGGTTCTTTGGCACAAAATTACTACCCAGTGTATACCCATCTATACGTACATACTTACGTATGTATGTACGTATAGATGTACTACGTACGTACATGTATTATACGTAGGTAAGGTACTCGTATTAAATACGCAAGTGTAGGTTTTTATGCTATACTACATAGGTACCTAGATAATTTTTAGGGGAGAAAAGGCTGAAAAATTACTAGCGGTAAAATTAAAAAGCGCCATCCCGCCACTCCCACATTCAAATTATTTTCAAACATTTCCAATTGGCAAATATCTTCAGAAATCTGCATGAAATTTTCAAATAAAAAACTGCGATGGTTTGGGTAACGCAGATGGACCGTTGAATCTGCAAAAGTGGACTCTGAAATTTGATAGTTTTCTCACTCTCTCAAATTATTAAGTAGGTACCTAAGTGTATAGGACTCGAAATAGAAAATGTACAGCTTTCGAAAGAACATCTTGAAACTCCAGCTTCACTTTTACGTCCCTAAAATTACCCCTTTTTTGAAGGAAGAAGAAGAAGAAGAAGAAGAAAAAGAAGAAAAAAAAGAATACCTAAATTACCTATATCTAAGTACATACCTACATAATACAGTGTATTTATTTGCGAATTTTCAATCAACGGTTCTATGTACTTTGTACTTCCATGCGCCGCCCTTCCTATGTACCGGGTGGCTCGATTAATTCCGGACTTCCCCTGTACTTTTTGTGGTAAAAATCGTGAGTTGGCAATACTTTGCATTTGTTTATTAAACAAAGTATTACCAACTTACACCAAAAAGTGCAGCGGGAGTCCAGAATTAATCGAGCACCCGGTATCTCTATCTACCTACATCTATGTAGTACCTCAAAAAAATAATGAACAGAACATTGCGTGTTATTTTCGCTAGGTAATGTCGTAAGACATAGGTAGGTACCTATGTACTTATGATTTAAGGTTGGTAAAACGGAACCAAGTCAAAACGAAATGGATCCAAATAAAAAGAGAGAGAAATAGCTTTTAGCTACGCGTGCACGTGCACGTGCACGTTAAAAAGTACAGTTTAACAGTTTCTATACAAGTGAACCGTTTGAATTGAGATTTCGCGACCTGCTGTGATTCTATAAAAGAAAAAAGGCGTTACTTATCGTGTAGTAAGTATGAAAACAAGACCACGTTGGACTATAAAGATTGGCAGGTACGGTAGGTAAGGTACATCTACAATTCTACATACTCGTACATACAGTACCCAAGTATAATGAACTGGTTCGGGCTTCGGGATCGGGAATCAAACATAAACTGATTGTATGTTGAATTTTGAAACTTGACGAAATCTACTTCGTTTTCTTTCCGGGAGTTACAATTTAGAGCGGTCAACCGTCGTCCCATTTAGCATACTTACTCTATGGTAGGTGTAGGTGTAGGTGTAGGTATAGGTATAGGTATAGGTACATATAAGTGAGTAAGTAAGTAAGTACTATATGTAAGGTACTAGGTAGCAGGTAGCAGGTACATTCGATGCCGCATCGATTATTTTCAATTTTGAAAAAAGCGCGGAAGTAATCTATTAATTAGTCTCGCTAAATTTCAGTAGGTAAGTATTCGTGTTGAGCCACCAGGAGTACCTATCTGCATGAGTATGACGTAAGAAACTCGAGATTGTTTTGATTTGGAAAACAAAATTACCTAGGTACGTCGCCGTCGCCGTCGCCGTCGCCGTCGCGTCGCATTCTATTTTGACGAATCGGAAAAATTGAAAATTCATCTCGGATTAATCGACACGCACGTGCAATTAAACGATTATTCTAATATCGGAGGAGGATGAGAAACGATTACAACCGCGAGGGTCGCGAATCTGAGGTGCGAGCATGTAACGTAATACCACCCTGCCTGCCTGCCTGCCTGCGTCTAGGTTTTTGGTCGACTCGTATTTCGTAAATGAGTAGAAAGTAGAAACAGAAACACCTACCCACTCGGTAGTCAGCAGGAGGTACCAGGTAGTTAAACTAGGTACTAGGTAGTAGGTAGTAGATAAGGTACCTATACGTAATTTACGCGCCTAGCTGCAGTGCATACCGCATACCTACCTATGTAATAGGTATACCGGCTACGTTAGTATACTTACATATATGATATGATATCATATGATATGATATATGTACGTAGTAGGTACAATGCTTACATTACGATTACCTCTACCTCTACCTCTACCTCTACCTGTACCTATATCAGCGCAATTCGTAATGGAAAAACAACACCTGAAAAATTTCTCAACATTGTTAGTTTAGTCGCGCACGGCACAGCTGCGAGCCGCCACCGCCACCGCCACCATTCCCAGCCTCGCGGCGAGACGAGACGAGACGAAGCTCGTCACTGTAGGCCTACACACTACACCCTACAGACTACAGACTACAGAGATAGAGACTGAACTGATACGCGTACCGTCGCGTCGCGTCGTAGGTATGCTTTAGGCTACCCTGTCCCCTGTCCCCTGTCCCCTGCTCCCTGCTCCCTGCCACTGCCACCCGCGACGCGACGTAAGCATTTTCGTTGACCTTTCAAAGACGATGCGCCAGAGTGTAAGAAGTAGGTGTAAGACTGTAAGGTGTAAGGTGAAAGGGTGGAGAAACGTCGTGTCCATGTCCATGTCGCCGCGTCCTCGAAACTACCCGATGCAGTGCAGTGCAGTGTAGTGTAGTGTAGTATAGTGTAGGAGTGTAGGTAGCTACTCGTAAATCGTAATCTATCCAAGTGTTGGACAACGCACTCACTAGTCACTACCTACCAATAGTACTTATACCTCTTCCTAGTACAGTACCTAGCTACCTACTACGACTATCTACCCTTACGTCGCGTCAGCACCAAGACTTGATACCTGTTACCGGTGCGGTGCGTCGCGGCTACCTGCAGTCTGCACTCACGCTAGACTCACTCGCCAGTTAGGTACATATGTAGCTATATAGGTACCTAGCACATCTACATACATCTACATGTATGTAATATGTATAGGTACCTACTGCAAATTACTGGATTTAAATTTCTAAAGCAGCGCTCTGTCGCAATACCAACCGGGCGTAACCGAAAATCTAACCAACTACTGCTCTATCGTTCTCATGGTTAATTGGTTAATGATTTAAAATAACCGAAAATTTAACCAGCGCACTGGGGGCGGGAGGAGGAGGAGGAGGAGGAGGAGGAGGAGGAGGAGGAGGAAATGCCCAAAATTCTAACCACAAGTACCTAAAACGAACAAGCCACTGAACGAATGAATCAGTTCTGAACATGGTCTGTGAGTGTGACACAAGTTCATGACTTCAATTACGTCAGAAAAATTTCGGGTGAGAATATTGTGATGAAAAAATTTGATCGTGGAAGAATAACATCAGAAAAAAATCAGTTGTGAAAATTTGGAAAACTTTTTCAGAAAATTATAAACTGTTGAAAAATGACGTAAATATTCTGGACTTTGAAAAAAAAAAAAAAATCGAAACGACATTCAGCGCGATATCAGTAGAGAGAGGCATCGTGACAGTATTCCAGTTCACATATCTAACATGGAACGTTGGAACATTTCGTTCGCTAAAATGAACCTCGGCTCTGCTTGGTTAGATTTTCGGTTATTAATGTTTCATTATCCGGCCTATTGTTCACCTGTCAATAAACAGCAGGGGGTCATGTCTGGTTAGATTTTCGGAAACGCCGTGATTGAAAAGGTTCTAACTAGAAATTCTGTGTTTGGGATGAGCATTTGACTTTATTGAACATCGTTAAACATGCAATTGATGACATTTCACCGAAAAAAAAAAGGTATTTTACACCAGTTTGTAGAGTTGGGCCTTTTTCCAATTCCATGCTCCATATAGAGTTGAAAAAATGAATGGAAAAGCGAGACTAAACATGTGAGGGCAGAGAGATGAAATGAAAATCAATGCCAATTTCAAATGCGCAGGTAATGCAAAGTTTAGACCCATGTTTGTGGAATCACAAAAAATAATCGTAATATTTTCAAAATCAGTGCAAAATTTGAGCTTATTTTGATAGGTCACACGACTAAATGAAAAAAATTTAAGATGACAAATTTTTGTCCGGAGGGGGGGAGGGGCTGAAAAAAAAATGTAATTTCCAAAATCAGCGCGAAATTTAAATCCATTTCGATAAGCCGCATGACTAAATGAAAAAAATTTCAACTTAAGGGTGCTAATTTGGGGTAGAAAAAGGGTAAGTACATGTATGAAAAAAGAATAACGTCATTTTCGAATCCGGCGGGAAATTTCATTCTATTTTTGACAGGTCGCACGACTATAAATTAAGAAAAATCTAAATTTAAGGGTGCTAATTCGGGGGATGGAAAAAAATATTGTCATTTTCGTATTCAGCGCGAAATTTCACTCTTTTTTAATAAGTCGCACGACTACTTGAGAAAAAAAAATGGCGATTTGAGTAATATGTAGATCTAGATATCCGCATACTTACGAAAGTTTAAAATTCGATAACTTGGAATATTGCAGGTTTAATTCGATCAAATTTGCGATTTTGGATATAAGTATAAACATTCAGTGTAGGTAACGAAATAGTACCATACAAAAGAAATCTGCCCTCCCCCCCCCGCCATATTTCAGGATATGGAGCCCCAAAAACGTGAAAAAAGGCCAAAAAATGACCAAAAATTGCATTCAAATCGCCCCTAACTGCTATTGATTGTGCAGGTGTGCAGCGGGAAAAAAATGCATATTCAGCATCAGGGGACACTGCCCTATCAAATCTCGGTTGAATTTTTTCGCCCGGACCTAGGCCAAAAAATACCCCTTTTTGACCCTCCTCCTCTCCTACAATATGCAGGATTGGGAATTCCCCCCCCCGTTTTTGTGAATGCTGGACCAGTATCTATCTACGTATCATATGGGAAGTAAATTTTTTTGGCCGCGAAAAAAAAAAAAAAACGGTGACCGAACTCTTTTTGCCTCTTGGTCTGTAGGCTATCACACTTGAAATCTGTTAAACGCATAGAACATTTTTCAAGTTTCAATAAGTACCTGGGTAATAACCTATAAGAATAGATAGGTAAAATCGCGGTTGTCATTTCAGTCAAATATTGACCCCTGTAGAGGAAATCGCAAAAACAACCTCCGGGGAAGGATTCGGACAAATGAAAAATTATCACACATTTTAGCCATGTTTATGCGGTGACAAGTCGTATCGCTGCGCCGCGCCGTATCAACTTGATTTCGCGATTTTAATTTCATTTCAAAGTTTTGCATTTACCGGCTACAGAAATTTTTATTTTGAGGAAATTCTATTTTTGGACAAGAAAAAAATATCTAGACAAATTTAATACTGCAAACAAATTTCTTATATGTATGCGTGTTACGCCTAATCCATGTACTTACCTAATTGCCGAATTCATGAAATAGGCAAAATTTTTGCCTAATGCATGAATTAGGCGATTGCTTGCTTATAACTTCAAAACCTTCTACCATTTTTCTTATTTAAAAAAAGAAAATTCAAAAATATTATAGCATAAAGAACTAACATTTAGCTACATTTCAAAAAAAAAAAAAAAAAAAAAACATTCAACCAACTATTTTAATTGGAACATTTTTTGTGCTGCAAAGAAGATTTTTCATTCATTACCTATATTTTTTATTCAGTGTAAAAAATTTTCTAATTGAAGTAGCTGGTTGACAATTTTTTTTTGAAATGTAGCTAAATGTTAGTTCTCTGTGCTGAAATGTTTTGAATATTCATTTTGGAAACAAGAAAAATGGTAGAAGGTTTTGAAGTTATAAATTTCATAAATTGGGCAAGCAATTGCCTAATTCTTGCATTAGGCAAAAATTTTGCCCATTTCATGAATTCGACAATTACATGGATTAGGCGTAACATATGTACATATAGGTAGGTACTTCTATGTACTTACATAAAGTGAGTTGAAAACTGAAAATACTTATTCAATAAATTTCATTTTCCAGCCATTTTTCATAGTTCTTCTCGGCCATTTTCCAACATGTCCTAAACCTCCCCCTGAGTTGGCCGAATGCTCACCGCTCCTCCCTGTCCTCCTCCTGTTAGGTTTCGTACAGAAAAAAGACAATTTTTAAAGAATGATTTTTTCAACGTTTGCGTTTGTTGACTCGAAAATTCAAACGAAAATTTTTTACTACCTACGTAAAATTGCCGAAATTTTACAATGGCAAAATCAGAATTTAATTTTAGTTTGAATTTTTTGAGTAATTAATGCTGCCAGGGTGGCAGGGTGGCAGGTAGCCAGGTCTTCTCAACCTAATAAGTATGTAGATGTACGTACGTAGTGCCTGTGTACCGAGCTGCCTAGGTAGTAGGTACTAGGTAGTAGGTACATTACATATGTAGTAACGTATACCTTATTCTGATTGATAATTGAACGAGCTTCGATTAAGGTTCATCGTTCATCGTTCATCGTTCATCGTTAAGGGTTTAGGGCTAAAGGTTGTTGGTGAGTTACCTAGATACCTACTACCTACCGCGCTTAATTATCGACTAACGACTGACTACCATTAGGTAAGGTATCTACGTAACTAAACTACATATACCTACACCTATCCCTACCCAGTGGCGTAATGGCGTAAATACGGGAAGAGTTTTGGGGACAACCCCCTCCCCCCCCCGACACCCTACAAAAATGAATTTTTCGGACATCAAAAATCAATTATTTTCAAAGCTTTGCCCTCGCTTCACTCGGACGTAAGTAAACCAACCGATTATTAATTTTAGCTAGGTAGCTCAAAAGTTCAATATGTAAGCCTGTGGCGTAAATACCTCCCTCAAATCCCTCAAAAATGAATTTTTCTGACATTAAAAATCAATTTTTTTCAAAGCTCTGCCCTCGCTTCGCTCGGGCATATAATTAATATGAAAATGTTTTCACTTTAGGTTACAATTTAGAGACAATGTTGCCAATATTTCGCAAAAAAAAACATTTTTGTAAAATTAATTTTTCAAAACTTTTTACCGCTCTTCTGTAATTGGCCTAATTACCTACCTTACTTTTTGAACAGACCTCTTATTTAAAACGACAGTACCAAAGAAGGTTCTGTAACCCTCCTCCCCCCCTCCCCCCTTATCGTCAGAGATCTTTACGCCCATTTAGTAAATAGGTACCTATAATATGAGAATCTGGGATGAGGCACAAACAGTTAGTTTAGTTCTACACTGCTCATTGCGCTGCCCACAAACTCTGCTGTAGGCTTCCTACGAAAAACATTTTCATTTTTCACCCTTCGACTTCTGCCCCCCTCCCCCCGAGGGGATGTCTAGTTACGCTACCGGCCCCAGCCAACGTCGCGTATCGTATCGTAGTACCGGTGCTGCTATCGTAGGAAATACATCCAAACTAACTGCTTAAATTTCATAACCAAAGTTAGAATCGGTCCGATTTCGAACAAAGGATAGCGGTCGCAGTCGCTATCGTACGATAACTCGAGACAATAATCGGAAAATACGAGTATTCGCGGTTGTCGGTGTCATGTCATGTCATGTCATGTCATGTCGTGTCGGTACTCTTACTTTATTCTACCTACAGTACATTACATACCTACGTAGACGTACTTGATATGGTAAGTACATAAGTATTGTACGGTACAGGTACAGGTACCTACCCAGTCTAACCTTGAAATTTGATTCGCCCACCCTACTTATTCTAGAAAAATACCTACCTACCTACCTACCTACCTACGCACGAAAATGCGTATGTACCGTTTATTTATTAGAAAACGAAATTTGACGATTTTTTTTTGCTCACGCTCCACCTTCTACACTTATATGGTACCTACCTTCCTTCCTTCCTACCTACCTACCTACCTACCTACATTTCTCGATTGCGAAATTTACCTAACTAGTACGCCAAGTGGTAAGTATAGCTAGAGCTGCCTTATACCAACCAGTTATACATTACATATTATGTACCATTTGGAGAGAGAGAGAGAGAGAAAAGAAAAGATGATTTCTAGCCATAGAAACGTTGGTTTTTCCCCCTCCCTGGTCCCTGCGATGAAATTTCAAAAACCGTCATCGCATCGGTCGAGTTTTTGCAAGCAAAATATTTACCTAGGTACCGAGCTACCGACATATCTACCTCCGTAGATTACCTACACACGGCTTTTTTCGAAAACTGCTTCGATAAGAGAATGATTTTTTAGGACGATTAAAACGGTACATACATTACATATATGTAATCAAACTACGTACTTGAGCGCGCCGCGCCGTGCCGCGCCGCGTCAGAATGCAATTGGCCCGAGTGTCAAGTTGATTTCGCGTTTGCGATGCTGCAATTTTTCAGCGTCCGCTGCCGCTGGGCGATTCATCTCGTTGGCGTTAATAAAGTTGCATAATCAGTTTGCCGTAATTGGAGGCGATGCGAACCCTGTTCCGTGTTCCATCGCGACGCGGCGCGGCGTTAATAAAATTGCCTAACCGATTCGCCGTAAATAGGTACCTACGTCTACGTACGCGTACGCGGCTGCTATCGCACGTGAATGGTTGAACGTGTTGGATGTTTCGACTCCACCCACCCACCCACCCATTCATCCCGCATACACGACACCGCCGCGCCGCGCCGCGCCGCCGCGTTTTCGATACCTAACCGTGAGCCAATACCTAGACCTAGACGGCTAGACCTACCACTCGGCGGCATCGCACTCGCACCGCACCGATCACCGCAGCACCGCACCTTGCTACCCGATTGGCGCGGCACAAGTTCCACATAACGTAGGGTACCTAATGAATAATTACATGCATGCATACTACCTACTCGTAGTACCTACTACCTACATAGGTATGTAGGTATATTTATGCGAGCGCAAAATACGAGTAGATACCTACCATAGGTAGCTATTAGTTACTTATGTACGTACTACGCGACGCGACGTACTTACACAATGATTACGTAGGTAGTAATATAGGTAGGTATGTAATGTACCTAGACCTACTTGATGGATGGGTGGGTGGGTGAGGATCTGCGGAGAGAGGTCGAATCGGGATTACCACACCGTCGGTAAGGTAGAAAAATTCGCGATTCCGTGTAGCGTCCGGCGCGGCGCGGCGCGGCGTAATGCGGGACGGCTGGCTCGGCGTTTAAACCCAAACGATGGGTTTGAAAATACATAGGGTATCTCTATCTATGCAGCTACTAGCTACTAGCTAGGTGGTAGGTGGTAGGTAGCTTCAGCTAGGTACCACCGGCATCGTACTTAATTGTATTCGAAGATAATGACGATGCGATGTGGTAGATTAGCGCGAAGGGAGAGAACGAGAATAGAAGTGTTTAGTCGTCGTTTTTCGTCGTGCTCGTGTGATGAATGAGAGAGACCGTCTCCGCGCCGCGCCGCGCCGCGCAAGCAATACTTAGTTGCCACTTTCGTTTGCCGATGCCAGTACGGTGGTGGTATATACATATAGATATAGATATAGATATAGATATAGACATACACGTATATGGCCGAGCTGGTATTCGCACCCTTCCTATTCCAAGACGAATTAGGTACGTTCGAACGGAAGAATACGACGATACGGATACGAGACCGCGTTGGCGCGGCGTTGGGATGCGGGGTTGTGTCGTTGACTCGACTTGAGAGAGCGGCCAAGTGTGCAAGAGTACAGCGCAACGCATCGTAACGAGACTAAACATAACATATCGTAACACATATAACACAACGTAAGCAAGTACTCACGTACGTACGTAAGGCAGGCAGGCAGGCAGGCAGGAAAACGACTTTGGTTTTACGCGATACGCGACGTAGACGGCAAAAGCCGCCCAGCGCCCATCTGTCTACACGCATAGCACGCGGGATACGGAATACGGATAGACGCTACACGCTAGGCAGCCACTTTGACAAATGAATCGAAACCGAGCACCGAGCACCGAGGCGAGCCGAGTCGACTACTTACTGCTGACAAACTGCCGCAGATAACTGCAACATTATTAGGTACCTATAGTAAGGCGTATGCGTGTGTGTGTGTGTGTGTGTGTGTGTGTGTGTGAGTGAGAGAGAGAGAATTTGGGCGCAGTACCTACCACACCTACGTAAAGGCAATGCAAAAGCAAAAACAGAAGCGAAACGGAAACGGAAACAGAAACGCCGATTCTACGCAGGCAGATGGGTTCGGGTTCCCATGTAATTCAGACGACGTTTTCTCTTTTCTCTTAATTAGGTAGGTAGGTAGGTAGTAGGTAATAGGTATCTCGCTTACTCGGCGTTTTCATGCTGACTTATGCTTCGTTCTGCCTTTTGCAGGTAAGGTAAGGTAAGGTATAATCAGCGAAACTTTGTTCGCAAACATTTTCGGCGTTTGAGAGGTTGCGGCGCGGCGCGACGCGACTCGGACCCTAGTGCATAATATATACCTGCATAGATAAGTATGTGTACAGGCATACGTGCTATCACTGCGAGACCCGAAGCAACGTCATGCCATGCCATGCCTGTATATATATGTAATGTAACATGTACCTATACATACCTACTTCTACCTATTAAGACTAACGTAAGACCTGGCTGTGCACACCACAGTACCCTACCCACGATTCAACAAGCGGCGCGGCGCGGGGCGAGGCGAGGCGGCGGTCGACAATCGACAGTTCGACAGTCGTTTCAGTCTGTATGTTTACACGACTGTCACGCACGACTGGTGCTCACAAACACGGTGTGAAATTAAAGACTATCGCATCGCATCGCATCGCATCAGATCAAATCGGATCGCATCGGATCGCATCGCATCAGATTGCGTCGCCGCGTCCCAACGCCGCGTCTCGCGACTACCTCGTCACCTCACTCTGCGTGGTAACGGCACGCCGCGCCGCGCCGCGCCGTGTTGCTGCTGTTTAAGTTTAGGTAGAGGTAGCAGGTCAACGGCGGTACCTACCTACCTACCTACCTACCTACCTAAGTACGAAAGCAGGCGATTGATATTCGTGGTAACTGGTAAACCTTGCAGGCAATTAGGCATTAACACGAGTAGGTAGATAGGTACCTATGGTAATGTAATAAGAATAACCTGCATTCAGGCTTAAGAGAACAATTAACCAACTGCTTAGGCTTACAGTATCATATAGGTACCTACTTAATCAAATCATACGTTTGTAGGTACAGGTACTTACATACGTAGGTCTAGGTCTAGGTCTAGGTAGATACTCGCGGTACTTGGGTTGGGTAGCTGGGTACGCAGTTCGAATTTTATACACACACACACACACGTAGATTTACATAGGTACGTTACCATACCTAGACGCTAGACGCTAGACGCTAGACCTACCTCTACCACCAAAACAGTGTTGGATAAACCGATAAACGTAGGTACGCGTAAGTACCTACTACCTAGGTGCCGCGCCGCGCCGCTACTTCAAGTGGAGGACGTGATCAGCAAACATTTCAGCCTGCAATAAGCTTACGCTATACGGATAGGTCTAGGTAGTGTTACAGTGTGTAATTTTCAAAGTTAGGTACCACATACGCAGGTACTCATATTTAAACTTCCGACCCTCCCCTTGCCTTCTGTTCCACACACCTAATTACCTACTTCCGGGAAAACGATCGCCTTCGAAATTTGCCAAGGTACCCGCCGCGCCGCGCCGCGCCGTGCCACTTGGTTGATGTGTTGGGCGGCAAAATTTAACAAAAACGAAATTCCAACGACGGCGACGCAACACGACGGACGGTAGTACATACGTAGGTAAATATTTTTACGTGTATGTGGGTACCTAATACAAAACCTACCTATAGAATTTCTTTCAAAGCAGCAGCAAAAACAAAACAAGAAAAATACTACATACGATACATACAAGCAGGCAAGCAGGCAGGCAGGCAGGCAGGCAGGTAGGTAGGTACCTACGCGTATAAAGTACCCAAGGGTACCCATTTCAATTCAATGCGGAGCGCAGCGCAGCGTAGCGCCAGACCAGTGTAAAAGACTGAAACGTAGAACCATATAAACGTATCAATGTATGTAGATGTACTATGTACGTAGTATGTAATGTACCTGGATGCTCATACAGATACAGACTTAGAGACAGACATGGACACGGACACGGACACGGACACGGACACAGAAGCAGATACAGCCAAAGCCAAACCAAATACCTACGCGGCGCGGATACAGAATAAACTGATGCCTACCTACGATTAGACCGAGGCGACGGGACGGGACGGGACGGGACGGGACGGGACGTAAGTAGCGCGAAGCGAAGCGACTCGCGAATTCGTTTGAAGTACGCGCGCGATACCGATACCAGTATGCAACCGCCGCGCCGCGCCGCGCCGACAATTCGCAATTCAGGTATTCGATAATTGCTAACCGACTGCCATGCCCAGTGCCCGTCTCCGTGTCCGTACCCGACTTGACTACAGACTAGGACTATACCAATGTAGGTAGAGGTACTACTGTATTTAATTTATACTCGTAAGTAGGTAGCTAATAGCTAATAGTAAATAGCTATAGCTATAGCTATAGTAGCTACGTAGTGCATGTGTCGTAGTCGTACGGCTGAAACTCGTAGCTGGTAGTTGCGGGGTAGCGTTCCTGCGCAGCGCTACGCTACACCACATCGGCGCGGCGCACATACGTACATATACCCAATGCCCACCCAATACCCATGTATGTACGTAGGTAGTTGTACATTTTCCGCATTTCAAAATCGCCAATCAATGAATCGGTTTCGGTAGATACATATAATAGGGTAGGTACCTACTAAGTACCTAACTACCTATACTTACCGCGACCGTACCACAGTACCTAGTAGGTACCTAAGTACCTACCTTACCTATGGTACCTTACCTACGAATCTATGTAGTACCCACATACGTAACATTCTGAATCAGTGAAAAGTCGCTGATGAACAGTCCAAATTGCAGCGCAGGAAAAATCAGCGAAAATCACCAATTTTTCAGTAGATAAAATTCAAAAATTTCAGTGATTTTTCTCACTGATTTTCTCCCCTGCTGCAATTCTGACTCTGACTGTTTTCTAGTGATCTTCGATACTGGGGTAGGTAATTTTCACCGATTCATAAATGAGAGAGTAGGTACCGAGTACCTATGTACACTGTACGGTGCGGTGTATTGGTATTCATATTCAAATTTACTTATGGGATTCGCGTTGATCTGATTCATCTAATTAGGTAGGTACCGTAATAATTACAAATTACCTATGCAATTGCTAGAAAACTCGACAGTTTTTTGTTTCGTTTTTTCAATGATTAGAAACAAGTCAACTTTTGAACCAATTTTTTCACATGACTAAAAATTATGATTTTAAAAAATTCTCTTCTCATACCACACCAGCGACGCAACCACTAAGAAAAAATGTTTCGTCATTTTTTTACCCACTTTCATTAGGTACCTGAATTTGATTCTAAAATTCTAAAAAAAAAAAAAAGCTTCACATTTTTCGCTCTCATTTTCCAACCAACAAATTATCTTGGATACCTACGCCACTCTACAAAATAATAACTCAAACCAAAATCGGATTTTTCGGCATTTTTGGCTAAGCAGATGTTTGATGAAAATTTTCTTGTTTTCATCTTAAGAGTGACGACGATTGATCGGGAAGAGGGGGAGGAGAGGGAGAGGGGGAGGGGTGGGTGCAGAAACTCTAATCGCGCCTTTTTAGCGCTGCGTCATTGAATCTCACGCCATATTTTCGAGCTCAAACATCATAAAAAACCGTGGTGGTTTTTTTTTTCAAAAAGAGGCGCCTTTTGAGAACCGCTTGCTCTCCTCCCACTTCACCTAGGGAGCTTAATTTTTTTTTCTCGACTAATCTAGTCTCCGATAGTGACCCAACAACCCAGGCGAATTCGGTTGAAATCCCGAGGTACGAGTAGGTATGTATTTTTTTTTCTTTTCGCACTTCACCCTAACTGCATGACTTTGTAAATGTAGGTACCTATTACCTAATACGTTCCCAGCTATACCATACATAGTACATAGTACATAGTACATGTACATACATACTACATACGAGTATAAAGGGAGTTTCAATCGAAATACATATATATATTTTTTAAAACATTATACCAAGGTAATTGTCGACTTTGCACGATGCATGGCTGCGGGCGCGCTGCCGGCCGGCCCTAGCTAAAAAAAAGCTCGAAACAAGGTTCGTTTACTCGTTTAGGTAAAACCATCCCGCGCCCCGCGCCCCGCGCCACGCGCCCTCCTTTTCGTATCATTTGAAAACGTAACGACGCGACGCGACGCGAAAAACTCGCCATGCTATATCTATCTGCACCTACCTATACCGTACCTGCCTACGCGATTTATACGTAATAGGTACCTACATATGCAAGGCAAGTGGTATCTCGGTAATTATCGTTTCCGACTGCAATTTCATAAAAATTGCGCAGGCAGGCAGGCAGGCAGGCAGGTAGGTAGTAGGTAGTAGATACGATAGTAGGTACCTAAATCAGAACACGCTGCGACGACGAGAATTTTTTGAAAAATTTCATTTAAAAAATCGGTATCTAATACCTATCCTGGGCAGCGGAAAAATTTTTTTGGCTCGCTTTTGAACTATTTGAGCGAGCAATTGACGAGTTTCGTTTCAAAACGCAACATCTCCAAAAACCTGATTTTTTGGAAATCGCAAAAAAACTGTCATTCAAAATTGGGGGGAGGGGGGTGGCTCGGGGCGGTATCATTGGAAAGCTTAGGACCCCAGCTACATGTTTTGGGGGTCATTTCGCACTTGTACCTCAAGGAGGGTTGGAGGGGGGGGGCTCAAAACAAAGAAGATGTTGCGTTTTGATATGAAACAAATTTTTTGTTGCGTTTTGAAATGAAACTCCTCAATTATTTGAATTTACAAATCGAAAATTTGTACCAAATTCACGACCCGTATACCCTTCTAGATCGGCAGCTTCTCGCCTCCTCGGTATTAGAGGACATTAATAGTCAAGTCCAAATTCGTAGTTGAGTGGTTTACGGATACGGGACGGGAGTGTGAAAAAACTCGAATCGCATGATTTCTGGGTGGGGCGGTTGGAGAAGGACAGCGCCAGCGCTTCCTAGTCGATGGCATCGCGCAAAATTGGTCTAAAACCGCGCGCGGCTTTTTTTTGTTTGTTTTTTTTTTTTTTCAAACATTACCCCACTTTGGGATTCTCTTAACATGGGAGTGGGAGGACTCGAATTTTTTTGAGCGAGCACTCTCGTTCAGAGTTGTCGTCAATGTCAGTACCCATAGATCTACCTAAACCCTACACCCGCGCCGCGCCGCGCCACGCACGACCGAGTGAAAAAATGCGCAATGTACCGCTGGTGCCGCCGCGCTACTAGACAAATGAGTAGCTGTAGCTGTACCCTAACCCTATACGGCTTGGACTAATTAAGAATCGGCTCGTGTACGTCGTCATCAGAACAGATGAAGATACTCGGTAAGACGTAGACGTAGACGTCGCGTCGCGTCCCGTGCTGTACCGCCCACCACCTACCGGTACCCTATCCCTATCCCTATCCCCTCCTACTCCACATAAGTATGTACTCGTACTCGTACTTATTTCAGTACTTTAGTACTTACTTACATTACGTACACGCATATAGGTTTAGTTTAGGTACCTTATGCAGGTACTGGTACGTACTACGTAGTACGACGAACCTAAGTAGAGGTATACCTGTACCTAGCTAAAATGTGATGCGCCCGGGCCCGGCCCGGCCCGGCCCGCACGCGGTGATAAGTAGCTAGTCACTACTCACTAGTCAGTGCTGCTATCGGAGAACCGCTTATTATGTAAGTAGGTAGTAGGTACCTACATTGTAATTGTACACACTACATACTCGTACATAAAATGCATGAAATTACCACCATGCCATGCCATGCCGTGCCGTGCCATGCCATGCCGTCGTTTTCGGAGTTCGGACTTGGGGATAAGGATCAGGTAAGTACATAAGGTCTGGATTGACTTGCAGGTGGTACTGGCACTGGCTAAGTGGCTACTGATCTACTGGTATGCTATCTCCACGTCCGTCCACCTAGTCAGCTACATAACTTACGAGTACACATTATATGTACTCGTACTTAATACTTATACGGTCGACTCTGACGCGGCGACGCGCGACGGCGACATAAGTACCTACATATTATGATAATTGATAGTACACCATACACGCATATTATAAGTAGGTACCTATCTAGATGTACACATAATTACCTAGGTCGTAGGTCTAGGTAAGGTACATCTACACGGTACACACAATCGTATCCACACCTACATAAGTAGTAGCTATACGCGTGCCTGTGCCTGCGCCTGCGCCTGTGCCTACACCCAACTACGCCAACGCACAAATAATAGGTAGGTACCTAATTGGGTAATTAATGTAGGTAGGTACTTAATTCGGTACCGTGCCAATTTTCATAGTAAAGAGTACGAGTAAGAGTATTTTTATTAGGTATGTGAAAACAATACAAGGGTGTGTTTTTGTTTTTGTTTTTGTTTTTTTTTTACCGATAAACATAGTGGAAACAGAACTGTAAATAAATAGCCGGGTTTTCCTTTTCCTTTTCCTTTTCCTCCCCGAGGAGGGGGTAATTGACCTACCTACTTACACAATTACAATACGAAGATGGCGAGATTAACGAGTACGAACCTATACAAATAAATATAATTAATTAGAGATCAGCAAGTACAAATTACGATCCTATAGCTCCGAAGCTAACTATTTGTAGTACCTACCTAGACCTAGACCTAGACCTACTACCTACACAGCTTGTTATTTATATCTACGTACCTATACCTACCTAGGTACCTATGTATATGTAGTATGTACATGTATAGTTGTATACTCGTACCTATGATACGTGCGGTAGTTGTATCTGCATGTATGTACTATGTAGGTCTAGGTACGTACACGTAGATACTTGCTAATTACTTGCGAGGGACGAGGGAACTTACAGACTAGCACTTGGGACATTACGCATACCTACACGATATCGGGTGGCAGAGGAGGAGGAGGAGGAGGAGGAGGAGGAGGCGGCGACGGTGGTGACGGCATTGTTGACTCTCTGTGAGCACGGCCGCGACCGGCCGTCGCTTTTGGCGCGTCCATACTTGGACGCAAAATCAAGCACGCAGCACGCAGCTCGACCAACGGGTACTACACAGAAAGACAACCAGACAGATAGACAGGTGGACGGGCGGGCGGGCGGGCGGACAGACAGACAGACAGACCAGACAGACAGACAGACAGACAGACAAGCACACCGACAGATATGTACAAGGAAGGAGCGAGCGCTAGAAAGAAAGAAAGAAAGAAAGAAAGAAAGAAAGAAAGAAAGAATGAGAGTTGGGCAGACAGGTAGGCAGGTAGGCAGGTAGACGGGCGCTATAGACAAGCGGAGACACAAACTAACTCGGCGAAAATACGAAACACGCGCGCAAAACATGATCCGGTACCTAACAAATTCAACCAATAAGTCGCCAAGTACAGGTAGAGGTAGAGGTAGAGATAGAGATAGTAGATATGTAGTAAGTACCTCTACCTTTGTAGGTACTAGGTACATTACATAATTATCTACTACACAGTCGTATATACTTAATGTACTATGTAGTATGTACTTACTACTTACTACTTACTACTTACTATAGGTACCTATTTACATTACACAGATCCGACTGCGAGTAGCGAGCAAATCCCAATGCACACGCGTATGGTTTCGCCGACATCTCCTTTTTTTTTTTTTTTTTTTTTTGATTTCCTTATTTTCTTTCTTCTTTTCTTTTTTTATAATAAATTTATTTTGAATAAGTATGGGGGTACATCTGGTTATTTGTTGATTTCACCGTCTACCGTCTTTTTATTTATTTATTTATTTATTTATTTTTTTACCAGGGTAGGCTTCAAAGACGATGAAGCAGCAAACTAGATGGGACGAACACAGATTCAATAAGAAGAATTATAAAGAATGAAGGAAGGAACCTAATCGTAAGCGGTAAGCGGTAAAAACCTGTAGGCAATAGGCATACCTTGGTCCTCGACGGTAAGTGTGGTGTGGTGAAATGTAGATGTACCTACATATGTAAGTAGGTACCCAAATCGTTATTTTTTTCTCTTTTTTTTTGTCAAAAAATAAATTTGCGCAACTTGTCCATTTATCTAAAATTATTCCTTCAATTTGTACCCGTTACAGCGGCGGCTATTGCCTGTTTGGTTTGTGTGTGTGTGTTTACAGTCACCGAACAATAATTCGAATTCGCGATTTTGATGAACGAGTCAAGTCTCTGTTATGGCAAAAGCAAACACGCAACAGAGTCAGAGACCGAATTTCCAATCCACATGTGTACCTGCTACCTCTACCTACAATCGAACCTGGCTCAGCGAAATTGCAAGAAAAACCAATTTTATTCCACTCGAATAGGTTTGCAAAAGAAAAGTATTCCTGAGGGGAGGGAGGAGGTAAGAATATTACCTACAATTCCGCGCTTTAAATTTTTTTTGTTGTTCTCATACGCGGGTAATTAATCAGATAGACGATTTCAACGGATAAAGGTAAAACGAAATCAAAATTTTACTCAGATTACGTACTCCATTTTTTCATCGAAATTTGACCTCCTCCTTCTGTCCTTCTCCTTCTCCTTGATTTTTCCTCCAATTCTCAGCCGTTCATTTGAAACATTTCTGGATACGCCCGGCCCCCGCCCTGTGTTCAAAAATTTATTTCTACGAGTTTATAAACTCTGTACAGGTGGGGGAACCAACTTCACTTTACAAAACGGTACGCTACGACATCGGCATCGGCATCGGCATCGGCACATTTTCATGGAAAATTGAACAGAAGCTAAGAATAAGTAGGTAGGTAAGTAGCGAAGTTAGGAAACCAACATATGTACCTCTATGTAGAGTGCTGCTGCGAATTAATGTGGACAAGCCGTTTTGGCGCGTACGAAGTTTCAACTTCGAACCCTCTCGTAACTGCGGCGGCAAATGAACGGTTTTGGCTCGTATTGGTCTCATTCGATTTGTTAGACTGTCTACTACGAAATAAGTTCAGGACGACGCGACGCCGCGCCGGTAGCTTATTTTCTTTCAAAGTTATTCGGATTTTCGGGAACCTCTTCACTTTTGCTTTTTTTTTCCTACTCAGTGGCGAATAACGTGGGACTGGCGACTGGAATAAGCTACCGGTGCGGTGCCGTTCAGCCGTTCTGGTCTTATTTTGTAGCAGCAAATCGAATGAGACCAATACGAACCAAAACCGTTCATTTTTGCCGCAGTTATACGAGAGGGTTCAAAGTTGAAACTTCATACGCGCCTAAACGGCTTGTCCACATTAATTAGCACGGTAGTGGTACTGTACTGTAACTGTAAGTACACAGGTAAACCAACTCGCCTAATATACATATGTACATAGTACATACGTACCGGGTGCTCGATTAATTCTGGACGACTCCCCCTCCCCCCTGCACTTTTTGGTGTTAAAAATTGAACCATAATTTGGTAATACTTTGTTTAAATTGTCCAATCATAAACAAAAATAAAGTATTGCCAACTCACGATTTTTACCACAAAAAGTACAGGAGGAGTTCAAAATTAATCGAGCACCCGGTCCGGTAATAGTAGTTTAATTTTTTTTCCTCTCTATTTTGCCTTTGCATCGTGTCATTTTATTATTTATTTATTTTATTTGTTTATTCATTTATTTATTTATTTATTTATTTTTCTTTTTTAAAATTATTTTGTTGCTTTTAAAATGCTTTGCATAGGCACTCGCACTCTTACTATTTATAAGATTATTTTCCCTCTCACAATTTCATTGCTCCATCACTCCCCTTTATAAGTTCACAGGTATGTAAGGGCACGGTGTGAGTGTTGAAACATTGTATCCCTATATTTTCCAATAAATTGTTTGTTTCCAAAAAAAAAGAAAAAAAAAGGGTAGGTAAGTAAGTACAACAACAACAATAGGAGGTAAATAGGTACTTGAATACTTAATATAACAGGTAATCGTTGAGCAGTAGGGCAACAAAAGCGCAAGCATCTAACTAGGTAGGTAGGTTAGGTACCTACGAAGGTTTGTACAATGTGCACCCTCAGATGTATGTAGGTAGCTAGGTGTAGGTACTAGGTACCTCTACAGTCTATACCTATCGTATAAAAAGCGACGCGTACCTAATATACCTAGACCTACTGTAAAAGGAACGAAGAAATACCTAAAGGACTCGAGTCGAAAGCTAGGTAATACATAGGTAGAGGTAGAGGTAGAGGTAGAGGTACGTAATACGTGGACGTAGGTATACACATACTACATAGGTAGTACCTAACCTATGTAAGGCGGACGCGACCAAGAGAAACGACTAAGTAGCTAACTATAAGTAGGTACCCAGATGAGAAAACACAAGATCATCGCTGCCACGTCCAAAAGTAGGCACCGACGCGACGTACCTACGTTTTCGTACAGAAGGAGAGAAGTACATAAAAAAAAAATAATAATAAAATAAAAAAAATGGAATAAAAAAATTGACAAAAAGGGAAAAAAAGAAAATAAAAAGAGGCCGCTATGCGTGTTGCTGTTGCGGCGCTGCAGGTACACCACGTTTACCGCATGTTCATTGGCAAAGAATAGCGCGCATCGCATCGCATCGTATCGTATCATATTGTATCGTATCGTATCGCATCGCATCGCATCGCATCGCATCGCATTGTCTATTAATCGATGTGAGAATTCGGTATAAGATCAGAGGAGCGCGAGTCTGTTTATGTTTAACTATCGGACAACAACACAAATAACCGTGAAATAGAGTAACCTTCGGAAAAGATGACGTCACGACCTTCTACGAGCACTGTGACAAATTATCAATGCCCAAAGAAAAAGGAAAAAGACACGGAATAGGGAATCGGCTATCGCTTCTAACACGTCTATCGGCGAACCCGATACGCGTGAACTGGTCACCGTCACCGTCATCGCCATCGCCATCGCCATCGCCAAACCATTTCATTTCATTCCATTCGATCGACGACCACTACGTACCTACCTCTACCTCTACCTCTACCTCTACCGCTACCTATTACCTATTACCTACTACCTGCTACTGTAGTACAATAGGTACATTATAGGTACCTATACCTACAGACGTACAGTACGTTATTTCAAATTTTCTACTCAACCGGGCTTCTTGCGCTTACCCGTAGCATGCCCATTGCCTACAGCCATCCGTAGCCATAATCCAAGCCATAGCCATAGCTACAGCTATGAGCTATCATAGCCCGATAGCCGTAAACCCAGACCACCAGTTGCCAAGCGCGTACCTACATTTAAGTACCTACATAGGTAGAGGTATAAGAGGTACCTAACTAGCTAACCTATACACAATACACATAATATAGGTATGTAGCTATGTACTCGTACAGATGGTCAGATACGTACATAGACATAGAGGTAGGTGCTCGTGTTCTTCTAGCAACGTGAAAATTCGTAGGTAGACTAAACTTGTAGCGCTGACGCATGATGCTGAGTAACTAACTATCCATGTAGGCATCTACCTATTACACGTCTGTTCTTTTCCTTCCTTCCTTCCTTCCTTCCTTCCTGCCTTTTCTACTCTTCTTTCGGTTTAGAAAATTTTCAAATTCTACCTACCACATTAAATGATAGGTACCTGTACCTAAGTAAGTAGTTAGTAATTACGTAAACGTATACGTATCTACTATCTATGTAGGTACGTCTACGTAGGTATCTATATCTACCTATTCTATGCCGACAAAATGGAGAAAAATCGCACACACCAACTAGTCGAAATTTAGTTGCTGTCCGAATCTGGATGGATTACAAGTAGGTAGGTAGGTAGGTAGAAGTACATGGAACTGCGCTATAAAACACGCGCCCCGCCCGTTGTTACGCTGCCTTGCGTCGCGTCGCGTCGCGTCAGATGAAAAGGTTGCAATAACGGGAAAAGGAAAAATAAGTATCAAATGAACGAATCGCGAATCCTTCGTCGTTCGTTCCAACTCTAACTATTTGTACCTACGCTTTTCTCGAGATTTCGAGGACGAGGCGAAGAAGATGGCATTTTCATAAATCACCGTAGGTACCTATGTAATGTACCTGTGAGGTACTACCTACGACTTTTCCGGACGTAAGATAACCTTTGAGAAAGACGAAAAACACGTTCACACATCGTACATACGTACATACCTACCTACCTACCTACCTACCTACAGACCGACCAACCAATCAATCAATCAATCAATCAATCAATCATCGCTTTCACATGCACAAGATGACATGCAATTAAACAATAAGTAAGTATAAGTACCTAGACCCGGCATGCAAAAATTCAGAAATTCTAGCCATCTGTCTCACAGATTTCGCTAAAATGTTTCGCTATCTACCTACCGCAAGTCGGGTAGGTAGTAGGTACCATAATGAGAAAAAAATTTCGCACATGGTGGTAGGTCTAGGTATGTAAGTATAATTATACATGCGATTTTATTGTTGTTGTTGTTGTCGTTTTGTTTTTGCAATTTTTCGGCTAGTTTTGGCTGCTGGATTGTGATTTGGGTCTCTTCTATGTAAGTGTGTAGGTAGCTAGGTACTCACACCACTTACTACTTGTACTTAGGGTACCTACTACCTAGCTGTGAAAAGGCGAGCGTGAAAAAAAGTACGGTAGTCATAATAAAATACACGTACACTACACACTACACAATGGACGAAATCAGCCGAGCGATGCGATGGTCGAAATTGGCAACTAAATTTTCAAAATACATAAAAGGTTGACTTAGGTACCTATTTCGGAGAAAAATTCATTTAAAATACGAAGAAATTACCTTCTTTGTATCGAGTCGAAAATTTTGGGCGGTGGACGCGGAAGAAGAAAGATCAAAGTAGGTACCTATTTTTTCAGCTATTTTCCAAGTTTCTACTTCAAATTTATTATGTATTTGTGTAGGTAGGTAGGTAGGTAGGTAGTCTTAAATTGGCGCAAGTTTTCTAAAAACAAAAAGGTGGTTGAAATTTGGCGTCGCTTTTACCTTACCCTTTACATACATGTAGGTAGTAAATTAGAAACCTGTGTATAGTGTGTAGGTAGGTAGGTAGGTAGGTAGGTAGGTACGTATGTGATGTAAATGTACATATAGACGTACATCCATCCATCGCGGTTTTACATGGGTAGGGTACATCACATACTACGATAGGTATGTACTTACTATGTATGTAGTTCAGACGACCCGGCGCGGCGCGGCGCGGCGCGGCAAAAAATTTTCAAGCATGAGCAGATCCGAGTCATTACGATACGATGATTGTATGATCGGATCTGTTCACGCGTGAAATTTGGCCGCTTATGAGCAGGCCCGAGCACTTGAGCAGTGTTGGCATCGTCGCGTCGCGTCGCGTCGTAACATTACCGTATACCTACCTATTACCTACGTATAGGCATGCATTACGTAGGTACACAGGATACAGGATACAGGATACAGGATACAGGTACATCTACATATACATAGGTATAGGTATAGGTACGGTACAATCATAAGCATAAGTATTCGAAAATTGTATTCAGGTATCTACATATATTGAGCTGCTCCTGCTCGTGATTGCCGCTCGAACGCGCGGTCATTCTTCAGACTTGCTCGTGCCCGAGGATTTTTCCTCGAGTGCATGTACCTACTACCTAGTTGCTACAGACGCAGGCACCGGCCCAGTAGATAGCTAGATAGCTAGGCTGGATACCTGCCTAATTACAGTTACGTTTGTTAGGTACCTTCTACCTTAGTACCTGTGCCTACCTAATATACCTAGGTATATCTCTACCTAGTACCTACTCGTGTTCAACTATGTAAGTATAGGTAGGTACTTCCTACGTAATACGTGTACACTGTACAGTGGTAGTACATAGAAATAGCGACTTGCAGCGAGCAAGTTAAACGCCATAACCATAACCATGGCCATAGCCATAGCGATAACCAAAACGCGATAACGATAAATAACAGAGAAGCACGCAGAAGCTGTAGGCTGTAGGCTGTAGGCTGTAGGTACGCGATACGCCGGCCGATACGCGTACCATCCGAGTCAGTGAGACAATGAGCGGTGGTTTCGAATCGCCTCATTAACTATGGTAAACTGCACAGTGCACAACGATGTTAAGCACCTTCGACTTGAGCTCAGGCTTACCTACTAATGACGAATGAAAGAAGAAGAAAAGAAAAAAGAAAACACAGAAAAGGAAACAAAACAAAACAAACTAACAAACCCGATCAATGTACAGGTACACTACACCGATACCTTGCAGCCAGATACTCATGAATGAATGAATGAATGAATGAATGAATGAATATGAATGAACGAACGAACGAACGCATAAAATGTAAACAAATTGAGTACCTAACCTACCGAATAATGAATGAATGAGCACCCACCTCGGCACCTTTCATTGATCTACCTACTACCTACCTAAACTATTAGCTATAAATGTAGATTGGTCAAGGTGGTGTGCTATTCATATTTTTTCAAAAGGCTCCTGCAATCGTTTTTCAACGCGCTCTTCTCGTCCTCGCCTTCTCCTCGTGTTGATTTTTTTTTTCAACTTTGAAATTGTCTTAATAAGTATGTACATTGGTTTGTGTTAGGTACATTACATAGGTAGGTACGTAGTACGTAGCACGTAGCACGTACGTAGGTACATATGTAAGTAAGTACATATACCTATGTAGTAACTATGTACGAATTTTTTTTACTTGGAAAATCGTACTTGGCTGCTGTAACAACGCAGCGTTGTAGGTCTAGGTCTAGGTACCTACGTTAGGGTGACAATGAATTTTTTTTTCGATTTTGAAATCGCTCACCCCCTAAAAGTGTTTATTGATATAAACAAAAATTATTCCCAAAATTTCACTCCTTTGAGTTGAGGTTAACACGTGCCGCCGAGCAGCGAGCACTCAAAGTTGAGGACGCCATCGCCATGTCCGAGCTCCGAGCGCGTTCGATGTTATGTACTCCGCCACGATACGCGGTGGTGAAGTTTTCAGCGTACGGGCGGCGTTGCAAAGACGTTCTTACGCCCTTCTGCGGGACGGGGGGGGAGGAGGTGTTCAAATTACTCCAACTCGATAAAGAATCGTTTTAGATCATCTGGAATATACCCAGTCTGTTTTAAATTTTTTTTTACTGATTTTGTGAGTGTTGAAAAAACTTGTAAAAGTAGGTACCTATCGATTTCTTCGCATAATTTTCGACGATTTTTTGCTATCAATCGGCCCTCAAAAATTGAAACCCCCAAATTTTTGAAATATTACAGCAGCATTACCCTTGATTTACAATATTCGAATGAGAAATACATGAAATTCATCATTGAGAACCGATTTTCGTGTTAAAAACATTGAAATTAATGAGGAAAAATCAATTCTTCAATATTTTTTTCCAACAGCCATAAAATCAGTTTAAAAAAAAAAATCAAAACAGACTGGGTATATTCTAGATGATCTAAAACGATTCTTTATCGAGTTGGAGTAATTTGAACACCTTTCCCTCCCCTGTCCCACATAAGGGCGTAAGAACGTCTTTGCAACGCAGCCCGTACGCTGAAAACTTCACCACCGCGTATCGTGGCGGAGTAACATCGAACGCGCTCGGACATCGCGTCCTCAACTTTGAGTGCTCGCTGCTCGGCGGCACGTGTTAACCTCCTCAACTCAGAGGAGTGAAATTTTGGAAATAATTTTTGTTCATATCAATGAACACTTTTAGGGGGTGAGAGATTTCAAAATCGGAAAAAAAAATTTTACCCATGCTTTTCATTGTCACCCTAATGGTACTACCTACGTACTCGTACCTATAGTACCTACACATAAATCATTGAAAATTGGAAATCGGAGGAAATTGAGTTTGGAGGGGGTGGATAAATAGCGAGTAGGGCAAACGTTTGGCGAGAAAAAAAGTCACACTCTATACCGCGCTGCTGCAGTTGTATGTACCTTGTACTAGCCGTGCGCGGTCCCTGATTTCATTAGGACCCGCATATAAGATGCGACGCTACAACAAACGAGCGCGCCTTCGAACCCTGAATTACGTATAAGTTTTAAGTTAGGTAGGTACCTGCTACCTGCTAGACCTACTATAGATAGTTCTAAGTAGGTACCTAGTTAATTGTACATGTACAATTGTACATACTACATATAGGTAACAAAGTAGCAGGTATCACGCCTATAATAATTGTTCCTAACGATGACTACTGGCCGTCGCGTCGCGTCGCGTCGCATTCCGAATACGCACCGACAACATGTCAATTTTACGAGCTAATTCTATACGGCAGCAAACGAGTTTACTCAAGTCGGACAAGATTCGAGTTCGAGATTGCTGATTGACTGATGGAAGTTAGTGATGGATGCATCGTCGCGTCGCGTCGTTTCGTATACGCTGCGCCGCACCAGTCGCGCGGTCGTCAAAAATACCCGAGCTGACCCTTGACCTAAACCTACTGGACATCGGAAGGTGGCGCATCACCGAGATCTACTTATATGTATTATATCGCAGGTAGATTAGATATCTGCACCAACTCTTTAGGCACCTGAGGAACACCTAGACATCGACTTGCACCAAACATTCCAGCTAACCGAGTGCTGTTCGCTTAATACTGCCCCCTCCCTGCCCCCTCCCTCCGCCTCCTCCTCCTCCACCACCACCACCACCACCACCACCACCACCCCAACCACTCAATCACTCACTCCAATTTGTATTTAGTCAATAATTCTGCAATATCTATTCAATTTATTTCGATTTATCTGCAATAGTATACATACATTACCTACCTACGGAATTTGTATGTATTATTTCGAAATGAATTGAATACTTGTTCCAAAATTATACTAACGTAGGTACTAGATAGTAGGTACATATGTAATATTATGTAATTAAATAATAAATCGCGAAAAAGTCGATACCCTTTTCGTCTACTAACTTGGGAGGGGGAGGGGAGGGGGAGGGGGGAATAGCTAGAAATACTGATCAAGTACCGAGTATATGTACCTAGCACCTACCATACAGGGGCAGGGTGTTGAATTGAAACACAGACGCAATGGCGAAAAAATTTCTCTCGTGGTGATTTTTGTCGAAATTTGGATGCAGTTTTTACATAGGTATTCCCTTACATGCTGCGTGCGGGGAGGGAACGTTCGTTAGTGATTTTTTTGATAAGTAGGTATCGTATAGGTAATGTATACTTGAAACAGGTTTTTCCTAGGTTTTTCAGATGTTACGGTCTATGCGTGAAAGAAGCCTCCAATGAATGAATGAATGAATGAATGAATGAAAAAAAACGATCCACTAGGTAGGTACCGTAATATTTTAGAACGCAAAATTTGCGATCTACGTAGGTACAGGTAGTAGGTACTAGGTACGCACGTAAGTACGTGAGCCACGAGTCAACTTCATACGTCACTATACTTACTGGGAGGCACAGCTTTTTTTTTTTTTTAAAAAAAAGTCCATTTTTAGAAAAACGCCGATCCTTTCACCATACCTACGTACTTACTCACTTTCTGTACTGCAGCTGCGGGGCTACTTAGAACGCTTCGGCACATTTTTGTCTGCAATAATTTCTCCCTCGTCATTTTTTGCAACGAATAAAAACGGCCCATATTTTGGCGAAAATTGGAAAATCTTTGAGAAAGCGCGTTTTTTCAAGTTTGTTAAAATTATGGCCATTTAAAAGCTTAAAACGTGACACGGCGCGCGCCGCGCCGTACAGAAGTGGCGTTATCGCGTAAAAAAAATATTGTTGCAATTTCGGTATGAAAAGTACATAGGTATCTAATATTACCTATATTCCAGTAGATAGTTGACAGCTAGACACCAAGATCGGCGAGCATCGTAAACAGTGGCGCAACCTGGGAGGGGAGGCTAAGGGGCTAAAGCCCCCCCCCCAACCTCGGGTCGATTTAAGGTAGTGGTTTTAAATATGTGTTGATTTTCATTTTTCACCTCCGAACCAGTGAAACAATGAAATTCTATGAAAATTAGTGTCCTCGAAGACATATCTTTAGTTTGGAGAATGGAGAAAAGTCACAAGGAGGCAATTTTTCGGCTTTATATTTTCGAGGACCTCAATTTTCCTTGAATTTCGCTGTTTTGCTACTTCGGAGGCGAAAATCAGCACATTTTCAAAATTACTGCCCTAAATCGACCAAAACGAGTTTTAAGATGAGACTGAGGGGGTGGTATGGATGGAAAAAACTCGAATTCACACGATTCTCCCTTCATTTTACCCAAATGAGGTGTTCCTTCTCGAAAAATTTTCTGTCATTTGTTTTTTAATACTCTTTGTACTCTGTTGTTTTGAATAAAATTCACGTTCATAATTCAAAGGGGGAAAAAAATCTCAACATTCCATAAAAATAGATTGACACCCCCTCTTGGAGCCATGCCGAGAAAATTTGGGTCCCAAGGGGATAATCTAAAAGCGAAAAAAAAAGGTCTTTCAGGGAATTTTAAACATCTATATTCGATGTAATTAGGTAAATTTACCCCTTTATTTTAAGGTTCCTCGCCCATATTCTAGCCCCCTCCAAAAAAAAGTTCTGGTTGCGCCACTGATCGTAAACTTTTCTCTTTTTTGTACGCGATAACGAGAACGACAATTCCACAGTCCACACACGACCGACGCGACGCGACGCGACGTGTCACATCAACATAAAAATAGCCGAATTAAGATGAAAAATGGCATTTTTTAAAAATCATTACAACGTTTTATTAGCATGTTGACCAGACCGTGGGAAAGCTTGAAATGTAGGTAGATAAAAATAAAATTGTTATAATTTAGAACCGATTAAAGCTATGTAGGTACTTATAGTACCTGTAGGGTTGCCATGCTATGAAAAATTGAAAACTTTCAAATCATTTTTGATAGAGAAACGTTCGGTTTATAAGTAGGTAGCTAGGTACGCTGAAAATACCGAGGTATTACCAATTTTTTGAAATCAAAACCTGATTTTTAAAATCAAAAGTCCCAATTATGCGAATGGTTCCTTAAAACCCTTAAGGTTACCTTCATTTTTAATATAGGTAAACCTAATTACCTACCTAGGTATGATTTTTAACATTCGAGCCGACTTTCGTTGAGCTTGAAATTTTGTCGGGTTTTTTTGTTTTTGTTTTGTTTTGTTTTGTTTTTTTTTTTTTTTTTTAAAAAACCGTGATTTTTCGAGCTTTATTTACTTACTACTTCGTTGACATTTCTGTATCGATTGAGCAAGGGAAATGATGACAATAATTAAATTAAAGGTTTCGCTACTTGATAAAATTGGTTAACGTTTCGAAAACGCACAAGATAGTCCCGAAAAGATGTGCCTACCTCAGTACCTAGTTAATATTTTTTGAGATGCGGCACCGATCGAAAGCTGGCATCTTTGCTGACCACAAAACAGGCCTTTACATAGGGGTAAGTATCCAAATTTGCAAACCGTCGACTTTCACTTCAGATTATTTTTTGTTCAATACTTAATTTGACAATAAAATGTTGCACGACCTATACCTACGTGGTACGTACCTAGCTAGTAGCTAGTAGCTACCTACCTACCTACCTACTCCGTATCAGTGGTTCCTCGCAGTCGCAAGTTAGAGGAGTTGAGTTGTCAAATCAAGAATTTTAAAACTGGCGTTTCAACTTTAAAAAAGTTTTGCGGCGCTGATAAAGTACGTACATGAATAGGTAGGTCTAGGTACCTAACTAATAAAAAGAACGCTTGCTTCGTGAAGATTTCAAAAAAAGAAAACTTTCGATATGTTATACGCATCTACTTTTGCGGTAGGTAGGTAGGTAGGTAGGTAATTGCAAAAATTGACGAATACCGTTTTTTATTCGGGAAAGTTTTCGAATCGATATTAGATGAGCAAATTAGAAAATGAAAAATACATATGACTCAACTCGGATTTCAAACGAATTTCGTGAATCGAAATTTTAGATGATTTCTGATTGCAATTCGAATCTCTCATTTTTGAACCTTTTTGTTGTTGTTGCGATAATGAGTGACTTTGAACTGGACCAAATTGAGATTTGGATCGCGAATTGTTAGGTTTATGTAACATGTACTTAGTTCTAGTTACCTACTTATGATTGATGAGAAGAAATTCGAATTGTGAAAATTGAAAATGAATCGCATTTCAAATGATTGTAGCAAATTAGGTGTCTCTATCTAATCTACGCACATATTCACCGTTTTTGTTTGTTTGTTTGTTTTGTTTTGTTTTGTTTTGTTTTGTTTTGTTTTTGTTTTAGAAAAAATCATTCAATTGTTATCAGTGCTTGTCCATTTTGTTCCAAGTATAAAGTCTCACGCCATCTTCAAATTACCGTTGCTCAATAAACCACAGCCACTTTTCGCTTTAGAAAATCTGCTTAAATCACAAAACGAAATACCTTTCGATGTTCTTCTCGCATCTCGCATCTCGCGTACCCGTATACGGTAAGAGTGCCGACGATACTTAGAATAGGTAGGTATTATAAATTATTATGTACGTAGTACGTAGACGTACTACCTACGTAGGTACGCTAGGTACGTAGGTACTTGGTGCATAGATTAGATATGTACAATGTAGGTACATGCATAACACAGTTAGTACCTAGTACCTACCTACCACCTGCTACCTACTACCCAGTTACCTAAATACATTATCTTAGGTAAATCGCAGCAGTGCTGCTGCTTAGTGCTTACCTTGGATTGCGAAGCGTAATCCAACGCCAACATACAGTCGTTGTATCCGTTTTCGGTTTTGATCGCTGGCATAGGACTGGCTCCGCCGCAGAACTGTCCGACTGAATCTCTGCTGCTGCTGTACCACGGATACATAATCGACACGTCTTATTTGTGCGATAGTTGGAATGGCATTTTCGAACCGATCCGCGAACGTCGAATATGCCGATGCCGATGCCGATGCCGATGCCGATGCCGGACCAACTTGAAGCAGGTAGGTAGGTAGGTAGGTAGATAGGTAGGTAGGTACGTACTACGTACTTGTTGGTGCACTCGCGTACTGAAACAAGAGACAATCGCGCATTCAAAATCACATCAAACCATCGAAACTACAGCAAAATAGCAGCATCACTTTGCTAGGTATCTATTTCTGGACCGGTAGTTGGTTAGGTAGTAGGTACCTAGGAGCGTGCGGTAGCTTATTTCGCAGTCTGTCTCAAGTTATTTGCGATCAAGTTGAAATAAATGAGAAAATTTTGAAGGTTGGCGGAAATTCGGAAAAGGTGCGATTGCCGTTCTGGTCTATACGGCAGGTAGATAGGTAGGCAAGAATCCGAAAGCAATGCTAGTAGTGAGCCCCTTGTTTCCATGACCTCTTGATTTAAGTTAAAATTGTTATACTTTTAAAACTTATTGCACTGAGGCAAAGACGCGGCCATTCCGCAGCCACGTGCAACCCAAATTGGATTTTTTGTATATTGTGTGATAAGTATAATAAGTGAGGTGCGGTGGGGTAATTGCAAAACTGGGGTAATTGAAAAATCAGCAGCTGGAGGTGAAAAAAAAAAAACCACTTTTGATCGCGCCGATCATTGGTAGGTTTGGGTACATCTATTACCTATATACTGACCCCGCCGGAACGAAATCGGAACACCCATTTGCTCTGTGGATGGAATTATTTTTATGAATATTATACGTCAAAATCACTCCCAAGCAAAATTGGAGACATTTTTTTCGAAATGGCCGATGACATGTAAAGTAAAACTTTTTCCAACTGTTTTTGTTTTGTAAATTATACTACCTAATGGATCCATGTTTAAGGCAACGCCACCATCTTTGAAAAATTTTCATCAGTTTAGGGGGAGAAAGGGGATTCTGCATTTACCCCTAGTAATGTCATACTGGGGCAATTGCAAAATCGAAAAATTTTATAGGTAGGTTTATTTCTACTCTCATAATTTTTTCAACAATTTTCAAGTGTAAAATGAGTCGATAATATAAAAAAAAAAGTTTGTAAGTAAAAAAATACTAAGTAGTCCTTCACGGGTATGAAAATTTATATCAGGTTTTTTGTATTCGCATAAAAAATTCTGAAACTTTTGAAGATAATTATCAAAATATTGTTCAAATGTCGACGAAATTTGTGTTTTTCAATCAAATAAGTCATACCTACTTGTGACAAATAATCGCTTAGGGGTGTGTTCGGGTCAAGTGGAACTTGGACGATAACTCGAAAAGTATTAAGTGGATGCACTTGATTGTGAGCTTAGGTTGTGTATTATTTGATGAAGTGAGTTTGTAACCTTACATACGAGTTTGTTTTTATCTCAGAGGCAAATCAAAATTTCGACATGCCTTAGTAACTTTCGGACCTCAATTGCGAGTCGAAAAAAATTGACTTAAAAGTTGCGGAGAATAACTTCAAATACTTATTGCATTGTATCAGGAAAGTGTTCTATTTTCACGTAAGCGTATCAGTTTCCAATAATAATTAAATGCCACTGAGTAATTAATTTTTTTCTAAAAAAATGGGGGATCGGGTCAAGTGGAACTAAGGTTTTCCCATAAGAAAAACCAAAAAAACCGCTACAGGTGTAAAACTTGCAATAAATGGTGTCATGAGTGAGGGTGGGACACCCCAAATGATCATTTTTGCGACTTTTGCCGTTCAAATTAGTGTTAAATAAACAATAAATCGGAATGATAGTCTGTTGTTTTTCTATTGCTTTTCGACAAATTTTTTCTGAGGCAATTATTCTCGCCAAAGTAAACAGATCGGGTTGAAATTTTTACAGTAGGCGTAGATCGTCCTGGGGAAACGGTGATTAGATTTTGGTGCGATTCTGTGCACAGGAAGCTGAGCTCTTGAGCTTTATAAAAAAATCGTTCCACTTGACCCACCCACCCCTCCCCCAATTCCACTTGAACCGCCTGTAGGGTCAAGTGGAACGATTTTTCCCTCTTCAGAAAAAAATTCATAGCTCAGACGTTTTTTGACCAAAATGGAAAAGGGTGGGGGGGAATTTGTAGCCAAAAGATGAGGCTTTCGAATGAGCCAAAAACGAAATTTCTGTCTTTGGTAGGGAGCTCATAATTTTGATTTAAAAAAAAAATCGTTCCACTTGACCCGAACACACCCCTACTTACAATTTTCGGCTTATAAGAAAAAAAAAAAAATTTAAAATTAAAAATTGAGATTTTTTTCACTTCTCTGAAAATTTTTTACTTCGGCGGATATCTCGGACAAATCTTGATCAAAAAAAGGTTATGAATATGATAACAGATGGTAAATTTTACGTAGATTTCGATTTCGCAATCAGAATTGAAAAAAAAAATCAACTCCCTCTGAGATAACGTGCGATTTCGCATTTACCCCAGCCAGGGTAAATCATAAATGCAAAACTTGAAATTGCAAAATTTTAAAATTTTGTTTTCTTGCAAAATGGTGCATGAAATGATACAAAATTTCCTCCACTGACAGATAACCCCTTGAAGTTGGTGTGACAAAAATTTGAGATTGTTTGGTGCCATACGGCCATCTCAGTGTGCTAGCAAAGTGGCACTAATCAAAAAGTGGTTTGCAATTACCCCACTGCACCTTAAATGATTTTCATTTTAAAAAAAAAAAATGTAGGTAGGTAGGTTTAGGTAGTAGGTATACGTCAAAACGACTAGTCTACGATCATTCATTTTCTCGATAGCCTACTATAAGTAATATGTAAGTTCAAATACCTAGACCTACATTATGTAATGTACATAATACCTACTCATACGTACATATGTAGACAATGGACATACGCGTAAAGTAAGTAGGGTAGGTACGATTATTCTGAATACGTAAACGACGACTACAATAGAATTACGATACACGTACTGCAGCTTAGATATTATAAGTACCTAGACCTAGGTACCTACCAACCTATGTACATAACAAACAGCAACCCGCCAAGTTAGGTGTATGTAAACAAAAAAAAAAAAAAAAAATAGGTAAGTACCTACTTAAATAACAGACGCCCGTAGGTATAATACGCAGGTACACGAATTAACGATAAAAATCAGCACCGATAACAACCAAAAACGAACAAAAAATACGTAAAGATGGTAAAAACGAAAGGATAAAACAACAACAACAACAACAACAACAACAACAAAAACCATAAAAACACAAAAACAAAAGCAAAAAACCCGCACAAAAACAAACAAACTCAATTGACTAATTGAAAAATACAAAAAATAAAAAAATAACCAAACACAAACGATAACTAGAATGAAAACGAAAACGAAAACGAAAACGAAAAAAATGCGACGAAAAACATGAAAAAACCAAGTAAGTAGGTAGTAGGCACGGAGAATAGAAAAATTGAGGCGCGATCGCGAGCGATTAATAAGTACCAAGCGACAGGCTATTACGCAATAAATACCCTTCACGTGGTTAAGCGCGGATAAGAATTCAAAACACACATGATATTTACACTCATTAAAGTCGAGGGCGCAATTTAACACTTCGGCCGTTTCCGTAATAGATCGGGCCCCACGCGAAATATCTTTAACCGCCCACTTATTCTTATTTTCTCAGCGTTTGCTCATCTCGGATCTCGGATCTCGGTCTCGGTCTCGGTGTCGGTGTCGGTGTCGGTATCGGTATCGGTATCATCGGTGGCAGCGGCGGGTAGCGGGTGACGGTCGGCAGTCGGCAGTCGGCGGTCGGCGCTTCTGATAGCGCGAGCACATATCTACTTATATGTATATCAGCTGTACTAGTACACAGAATGGCGTAATGCCTACTAACTATTCCATCTATCTATCTACGTAGTACTCGCGCGGTAGTAGCAGCGGCGACAACGGCGGCGGCGGCAATAACAGTATTAAAGCACGTAGGTATCGTATCCAACTCTTGACAAAACTGAACAGCCGCAGCCACCGACCTGCACCTACCACTGCTGCACTATCAACCATCATCAGCGACCAGATGAATTAGGTGTAGGTAGGTAGGTAGGTAGGTAGGTAAGGTATAATACGTTACATTGCATCGCATAGCATCGCATTGCATTGCATTGCACATAACGATAAAAGTTGGGCTCGAGATGATGAGGATGATGATGAAGATCGGGTGAACGAAGAGGCAAAGCGACACGATGACGGTGTATTGCAGGCGCGGAGTGACTGCATCAAGTTGGTGCGAGGTGCCGCAATGCACCTAGGCACCTAGGCACCTACACCGCACCGCCGAGATCGAACACGTTTCTATTTCGCGTACGTCCACGCGTGGCGTACGTGTAAGTAGTAAGTACGTAGTACCAGTACGTTCGTAGTAGGTAAGTAAATTGAAAGATGCAGACTATTTCGATTTCGATTTCGATTTCGATGCGATACGGTACGGTACGGTACGGTACGGTTTATAGGGTGTACCGCGGTTGGTCACGCTGTAGCCGTCAAGCCTCGCGTCAGAAATCACCGTTCCACACCGCACTGTAGGTGTAGGTGTAGGTGCTAGGTAGCAGGTACCTGGTACCTACCTAGCCAGTAACCGTTGCGTTGTTTACTACATATATAGGTAAGGTACCAAGGTACCTGATGTAACGGCGCGACGCCTACGAGTACGTACCTACCTACACCTACACCTACACCTACACCTTCCCACCTACCCACCTACGCGCGCTGGGCACCAAGTGTACATAGGTAGATAGCTGGCTAGCTGCAGCTTTCGCATGGTAATTGCCAAGTACATTGACATTACGGGTACGGGTACGGGTAAGGTACTACATAGGTACTTTAACTAACCCAATACCTGTAGTTTTTGAAAATTTTGAAAAGTTGTTTTTTAAAAAAAATTCGATCAGAATAGTCAATACTAATGTAGTACATAGGTAACATTCACATGCTTAGACAACATGAAAACGATAGGTAGTAGTGTTTTCCCATGTAATTTAAGGCCACGACGATGGATAAGACTGAAGAAATTTCAAAATTGTGAAAAAATAATGCATTTTGCCAAAAATCCAACTAGGTATTGCATCAAAAAGATGTTCACATGCTTATTTTGAAGCTGCATTGAAAAAAAAAAAATGAAAAATTGAGCTATAGCCTCTGAATGGAGAGCCACGACGAAGCGAAGGACAGTTCTGTGTGCCGATTTGTCAGTTTGGAAACATTTCTCTTGAAATCCTCATCATTAAAAACCCGAATATCGAAAACATGATTGGATAGTAATTTTATGATGTCTGGTGATCGATTAGACTAATTGTCGGATTTTGAAATAACCAACTGTCTCCCTCACCCTCAGCCTCTTGAGAACACAAGCCTCTACGAAGGACACAAAAAACGGTTACACAACTAAAAGAAAAGCTTTCAAAATCGACTTGATCGACTTTGAAATGCCTTTTCAATATACTTATGTAGTAGATAAGTAATACGAAATGTGAGACCTTTCTGCGTTAAATAAGTGCAAACTTTGAGATCAATAAGCTGTTACAGCGGATGATATGAAAACATGGCGGGTTACAGCCACGACGATGGACATTTAGACCACCTTTGTAGCCCCCCCCCCTGGGGGAGAGGAATTTTTCGTACTCCATTTTTTTTCGAGGGAATATGTTCGGGGCAATGGGGCATGAAAATCTATCAAATAATTCCAACCGCAGTATGCTAGCGTGTAGGTACAAGTATTTCGCGAGATATTGGCCGGTTACATGGTTTTCTGCGAAAATTTAGAATCACCCACATACATACATACATACATAGATTTATAATCTGGAAAGGTGAGATCCAAAATAAAAAAATACGGGCAAGATGAGATCCGTTTTGGAAAGGTGAGATCCGACTCCGGATCTCACCTTTCTTCATGTGTATAGGCCCGCCCATTAAACCTTGAGACGTCTCCTTATTGGTCTGGAATGCTTTTCACATCTCCACGTAAATTGCCTGAACAATACAACATCATATTAGATATCGTGAATGCGCGGTGAGTGCGCAGATAAATTTTCGGTCGGATCTCACCTTTGCTCTTTTTTTATCCTATTTATACAACATAGGCCTACTTTTCATTTTTTTCGCGCATAAAATCATGCAATAAATATTTTGAAGAACTCGTGGTCTTTAATCCCGCCTAAATTAGTGGAGAAGAAGATGCAATAGCGAACATTATTTATTTTAAAGGGGTTCCCAAAATACGGGTCGGATCTCACGTTGCCTATTTTTATAGTCGGATCTCACCTTGATAGATTTGTCTATATATATACATACATACATACCACGCGCAAACGATAGTTTTTTCTCGCGTTTCAACACTATGAAATCTCCTACACGGCATCGGGCATCCGCATATTATATGTGGTACCTAAGCTGCGATGGTAGCCCAAGATCTTCACCTCTCTCCCTCCTCCCCCCCCCAACAGAAAACTTTTAAACATATTAGGCGTGCGTAACTGGACCTTTTCCGTAGAACCGCCGAACCGCGGATCTTGCGTATAGGGTCAATTTTGGAAGCAAAGTGACAGAAGGAGGCGGGAAAGGGAGCCGAGATTCAAGTTTCATAAGCGTATAGGAATCAGTTGGTTTGGGTTTTTTTTCAGTGGCATAATCTACCCGTACGCGGAATGAACGCTCAACTAGTAGGAAAGGGGGCAATTGCGAATAAGTCGCGCCGTTAATACCCAAGTGCATGTAGCGGGCTGGAATTTCCGACAGTAAAAACTTTGAACATTTAGTCTCACTAGAGGTAACTGCCGATATCATATTTCTGATGATTGAAAAAACGTATATTATTTTAAAAGGTACATGAATATATCCTCGTACTCGTAGCATTTCAAATTTGAAAAAAAAAAAAAAAAACTCAATTATATGGCCTATTTGCCAAATAATTACTCGAATTTTCCTATACGTCGGGTCGGTCGTGGCGAAGCCGAAAAACATTGAGTATATAATTACCCGCAGTATATAGATCATATTATTATTCATCATTTTAATTTTTTTGAAACCTACGTTATGGTGAGATATGCGCCATTTTAAATACATTTTCTCAAATTTCAGGAATAACTGCCATTTAGGAGCGCAGAAATAATGATCCACGACGCGACGCGACGATGGAACATATTAAAAAACCTATTGAAAATTAAGCATATCTAATGATTGAAACGTTTAATCGTCCTCGTCCCACCCCCCACTCCTCCCCCTCGAGGTATGAATAATTGACCACGTTTTCAGAAAAGTGTTCCGGGTAGGTAAGCTGATTGTGATTAATGATACCCATCCTTTCAAAAATTTCAGAATTTCACAAAAAAAGAATTTTTACTTTTCCAAAATTTCGAATGCCGAAATTCACCGATTTTCCAAGAATTACCCAAGTTGAAATACCAGATAGGTAAGTAAGTAGGTAGGTAGGTAGGTAGGTAGGTAGGTAGGTAGGTAGGTAGGTAGGTAGGTCCAAGTACCTAAAATTCAAAATTTGAATTATTTTCGCAAACGTTGAGAAGTCATACAGGTACAGGTACAGGTCTGATAAAGTTGTCACGCGATTCGCGCAGAATAGATATAGGTAGAGGTACATAGGTATGTAGATGTACCTATAATACATACATAGGTAGGTCTATTAAGGTACTACGTAAGTAATAGGTATGTAGATGTACTTGGAATTGCGAAAACGGACTTTTATGAAAGTTACTTACTCGCGGTAGATTAGTTCGACTTCGACCTCGTAGGTATAAATAAACCACCAAATTGACCAAAATTGCAGGGTGACAAGTGACAACAAATCCGCAGGTGTAGCAGCGCAGCGCAGCGTCGAAAGCTGTTTTAGAGATAGGTATATACTATATACCAATAATAAAAGGGAGAGAAAAGAGGAGCCTCTGTTCGCGTATAGCCACCTCAAATAAGTATATGTAATGTACCTATACGTATACATATACTATGTAGTTCATAATACGTATCACTCTATCACTTATAAGTATGTACCGCGAAGCTCTGAGAAAATTTGATAATCACGCAAATTCTTGACCTAATAAAGCGATGCGGACTCCTCTCCCCCTTCTCGCTGGGGACCTTCTTCGAGGTCTGCGCCGCCGAGTGATGAACGGCGGCGCGGCGTGAGGCGGCGTCTGTCATTAAACATAAAAAAAAATGTCTTTTTTGGACCTTGAAAATAATACAATTTTTCATTGTAGTGCGAGTAAAAGTGCCCTTTTACTCACACTCGCGAATCGTTCGAGCGCTCAAACCAAACTCGCCTTTTACTCACACTACAACAAAAAATATCGTATGCAATGAGGGAGTTGCATAATATACTATTCTCGAAGCTTTGCATTCGGCCTCGTTTCGCTCGGGCATGAACAACATTACAATTATCTGACAGATTTGAAGCTTCGTTCATTTTTCCAAATCCAAAATAGAAGTTGTAAACTTTTCTCAATTTTCCCTTTCACGAGGCGGCGGCGCGCCGCTCACGCCGATAAATTTTTTAAGGACGAGCCGCCGCCGCTCCCGCGCCGTCGTCGTCGGATTTTTTCTCGACGCAGACCTCCAGGTACTTTTTGAGAAAAAATTGTTAGGTATTGGGTATCTTATTATTTTGTTTTTCTCGAAAAAAGCTCTGCGCTCCGGAAGAGGTAGGTACATACTACATAGTACTTGGCACAAGCATACGAAAGTACATTCGAGTAGAAAAATTTGATTCTGGGTATGGCGGAGCGCAGTGGAAGCACTAGACACTACCCCGTATGCACTATGCACTATGCACTATGCAGTATATGCAGTATATGCAGTATGCACGCGCTTACTACTTACAATCACCACTTGGTAGGTACTAGGTAGTAGGTACATAGTGATGTCAAGGAGAATATTCTCACCCGCAGAATCTGAGAATATTCGCGAATATTCGCGAATATTCTCGAGGCTCAAGAGAATATTCTATCAAAACCAAAAATTACAAATAGCTTGTGGCATATCAAAATACTGGTATTGATGACGTAATTAGTGTTATTGCATCAGATGTTGGATTTTCTTCTATAAAATGTTACTTATTTAATATATTGATCTTTTTGCAGACTTTTTTCCATCATGATCATTGATCATTTTTTTAAAGTTGTGTGAAGGCTATGTATCTATATGAGTCTTGCATGAGAATATGCGAGAATATTCCCGAATATTCGCGAATATTCTCGAGAATATTCTCGCAAAAAGATTTTTCGCGAATTTGTACATCACTATAGGTACATATGTAGATGTACCTACTGAACAGCAGGTGGATGGACGCTTAGGCAGCTAGCTAGGTAGGTAGGTAGGTAGGTAGATAGGTTGGTAGGTTGGTAGGTAGCCTGCACAACACATTCGAACGCCTGCCCACCACCTACACCTGCGCATGCCAACGGTCGCGGTAGCACCCAATACCCGCAATACCTAATACCTAATACGTAATACGTAATACGTAATACGTAATACGTATACGTTCGCGACACACGTGATGAGAGGCGGCGCGGGGCGGCGCAGCGCAGCGGCGAAAAATTAATTAATTCGTCGTTGGTTTAGTTTTGGCAAAGCGCAACGTAGCGCAGCGCAACGCAACGTAGCGCCGCCACGAATAGCCGACGAGAAGGTAGGCCAAGTCCCGAGGCGGAAATGGGCGGTGGGCGTAGCACAATTTAATTCAACGACGGCCGCGATGCGAATATACAACGCTTAGGTATTTTGAGCCAACTTGAGCCTGCCTCATACGAGACCGCTGGAAAGGGAACCGACCACTGAGCAGTGGGCACTGTGACTGTGACCGCGACCGCGACCGCCAGCGCCAGCGCCAGTGCCAGTGCCAGTGCCAGTACATACGCGTTACTGGCGTCGCCGCTCGCCGCTCGCCGCCACCGCCGCCGTCACTGTAACGTGCTCCTTGCTTCCATGTACCTCTATCTACCTACCTACCTACCTACCTACCTACCTACCTATTTACCGAGTACCTCTACGTACTAACTATGCATCGCATCTTACGCGACGGTATGACTAGAAGATACCTACGACATACCAACTTACTGTTAGGTACCAAGTAAAAAAAAAAAAGGTAGCAAGGTCTAGGAAGGAAGGTAGGTGGGTAGGTGGGTAGGTGGGTAGGTATATCTAACTCTAGCTGTAGCTTTAGCCAAGGTACCTATGTAATGTACATGTAGTAAACACCTAAAGTGTTGTTTTACATGTTTGCATGGATATACGCGTGCGTCCGTCGCGTCGCGTCGCGCCTCGCCGCATATAATTTCAAAAATGTAGGTACATCTACATCTATACCCATCTATGTACAATGTACAATTGTACATTTACATCTATTCTATACCTAGACCTAAATTCCTGCTCGTAGCATACACATACACATCATATGTTGGTAGTAATTAAGGTACGCAAATCTATCCAAATACATAAGTAAGTAAGTACATAAGTACATATAAATGTTTAGTTAGCTGGTGCTGGTAGTTGCTCAGCTCACTCCCAGCTAACTGAGCTAGCGCCATTCAGTAAATAGGTATAGATATTAGGTACATAGTAAGTACATAGTACATACATACATACATACATACATATAATATACCTAGGTATTCACACGATCACATCGGCGCGGCGCATAATACGGTGGTTGTTGTCGTCGTCGTCGTCGTTTTTTTTTTTTTGTTCATTTGTTTACCTATTTGTTTTTTGTTACGCAGGTAAGTATATTGAACATTTTAAATTACGCAAGTGCTCTGACATGACATGACGCCTTAACTGTCTTATTCAGCGCTTGGGATTTACCTACGTGCGAACGAATCGACGTGACGCGACGCCACCATAGGTATATTGCAGATTGATAACTTGAAATACAAGAATCGACTTCGGCTTGAGCAATTCCTTTCCTCCCCTCCCCCCTCACGGGTACGATTTCTGAAAGCGAAAATTCCTTGCCGATTGTACACAACGATGTGGTTGGAGCTCACTGCTGAATTATACAGGCATCGACAGGAAGAGCGACAGGGAAGTGCAAGTGCCAGGGCCCGCATTTTCCCCCTCAAATATTAAGGGCCCGCACAGACTCGCCGAGTGAGCGGGTATACAGGACTACATCAGGAGGTACATTTGTACTGGGCCCTTGAACGACATTTTTCAATAACAAAAATGTAAGAAAGTAAATTTTTTGATCTTTAAACAGATCTCTCCCCCTCCCTCCCTCCCTCCCTACCTACCTACCGGATAAGTTTTCGTCCTCGTTTCGCTAGGGCAGTATCCCGATCCTCATTCTAAGAATTAATGATTTTTCACTGACCTTTCAGTCAAAAATCACAATTCCTAATATTGTCGAAAAATGAATAATTTTGCGACTGAAAGATGAATGAAAATCGCCGATTTTAAATACGTAACGTGAAAAATGACCAAAAAATCACTTATTAAAGCGAAATAGGTACGTATCTACTTACCTACCTCGATGCTTTTTTTTTTTTTTTAATTTTACCAAATATTTTCATCCTCGCTTCGCTCGGGCTATGATACATTTACATAATAATATTCCCTACTATCGAAATTTTCAATCGATTTTGACTCGATCCAAAGAATGAAGAAAAATCCTTCTTTGTAATTTTCAAATTTCACTTCAGGTCCTTGCACAAGTTTATTCGAGTTTTAAGATACATATAGCTTAACAAAGGTTTGAAAAAGGAGTCTGCAAAAAGTTCGGTGAACTATTTTCGAAAAAAAATTTTCGCCACTTTCGAAAATGATTTGGGTACCCGTTTTCGTTCTACAGAATTTGTAAATTTTTGTTGAAAACACAGATGGGTAGGTATTTACTTTTTGATGAGTAAGTAAGTAAGTAAGTATACATTTATGTATACGTAACGTACTAGATAGGTCTAGGTACCCTTAGATGAAATGCCAACGCGATGAGACGTAGGTAATAATACGGTACTGCCTACTGGTATGTAAATGCAAGTGCAACGATGTCATGTTGTGGTGTACAATGTTTGAAAAACCAAAAAAAGGGAAACGGAAGAGCATTCGAAATTATCGCTCGTGTCTTGGGAAACTTTACCGAGGGTAAACTGGTGAATTTTTAATTTTTGAAGGTTTCTGATGCGATAAGCACGAGCAAAGCGAGAGCGAAAATTTTTGCGAAAAGATCACCTGAAAAGTTGAAAAATCGTGTTCAAAAGTAGGCAAGTAGGTAGATACCTATTTTTTGCCTCCAATTTGGGAGAAAAAAAATTCAAAACTATTCGGTTACATCGGCCGGGTCAAAGGAAATTTTGACGAAGCCTGGCCCATCCAGGTCGGCCACGCCGCTAGTTCCGCTAGGGATATACGAGTAGTAGTGTAGCGGTCAGCAGATATTTACGTATTGGTATTGGTATTGGTATTGGAATACGGTGTCCTAACCGGACACGCAGTCCTATCGGGGCACGGTACGATGGCTCATCTGGATACTTACTTACATCGTCACAGCCAAAAACTGTATTCAACGGGGACGCTGCACCGCGCCGCGCCATGCCACGCCCTGTCCTGTCTTGTCCTGTCATTTCATGTTGTCCTTCTACAGGGTATCTAACAAACTTTCAAACCCTCAAAACAGGACCAGCAGGACCTTCAACAGGACCTTTCAAAAATCAGTAGGTAAATTTTGTACCGGACATCGTGTCCTCTTCGGACTTCGGTCATGGTCAGATGCTTTACATTTAAGGCGTGCGCGGTGTCCAACGGGGACATGCTATCTGGTATCTGGTATCCTATCGAGACTAGATTGAAAGATACCAATCTACCTATATCAAGAATAATTATTGGCGTTGTATTGTGGGACACACGGTGTCCTAAGGACCTTACATACAGTCCTATCTCAGTATCGGATCACGGTGCGGTGTCTCATCGATCGGGACATATGCATGGTCGTAGCGGAAAATTGTAGGTATGTAATGTGTAATGTAAATGTACTATGTGTATATATACTCGGTTCAGTACTCATATTCGTATTCAATTCGTACCGGGACCGGGACCGGACGTGATATCCTATTCTGTTTGGACTCGTGTCGTACGAAACGACTGTCTAGATTGTTCGCTGCAACAGGGTGCGGTGTTTTTTTTTGTTTTTTTTTTGCTCATAATCATATGTCACCACTCTCAAGATAAAAATTTTTACCAAGTCCGTTTAATATTTTCGTTAATTTTCAGCTAATATGAAATTTTCTCAACATTTTTCCAACTCCCAACACTGAAAAAAAAATATAATAAAATTTATCCAAAAAAATAATAACGCGTCCCAATTCTCAAATAGGTAAAATTTATCATTTTTTTGAATAAAATTTATTTTTTTGGTAAAATTTATTAATTTTTATGACAGATTTTATTATTATTTCTGATAATAAATATTATTTTTTAGAACAAATTTCACCTATTTTGTGAATTGAAACACGTTATTATTTTTTTTGAATACATTTTATTATTTTTTGATTAAAATTTATCATTTTGGTAAAATTTATTAATTTTTTTGATAAAATCTATTTTTTTTTTGATAAAATTTATTATTTTTGGGGTAAAATGTATTCATTGTTTTTTCCGTGAACTTTTTTTATAAAATTTTTCCAATTTGCCAATTTTCTTTCTAAAATTCATTACGACTACATTTTTTTCTAAAATTAATTACGACTACATAAATTTTTTTCCAAAACTTATTATGACTCAATTTTTTTCCGAATCTTTACCAAGACCCGGGTTTTTTTCGAAAATTTATTCGTCGACTCTAAAATTAAAAAGAAAATTTGAGTTTAAAAAATGTTTAGATTAAAATTGGGAGTGGATAAAACGATTTTTTCGAAAAAAATTGAAGCTGGAAACAATTTTAGAAAAAATTTGGAGCTCATGAAAATTTTGAGAGAAAAATTTGATCAAGTTGTGAAAAAATTGAAAAAAGAAAAAATTGAGTTCAAAGAAGATGAACAATGAACATATCGTAAGAAAAATTTGGAGTTGAAAAATTTGTTTTAAAATTCAAGTCGAAACAAAGGCTCTGGTGTGGTAAGGGGGCCATTTGGCCTCTGGTCCAACTTTGGAAAAATGCTTACGTCATTCGCTTTGCCATGGTAGGAGATGATTTTAGAGCGCACGAGCGAATTTTCATCTCACCCATGGGGGGCTGGGAGGGGGGTGTCAAAATACACGATTTTCAGGCCAAAAACTCATAAAAATTTTATCTTCACGAGTTTTCTGCCGATTTTCCCCAAACTTGGCACAAAGGTAGTGGTACTAGGGAGGAATGCCCTGAAATTTTTTCTAATGTTTTTGACCACTTTAATGACCTTGAATTCGACTTTGAAAAGTTCAAATCGGCCTGGGTGGCAGGGTTTGGGAGCTGTCTGAATTTTTTTTTTTTATTATTTGAATTTATCGATGTATTTTACATTTCTGAGAATTTTTTCAAATTTTTTCAGGAGGTGGAAAGTGGTCAAATGTTCAAAAAAACCGCTGTAATTCATCATCCAGACGGCAGATACAAAGTTTTCGGCTCACAGCGTGTGGTAAATAAAATTGATGATTCATCACATACAATAGTCACGTACCTAATTTCGAAGGGGAAGGGGCAATAAAACTTACGACATCTGATCTGTGAAAAAATCTGAAATAATTCTCCAAAATGTGAAATACATCGATAAATTCAAATTTAAAAAAAATTTCACACAGCCCCCAAGCCCTGCTCCCAGGGCGATTTGAACTTTTCAAAGTCGAATTCAAGGTCATTAAAGTGGTCAAAAACATCAGAAAAAATTTCAGGGCATTCCTCCCTAGTACCACTACCTTTGTGCCAAGTTTGGGGAAAATCGGCAGAAAACTCGAGAAGATAAAATTTTAATGAGTTTTTGGCCTGAAAATCGTGTATTTTGACACCCCCCCCCCCATGGGTGAGATGAAAATTCGCTCGTGCGCTCTAAAATCATCTCCTACCATGGCAAATCGAATGGCGTAAGCATTTTTCCAAAGTTGGGCCAGAGGCCAAATGACCCCCTTTCCACACCAAAGCCTTTAGAAAAAAATTGTAGTCTGAATATTTTTGGAAAAAATTCAGTCTGGAATACTCATTTTAGAAAAAAATTTGGAGTTGAAATTAATTTGATAAAAAATTTGAGATTTGGGAGTTGAGAGTTGGAAAATACGTTGAAAAAATTTTATACTGGTTAAAAACGACGAAAACAGACTTGGAAAAAAATTCTAAAAATTTGAGAGGTGGGAATGAAAATAGTGCACCGCCTAGGCATAAATCAGAAATCGTCCTTCCTGAGAGTGAAAAAAAAACCACACCGCACTCTGTTGCAGCGAACAATTTAGACAGTCGTTAATCACCAATTTTTTACTTTTAGCACACGGTGCCGGTGCCCCAATCGGGCGCGTTGTCCAGTTGACATTATAGATAGATAAATGTAGTGTTCCTGTAAGAACAAGTCGCACGCGTCCCACTGGAAGCTATTTTTGTCTTAAGAATTCGTGTGCAATTTGGACACGACACGACACGACGCGACGCGATGTCCTGTCGGCTGTCGACACAGATATTAGCGGAAAGTATGTGTATTGAATTGGAACATTATTTCCTGTTGGGACGCGGTGTGCCATCGGAAGATGATTTCATTGATTTCCTTCCCAGAGTCCAGACTCCAGACACGATCTCCTTTATGGACATACCTAGGTATGGGTGTTTTATCGGCAGATATTTGTCATCCGAACCCGAACATCGATCGGGTCGAAGAAAATTTTGACGGGGCTCGGTCCGGCCAGACCGGCTCTCAATTCCGCCAGTCTCGAAATGATCGCGCGGGCGCGGGCGAGGTTTCAAAAGCCGTAGCGTTTTTCTTTTTCTCTCGCCCGTATAAAGTGATCTTTTACTCTTTTTCGGATAAACACGGGGGGGGGGAAGACTCAGGGGGAGGTGGTGAGGAGGAGCCGATTTCACGAGGGTGTAGTCAAGTATCTCATCACTGTGTCGTATACTTACGTTATACGTTTGTCTAATAAATGCGCCGCGTCGCGCCGGCATTAGCGGGCTATCATTACGACTACGAAACGGCCGCGGCCCACAAGACGATAACGAAATCGTTGTGGGCCGCAGCCCTACTAATGACTAACGAGTAGGTATACGAGTACCTACTAACACTTGATACCATACCTACTACCTATAGTACCTAGGACCTACATAGGTACAGGTACTAGGTAGTGAGGTACCCAGCTAAGTATGTTACGACTCGGGCTCAAGCTTCGGCTTTTGCTCTGGCTATATTAACTATGGCTCACGTTAAAGCTAAGGCTGTTTGCATGTGCGTAGATTTTCGCTGGGCACCGAGTCCCTCCACCGAATCGAAACCGAAACCGAAACTGAAACACGGTGGTATCGTTACAAATCGTTACCGTTACCACAACCACGGTGGTAGGTAGTAGGTACGTACGTGGCGTCGCGTCGTGTCGCGGCGCATTTACAATTTTGAGAATCACTCAACTCGGCGGGACGCCGCCGCGCTGCAATTCGAAGATGAAGATGCGCGACGCGGCGTAGCGCGGCGCGGTGCGGCCGCCTGAAGCCCGTAGGGCGTGCGGCACGACGATGTAGCGGCAACGCGCAATTGCGCTACGAACATAAAAATACGTTTTACGATGGCGAACCTTTGTTTCAGGAATCCGAGCGTAATAGCGCAGGTACGCATACGCGTACGCATACGTACGTGTACCTGTAGTCGTGTATAATAGTATACCAATATATTTGTAGACATAGGTATAGTAGGTCTAGGTACGTATTAACTGGTTTTACATCAATCATACGATAAATACGAGCCGTCTGCGTTTTATGCGTTTTACGCGTTTTTTTCCTCCTCCTCCTCCTCCTCCTCCTCAATCTTCTTCTTCTTCTTCTTCTTCTGCTTGTTCTTCGTTCTCGTTCTATGCCCTCGCTTCGTCGCCGCCGCCGCCGTCGCTGCTCACCCTCTACTACGGATACCTAGGTACACCTACATAGGTATATGTACCTACTACATACATTACAGATGGGTACTGCTATACCTACCGATACGTACTTCTACTTACCTACATCACATCGTACATACCGCAACAAGATATTCATATTCGTACAAAGTGCGAGTGTGAGTGCGAGCCACGCCACGCCACGCCATACGAGCTAAGAATATTCTTGCAGCTAGGTAGGTGTAGGTCCAGTAGGTAGTACATTATAGGTAAGTATAGGTACTATGTGCAATGTGCATGTATGTACTCTTCGTTCCCGGTTCCCGGTTCCCGGTTCTTGGTTCTTCATTCTTCATTGCGCTGCTGAAGCACCACTGCGCGCGCGAAGTGCGACTACGAGTAGATTATAAGGTAGGTAGCAGGTAGCAGGTAGCAGGTAGCAAGTCGTAGGTATACGAGACGCGGTACGCGATACGGATTCGTTTTAAAGTATAGCCGATCCGCCGACGCGGCGGCGGCGGCAGCGAACCTCGGACATGGACATTAAGTAGGCCTTGGCGTTTAACGAGTTCTCTGTAGGTACTTTTAAATACCTTCTTTAATTACTCGACATCTTTAAGCATACGGTACCGTATACAATACATGTACTTCTACTTATGTAGGTAGAGGTAGAGGTAGAGGTACACCTGAACCTGGACGCTAATAACGCTATTGTAAAAATTTACTGGTAGTACTTGCTCAATCGCCAGTCGCCAGCTTAGTTATAACATAACTCTATAACACCTACACCTACGTACATCTACATATGTAATGTAGGTACGTACTACTTGTACGTACATGTCATTGTCGCATGTGAAATGGATAAGATTGGATACCAACACACACCCCCCCACCCTACACAATTTTAACGCATAGGTAATATGGTGTACCTCCACCTCTTACCTACACATACGCGTAGGTATCCGTAATCCGTATCGTGGTTTACATTCAACTACCTACCTATTGGCTATTGGCTATTGTCCAAAGACAAATTTCAAAATGGTCCATCCACTGAGACTGACACTGCCATGCCACACCCATATAGAAACCATAAGTTGGCGTACCTACCTAGTACCTACCAAGCGTAGCTGCCGATTTTGGATTGGACGTTTGGCACTTCGAAAGTAAGTAGAATATTATTAAAGAGAACCTCGGCTAGATCGTACATAAGTAGGTCTAGGTACAATATCCCTATCCAGGTACAAGGCGGCACTTGCTTACTACGTGTGCATACATGCTTATTAACCGAGTTTACCTGTACCGTATGTTTGTATACTCTGGTAGAGGTACCATGCTTACTTACCGCAAAGGGTAGCGCAAGAAGACGAAATACGCATACGATACGATACGATACGATACGATACGATACGCGACATCGAATTTGACGTCAACGACCGCTGAACCGAACCGAGCCGAGCCGCGCCGCGCCCAGTCGAGGATATGACTAGTGATAATCATCTCTCATCTGCGACCGCTGCGGCCGACTTGGGCTTCGCGGTCGCAGTAGCTACGGATGGGATTAATATTCCTTCGAATGGTCCACATTTTCATAAAAATAAAACAAAACCGAGAAGCGTAGATATAACGTTGTCGCGACCGCGACCGCGACCGCCGCCGCCACCGCCGCTATCGTTGTCACCTTACGGTGTTGTGTTGCGTTGAGCTCGGCTGGGTTGTGGATACAAGCAAAGGCAGAAGGGCAGGGGCAGGGGCAGGGGCAACAACAGAAACGCATCAACGTCGTTAGTCTTTACCACTTTACCACGCTCCATTGGTCGCGAATTGTTTAGGTGTTAATTTACAATGGTTGGACGACGGTGGCGGCGGCGACGGCGACACAGCAACAGCGGTTGTTCTCTGCTGCTCTATGCGCATTGATGGGTCGGAGGCGAACGAGCCAAGCCATGGGCCGCGGGACACGGACCACGAAAGCTTACGCGCATATCGCGTACATCGTAATAACACGCACGTAGACGTACCCACTACCCAGACTCAGGTAGGTTAGTTGGCTGGAGTTCTAGTTACGCTCAGCCGATGAGCCGAATAGCAAATACTCGCAATACTTACCCGTATATGGTAACTCAGTACCCATCAGCTTTTAGTCATCGCTCACCAGCCATCAGTCATTCGGTGCCTCACTGCCTGCTTATACTTACTCTTTGTTCGCCTATCAAGACGCTCGAGTCTATGTACAAACACACGTACGAGCATATTCGTTGTGCACACAACACACACACACGCATCGGGAGACTCCTTTTCTGCATCACATGCCAGGGAGCTCCTGAAAGAACACACAGTTTCTTTATGGCGGGAGGAGTGGGATAAACTCTCCCACTTCGTTCCGCTCGGTCTGTATTTCCTCATATAGAAGCACAACTGGAGAACCTAGATATTGCGTGTAATTATTTTTCATCCCAAATTGTTACAGGCAAAGGGGAACCTCGAAGCTTCGTATACGAGATAGACAAGCGGGAAAATCCGGCATGCCAGTGCAGCGCAGAGGTGTTGGATAGCGAGCATGTAATTTCCGAGTGCCCATTTTTTGCGGATATGGTACAGCGGAGTGCTGTAGTTGATCGTTCAAGTCCAAAGATGGAGTTATTAAACAGGCTCGACATTCTCTTCCCTGAGGTGGTTTGGGGGCTGGAGAACCTGAACAGAGTAGCTAGTAACCTCTAATTGTGCTATAAAAAGGCTACGGCCATGAGTGGTTGGTCGGATTGAGTAGGTCATCCTTATAACAGTTCTACTTTTGTCATTTTATTTCTTAGATACTCGTTAATCCTGTGTAAAACTTGGTGGCAAGAATCCAAAAGCAATGTGAGTAGTGAGCCCCTTGTTCCCATGACCTCTTGGTTCAAGTAACAATTGTAACTTTTAAAACTTATTGCACTGAGGCGAGATGTGGCCATTCTGCAGCCACGTGCAACCCAAATTGGATTTTTTGTATATTGTGTGATATAATAAATGGTTTTTAAATATATATTTTTAAAAAAAGGTAGGTAGGAAGGCCCTTTACACTCACTAATTTTAGCTAAATTTATCACATTACGCATCATTCTGTATATTCTGCGTATTCTGCATTCATTATGCATTCTGCACTGCATTCTGCGCAGAATGCAGAATTAATTATTCTGTGGGCAGAATGACAACACTGGCTGTGGGTCTCTCACCAACCATGGCATGGTTCCAGGTGTGTCGCAGGTTGCGGATAGCAAGCTCCTTCTTTTGAGATGGAGTTGCAGGGAATATTGAATACCTGCTCTCGGACATGGCCCACTTGTAAAGCAATGTCTCTTTGTTCCTTTCCAAGTGTCCCCCTTCTCCTTCTTCCCCATATCCAGGCTTGAAAAGCAATGCCTCTTTGTTCCTTTTCAAGTGTCCCCCTTCTTCTTTCACCCCTTTCTGAGCTACTTGCAGCACAACAGATAAACCATCCTGGTTTATGTCCTTGGGGTGGCTTTTGCTTCCACTTCTATAGTCTGTCCCAGTTGAGAAAGATGTGATTATGTTCCCTCTTGCAACTAAAACTTCTCGTTAAAAACCGGATTTTTCCCTGTCGGACAGCGGTAAAACTGTTGAAACATTCACGTGCCACATCAAGGTGTGTAACCACATAGTTGATGGAGAGGAATATATGATTCGTGTTTGTAAAATATTGTGTTATGGTCTGTTATAAATAGTGATTTATTATTCACAATAATTATCTGTTCATTCCTTCCTCACTTTATAAACAAAAAATCTATAAACAATAATTATTCGGAATCGGAACTACAGCGAGCAGTCATTTCTGTGTGTACGCTCCTTCGTGTTCTAAAGTTTCAACAGTGCTACCGAAATCGAACGAATTAAAATCCTGTTTTTAACGAGAAGTTTTAGTTGCGAGAGGGAACATAATCACATCCTTCTCAACTGGGACAGACTATATGTCCCACATTGTGGGGTTAGGTACTGTGGGTAAAGCACAGTCCATCCTCTTGAGGACAGCATGCCTTTGGGCTTTTTAGCCTTTGGGCATCCTGCCTTTGGCAGTGTACCATTTTTAACCCATTTGGTTTCTTATAACAATACCTAGTCTATATGTTTCTTGTGTGTGATGTTTGTGAATATGCATTAATTAGTAAATCGTAAGGTAAAAATTTTCATCATGTTCACAAATCCTCACTTATACATAAGTTACTCTTTGTTCGCCTCTCCACCCATAATAGGATATTTTTAATATATTTTCCCCACCATTCCTGGATTGGGTCAAAACCTCCTATATACAAGGCCTGAGTGCTGGATTAATGACGTTATGGATGTGGTTAATTTTCTGTGGTATGTGGTAATTTTCGCTCAATTCACACCGATTCTGTACATTGTTGTTTGTGTTTTCATCATGTAAACAAAACTGTACGGAGTGTGAATTTAGTGAAAACCTATGGTTAACCAATCAGAATCGCCAAAAATTAACCACGTTGATTACATCATTAATCCAGCACTCAGGCCTTGTATATAGGAGGTTTTGATTGGGTGGCCAAAAAAAAAAGTAGGGATGTAGGTAGGTATGTATTGAACAGCTGTCAATGTAGCTACCTGTACCTAACTACTTATCCTATAGGTATTCCAAATATGTAGGTATCAAGCGAACTGTTCAGAGGATTTCCAATTCTGTAACTTGCACAGCTCACCCAATAGAGTCCAACGCGATGTGGGCCCTGTCCAGTCTGCCACTGTTTAGCATTTACAGGCGTTACAGGCGCACCCATCAACTCTGTACCCATCGATTACTCCTACTAGACTGGTCAGGGGCAAGATGAAATTTAGGGGGTGGTACCAACCCCCCCCCCCCAGACACCCTTCAAAAATGAATTTTTTGGACATCAAAAATCAAATTTTTTCAAAGCTTTGCCCTCGCTTCGCTTGGGCGTAAGTAAGCAACATTATTATTAACTTCGGCTAGTTCAAAAGTTCAAGATGTAAGCCTGTGGCGTAAATACCTCCCTCAAAAATGAATTTTTTGGGTATTAAAAATCAATTTTTTCAAAGCAAATAATCACTATTTAAATTGCAAACGCCGTTTGAAAAGTATGATACCAAGGTTCTATCAACCCCCCCCCCCCCCATTATCCCAGATCTTTATGCCAATTTAGTATATACCTAAGAAAAAAAATTTCACCCTTCGACTTCTGCCCCCCCCTGAGGGAATGTCAAGTTACGCTACTGTTAGGAATGTGGCAGTAGTTACATTGGACAAACTGGTAGACAAATTAGGACCAGGATAAAAGAACATGAGAGTGATACTAGACACTCAAGAATAGCGAAGTCAGTAGTGCCAGAACACATTGGTTCCTGTAAAAAATACTGAGGATTTCTTCAAAGCGCAAGTATTAGCCAGAGAAACAAGGTGGAAAGAAAAAATGGTGAGGGAAAGCATTGAAATATACAAATATGGGAATAGCTTCAATAAGGCTATTATTATCGAATACGAGTAGAATTCGCATTGAGTGAGTTTTTAAAATTCTTCAATTACAAAAATTTATTCTGGAAGTAGGACATTTTCCACATTGAGAGGATGGCTACATACTACCAAAAGCCTGGAAACCAATCTTAATAAAAAACAGAAAAAGAAAAAAGAAATGAAAAACATGGAACAAGAAGAAAACTGGGATACACCATCAGGTCAGGTACACATGGAGGGCCACACCCAACAGGTTGTAGACCACACCCAAGAATGAAGGACCAATCAGGAGAAAGGACACACCCTGTTGATAGGGTATATATGTAACTAGATCCAAGACTAGACAAGGGTTGAATATAGACACAACCTTGCTCTGAAGAAGGTAAGTGTAATCTTATCAAAACATAAGCAATCAACTTTTTATTATAATCCGGCTTAAAACCCGTTCTATTCTTCAAATATAACATGAGTAGCCGAATTAGTTTTAAAACTCTTTTCTCGCTCCCTTGGGAGGAGGCGGGAGGGAGGGAGTGATCCGTGACATTTGAAAAAAAAATTATTGGATTTTTGACGTGCTAAATTTCAATCCGTGCTGCTACGCGCCACTCTGCTCAGCCAGCCTACATACACAGCGCAGTGTATAGACAGGAGATACGAATTTACTTGCACAATACGACTTGATAAGCCCGCGTCCACGCCTGGTGCTCTGTAGGTACACTTACCTAGCAATCTAGATCTGCTTAGTATGTAAACGTAGTACTTGGTTGGGTAGACATGCCAGCAGAGTACAGAGTAGGTGCTAGGTAGTAGCAACTCAAATGCACTGAACTAGTAGGTACAGGTACTTAGGTAGTACCCTAGGAACAAGGAAGTGTGATGTATGTATGTATAATTGAATACTTGGATTCAGGTACCTAGCACCCAGTTCCCAATATCGCAATCAGGCAGGCAGTTACCCACTATCTATCTCACCGAGTTGGTGTGGCATGGCGTAGGTGGTAGGCGCAAATAGGCAGCTATGTATTACCTGAGTAAAGATAAGCAGAACTGTAAACTACCCCACACCACGACACACCAAGCTGGGCTATAAGGCGGCTTCTCAAGTAGGTAGGTCTACATAGCTATAGGTACAAGCGAGAGTACCCTGCTAATAGCTACATAGAAACCTCCAGCCAAGCTACCGCAACTGCGGCGGCTGATCAAGCGAACATGTATTTAGGTACCTAAACCTATCTTACAAGACATGCGACGTGAAGCCGGTGTAATTCAGGCACAGCAGCACATTGGATGCGTTCAACATCTCATTTAAATATTATGCAAATCGAAGTGGCGGCGTTGTAAATAATTGCTTTCTTATTCACAATCATTGTCTCCGTGTACCTACCTGTACTGTGTACCCATTCAATATTCGGTACCTTGTCGTTGATGGCTGTAGCTGGCGCGCCACACCACTTGCTTCACTCCAGGTAGGTAGGTAGGTAGGTAGGTACCTAGCTAGCTAGGTGGCTAGGTAGCTATTAGGTAGTAGGTATGTGGTGTACCTTATATATCTACTACCTAGACCTAGACCTAGACCTAGACCTACATATGTCTGTGTCTAAACTCGGTACACATTGCATCACTCTGTTTCATATAGCTTGTGCAGCAGAATAGGTAGGTAGGTAGGTAGGTAGGTGCCAAAAAGGGCATCACAATTGACAAAGACATCTTAAACTTTCCCAAGTTCAGTATGACTGGTGAGAAAAAATTCAAGATGGTTGGCACTCGCTCTACCTCCTCGATTTTGGTCACTGAGGCTAGGGAAATTTTTAGAAACCACTCTATCACGCTGTAGCAGGAGAAGTGGGAAAAGCTTTCCGGCTTCGCTTAGTCTGTTTCTCCTCATATAGAAGTTTGCATGGAGAACCTTGATATTGTACACAGGTACTATGTACATATGTAATTATTTCTCTTCGCAGATTGTTACAGGCAAAGGGGGAACTTATTATGTAGCTTCCTATATGAGATAGACAAACGTGACCATCCGGCATGCCAGTGCAGTGCAGAGGTGCAGGATAATGAATTGCCCATCGTTAATTTAGCGCAGGTTGCGGATTCCAAGGCCACCACTGGGGCCAATAACTTGGCGGATATGGTTGATAGCTTTGCCATTATCCTTCTTCAAACGAATTGCGACTTTAGTTGCCTCTGGCAGAGGAAATGGATGGAACTGTGCCAAGTTGTTTGAGGAAGCAGCAGAGTAGAGCAGAGGCTGGCATGTAGTTGGTCTTGGTTGAGTCTCTAGTAGAAGAACCTGTGCCATTTGTTGGTGTCCAGGGGAAGGATGATGAGATCCAAGAGCAGAGGCTCTATTTGTTTCAATAGTTGTATCTGGGCTGGAAGGCAAAGTATGTAGTAGAGGGAGCTGGTTAACCTAGAGCTTTTTGTAAGTATTTCATAACAATTGATTCAATGTCCTTGGCTCCAAAGCCCCCACAACAGTCAGCAAGAGGCATAGTATTTGGTTTTTGGGAGGGGGAGTCGTGAACAGATCTGTGCAAATTCTGATTATTTGAAAGGGATGAGAATTTGGAGATCCCAGTTGCAGCATCTGTAGTTAAAGGTGACTAATGCTCAAACCGTTTGCCAAGTTGCTATTTTTAATCTCCTTGTTGGATAAAATTTCTTTGGAGAAATCTTCATACAACATACTCCATGAACTTATTTTTGATCACTGTTCCACCAGTAGGTAGTGGAGATGAGGAGGCGTTTGCGTTTGGCTGAAATATTTTGGCAGAGCCTGGAAGGGGAACTACCCCTGCCATTGGATGGTTGTGCAAAAGGTTTAGAGTTTGGTAGAGAGCCATCAAAATTGTTCTGGTGAATGTGTGGTGAAGGGGCAGGGTTATGACTATGAGACACTGTGTTGCATTCAACTATGGTGGAGGTGAGGTTGGATTCTCCCCCACTGAGTATACTAGAGCGCCATTCATCTGTCACCTTCTTTTCCTCCTCGATCCGAGGGTATTTTGACCTGAGAATTTTTGCTTCAGAGGCAGGGACACATCTGGCGACATATTAATTTTCAAAAATGTGATCCTGCCTCTGATGATTTTGTTGAGTGTTTGAAGTGCGCCCCCTTTTGGGGAGGAGAGGAGAGAGTTTGCTAAAGTTGACACACTGGTGACCAATGTCAACAAGAGCCTCTTTCCTGTTGTTGATTTTATCCAGAACTGATTCACATCACCAAATCAGTTACCTACCCCATAGTTTTTCCGGAGAGTGTTGTTGAGCTCATTAATGTCAGCCAGGGCATCCCAGCAGTAGCATTGATTGTGGTTCCTGACCCAACTGAAGTTTTTCTAGACAGAGATATGGAATTGCTTTGCTCGGCTTCTTATTCATTTGGAAGCGTCGAAATTGAGGCTCAAGTTGATTTTGCTGACATTTTACACCTCCCGGAATTAGTGGCCGAGCTCACACCAAACGTAGGACTTGCTTTACCTCCAGCAAAGGAGCTTTCCCACTCACTGGAGAAACTACCATTGGTAGTGACAATGTCAGTGGCGAAAAAGATTGGATTTGTTTTGAAAAATCGCGTGAACTGAGTTGGTGTGGTACAGTTGATGTTTGCCAAGTGGTAGCACTGAACCGTGATCACAAACGTGTGTTTCCATTGTTACAAGAGCGCAGATGAGGGAATAGACAATAATAACAAAATTGGACAAAGTTAGAAACAAATGAAAAAACAGGTTGGCTCACTCAAATTTAACTTGTGTGGACTGAACAGTTAGTGGCAAAACCCATGAAAGTTGATCGAGAAAGAATGGAAAGCTCAAAAAATTATAAACATTCTCTCGAAACTCAAACTTGATTAAAAAACCAAGATTAGAGAAAGCTTCATGAAGCCAAGACCCATAGAATTAGAGCAGTAAAATCACGAATTAAGTAGATGAGGAGCACATCGTTCGACAACGTAATTGTAACTGACGTTGGGTCCCCAAGGAGGCTCGGAGCTTGGGCTTGAGCATGGGAACCGATATACTCGATGCCCTTCAGTGATGCACCTATCACACAGGGTGGCGGCGATTCCAGCCTCAACGAGATGCGGCAGAATGGGGATTGCGCATTGCCATTGCTTACCGTGTAATACAATGCGCCTTTGGTCCGCAAAAAAGTAGGTAAGTAAGTAAGTAAGTAAGTAAGTAAGTAAGTAAGTAAGTAAGTAAGTAAGTAAGTAAAAAAATATAGGTAAAACAAACGCAAAACAATAGGTAAGTAGATAAATACGTATTATTTATGTACACGAAAAATGGCGTAGGTAAATAAAAACTGAAAAATATACTATATTATATAGGTATGTACATAATTCACAACGTAGACGCAGATGTAGGTAGGTAGGTAGGTAAGGTAGGTATCTGACTTCGCTGCCTCGAATGCATCTATTTGACAAAAATCATATTTAAAGAGCAAACGCAAATAAGTATGTAGGTAGGTACTAAAACAAAATAGGGCGGAACACTGTCATTTCAAGTTAAAAAAAAAATATCAACGTGGAACCTTTGACAATATTATCATCTTCTCTGCAGTTCAACTGCCAACTAGACCGGTACCTGAGAAGGAAAGAAAGAAGAAAAAGTGAATAAAACTTGTTGCGGGTAAACCAATTTAACGGATGAAATTGTTACGTAGGCTCTAGATAGATGTCTTAGGTTCAAGGTACATACAAAGTCATGGTGTTCACTGGATCAAGGAAATTAAAATTTACGCCATTTTCAAACAATTCCCCACCTCCGCCCCCAACCCTCCGCTTCGCTTCCCTCATCACGTATGCTTATTTCAAAGGAAATTTCGAGCTTTTTTCTATACCAATTTCATTCAGATGAGATATCATATCACTCATTGGATAAAAAATAATACGAAACAGCGAAATAAAAACATTCGAGGTGTCTTGGGGAAGAAAAAACAATGGAAAAGGCCGGTGCAAAAAAGTTTTGAAAATAGAAATATCAAATACCTACGCAAAGGAAAACAGCCGAGCATGAAATTAGAAAATTAATTCTATGTAGATATTAAGTAGGCACCCGAAAATAATATACTCGTATACTATTTCAATGGAAAAGTTTCGGATAAGCGTAAAGACAATCAATTTTTAATCTATGTACCTAAATTGAAAAGTTTGGCCTTGTCCGAAAGATTTTGAGCGAAAAAAATCAGATAATTATAATGAAATCAAAAAATAAAAAAAATAAAGATGGAAGCCTTCCTTGAGCGAAGGAAGGGCGATCAAGTTTTTTTAAAATAATAGATAATTTAAAGGCAATTTTCAGATTTAAAAATTCAAGACGAAAATGTCACACATTTGGAATTTCCGTCGAAAATGGATCAAAATTCACACTAATTTCATGTTTTTGTGATTTTCCATGCTCGGTAGACAGCACATAAGGAACCAATATGTAAGTATACCATTTATACAGTATGACACAAAAATCTTGTCCACGAAAAACACTTGATGATATCTCGAAACTGAAAAGAGATCATATGTATCAGGATGATTCAAACGGCAATATGTTCCTGGAGACAAGGACATTGAAGATTGATAGTCAAATTTTCAGTTCTACCTACAGGGTGTCCACAAATTGAGAAACCGGTTTTGGTTAAAGAATGGGAGTTTGGATTTTTCAAGGATTTGAAGTCTACACACTGAGACGATTAAAATGTGATAATTTTTTTTCGAAGCCGGTTCGAAAATTTGCAACCGGTTGTAAAAAATACTCCAAAAATCGAGATTAGAAAAAATTTTCCAAATGAAATTTGTAGAGCTTTATGGTCAGTGAACTTTTGTTTTGAAATTTCAACAACAAAAAAAGATATGAAATTATTTTAGATTTTTAACGGCACGGTGTTCAACATTCATTTGAAAAAAATTTCATATCTTTTTTTGTTGTTGAAATTGTCATGTTGCCGAGAGTGAACCGATTCAATAAATGAGTTCACTGACCATGTTTGACTTACAAAGCTTTACAAATTTCATATGGGAAATTTTTAGACCCCCACCATAGAAGCTTTCACTTCAAAAAAATTATCACATTTTAATCGTCTCAGTGTGTAGACTTCAAATCCTTAAAAAACCCAGACCCCCATTCTTTAACCAAAACCGGTTTCTCAATTTGTGGACACCCTGTAGGTAGAACTGAAAATTTGACTATCAATCTTCAATGTCCTTGTCTCCAGGAACATATTGCCGTTTGAATCATCCGGATACATATGATCTCTTTTCAGTTTCGAGATATCATCAAGTGTTTTTCGTGGACAAGACTTTAGTTTAGTGTCATACTGTATGTACCAAGTACATACAAGTACGTCTACGTACATACTCGTACATACATGGACATAGGTTTAGGTGCTATAGGTAGTAGGTATAGTCGGTACATATTACGATTATGAAGAATTTGCATCTTTGAAATCAACCGCAGCATCTCAGGGACACAAATCCTTCAGATTTTGGATCCTGCACTCAATTCTGATGGTCGCGATCGCGGGTTCCTCATCGACCATTAGCATGGCATGGCACCGGGCGGGCAGGCGCGTCACAGGTTGCTGATAGTGGGTTTCCTCCTCCTCCTCCTCCTCCTCGCTTGCACAGCGCATATAGGCCGTGCGGGGGAGTTGCAGGGAATAGGTAAGGGGTGGAGGTTCGGTCAAGTCAGTCAAACTCAACCACGGTAGGTATAGCTTGCTATATCAAAGTCACCACGGACTCGTTTGCGCATATAGGTAAGTATGCCATATGCATGGTATAGGTATTAGGTACCTATGTAGTATACCTAACAACCGCGAGTTCCAATTTTTTGACATGTAGGTAGTAAGGTACCGAACGCTTCAACAGCAAAGGGTCGAATTTAACACGCTATTCGTTCTCTCTTTAGTCCAGCGGCCGGCCGGCAGATTAATTTGTTTGCTTCGGATATCGGATAGCGATACGAACGGTCGAGGTTCGAAGGCACATTGAGCCCTCATTGGTCCGACTTCTATCGAGCCCAATTTCGAATTTTCGATTCAAGACCGCGATTTCATTTGTCGAATTAGGTAGTAGGTAGGTACATAGGTAGAACTAGTCGACGAACGACGATGAAATGGTATGAATCACCCAACTACTCACACGAACACACGTATGTAGTAGTATGTACATACAGTAAGTATGTAGACGAGCCGCCGCGCCGGTCGGTCTCGGTGTCGGTGTCGGTGTCTCAGTACGAGTATTGGGAGCCGGAGGGAGCGCCGGAGCACAACTTGGACGTACCAAGGTTAGATACAGTGATACACATACATACGATATGTAGGTAATGTATGTCAATGTAGGTTTAGGGGTAGGTATGTAATATATGTATTGTACAGTACTGACGATGAGTAGGTCTAGGTACACTATAAGTAAGTATACTATACACGCATATAGGTGCTTATGTACGTACCTTTACCTTTACCTATCTCACGTCGTTTAGGTACTTGATACGATTTTGTATTTGACATTTTTCATTTACAAATAGGTAGGTAGCTAGGTAGGTAGGTAAACGAGACAGTCCGCGTTGAAACTGGACATAGGCATATACCGCGGGCATGCGAGCGTGGCGGGGCCGGGCTGGGGTTCTTTCGTTGAATTCGCGTAGTTTTCTTCTCTGCATTTATTTATTCATTTCTTTAAATCAAGTATTATTATATTTTCGTGTTGATGTTGGAAAATGTCACGACGCGGCGCGGCGCGGCGCGGCGCGGCAGCGCAGTCTACGGATTATTGTATTTTTCTCATTGCGAAAGCGACTACGACCCTCGCCAACAACGATTCTATTTCTATAGATACATTAGATACCTACACCTACACCTAGGCATTCGATTCCAATATCCAATAACCAACGTTTACCCACGAAAACAGTAAGAACAATAGGTACCTAGTACCTACAAACTAGGAAAATTCAATCGAGAGTGTGACCCGAGAAACTTGGATATATTATAGGTTGCACGTCTCAATCCATCATTCACATCACATACCTATCTACTTTTATTTGTTTTGTACTTGGTGTTTGTAAAATGGTGGGTTCGCTGTAACACGTTATTAAACGTATTAAGTAGAGGTGTTTCGGGAGAATTGGAATTTAGGGCGGAAAATGCCAGGGTTTAAATTTCTTCCAATTACGGAAGGCCGGTTTTCATTTTGGGAGCATTCTACCTTCTAAATGGGGGTGGCGGGGCGAGGCGGGGAAAGGAGGAGAGGATAGCGGAGACAGAATGTCAATCTACCGTTTTATATTGTAGGTAGTAGGTAGTAGGTACCTACTACCTAGGTCTAGGTGTATACGTAGAGTGACAAAACCCAGTTTCGGAGATATCCATCAGTGGGTACAGGTACAGGTACATGTAGTGTATGTATATGTAGGTAGGTAGGTAGGTACTATACGTATTAGGTACGTGTAGGTGTAGGTATACTTGGAATTTTTTTCATCGACAACTGATTGGTTGGTTTACGAGTAGGTAGGTCGAGATATGCGTACGCGTTAGTACATAAACATGTACCCAGTGCCAGTACCTACTACCTGTACCTACGTACGACGAGTAGGTAGATAGCTACGCTACGTACCGTACCCGGTACCTAATTAAACATCTACAATTACAGTGGACGACGCGAGAAATTGCTCGTCGCCTAAAAATTTAGACACGACACGACACGACACGACACGACACGACATGACATGACATGCGGTACACCTCGTCCGATCAATTTTCAACGTACCTACCTACTCGGGATGCTGATGCTGCGGTTCGCACGTGTCCTATATAGGTATGTGGGTACGGGTAGACGGTAGAGCCATCACAATTTATGTAATACATACATACGACTACCACTACGTACAACGTACAGTAGGCACCAGATATCCTACTACCCAGTACTCAGACCTACGCAGTTTACATAGGTACGCAGACGCACGTGTCTGTCTAGTGTCTAACTGTCTACACATCTTTATTAAGTATACAATTACATATTCTCGCCATCGCCAGCCAACCTCTGGTACCCGTACGGCGTACCCCTACCCCCTACCCCCTACCCACTACCCAGAACCTAGTAACTACGAGTATAACTAGTGCCAACATATGGGTATTAGGTACCTATAGGTAGTTAGGTACCTTACCTATTCAGGTATTCTTACGCCAATAGGTATATTTTACATAATATATGTAATGTACGTAAATTGACGCGGACTCACCTTTGAATCCGGCTTCCGGTTCGCGATCGATTATAAATTCGTCCGCTATCACACTCTCGCAAGGTTCGTCTACCTGAAAAACGAACAGAACAGAACGGAAAAGACGATGAAAAACAAAATTAGACACAGCACCTTACAGCACCTACTACCTACACTCTACATATTATACTTACCTACGTAGAGGGTATGTATGTAATGCATACATTACATACACGCGCGCACACACACACACACACACACACAGGTCTACCCACATAGGGTTGTTATGGATCACCATCACATCGGAGACTAGGTATCCAAAAAAAATTTCAGCCCCCTACGTGAAGAGGGAGGGGAGATGAAAAAAACTTTTCGGTGGTCTCCGATGGTGACCCAACAACCCCAGCGAATTTAGTCGAAATTCGAGGTACTCGTATGGTTTTTTTTTTCGCGATCCACCCTAATAGGTAGGTATCGTTTATACGCAAAATTTTTGCACGCACGCCAAAATGTGTAGTTTGCGGAGAATTACCCATGCAGGTATAAGAATACGCATACCTACTTTATTTCTTGTGGTTGTGGTGCCACGCCACACCACCCCTTCCGTTCCCTTCCCCCTCGCCTTATTTATATATTACATACCCACGTACTTATACTTCCACACACACCACTATTACGTACCTATGTAGGTCTAGGTACCTAACTGGAGTAGGTGTCTTATGACGCTGACGTCATAAGTCCCGATTGGGACTGGGTACCACAAGTTCTACAAATGCTATAATCGTGGTATTTATACAGTATACGAACATATAAAAATTTTGACTAGATATAAGTACCTAGCCTACCTAGGTATATGAAGAGAGTGATTAGCCCAAAACCGCACCAGGGCGGGCGCGGGCGGGGCTCAGGGGAGTCTTTACGGAGAAACGTTACAACGTCAAAATCGGGCACCACAACGACTATAGCCCATTAAAAACGGGCACCGCTATAACCAAAACTAAATTTAGGTATATAGGTTCCTTCCTACATATGTAGGTGATTCTAAATTTTCGCAGAAAACCATGTAACCGGCCAATATCTCGCGAAATACTTGTACCTACACGCTAGCATACTGCGGTTGGAATTATTTGATAGATTTTCATGCCCCATTGCCCCGAACATATTCCCTCGAAAAAAAATGGAGTACGAAAAATTCCTCTCCCCCAGGGGGCTACAAAGGTGGTCTAAATGTCCATCGTCGTGGCTGTAACCCGCCATGTTTTCATATCATCCGCTGTAACAGCTTATTGATCTCAAAGTTTGCACTTATTTAACGCAGAAAGGTCTCACATTTCGTATTACTACATAAGTACATATATATTTTATTGAAAAGGCATTTCAAAGTCGATCAAGTCGATTTTGAAAGCTTTTCTTTTAGTTGTGTAACCGCTTTTTGTGTCCTTCGTAGAGGCTTGTGTTCTCAAGAGGCTGTGGGTGAGGGAGACAGTTGGTTATTTCAAAATCCGACAATTAGTCTAATCGATCACCAGACATCATAAAATTACTATCCAATCATGTTTTCGATATTCGGGTTTTTAATGATGAGGATTTCGAGAGAAATGTTTCCAAACTGACAAATCGGCACACAGAACTGTCCTTCGCTTCGTCGTGGCTCTCCATTGAGAGGCTATAGCTCAATTTTTCATTTTTTTTTTTTTTCAATGCAGCTTCAAAATAAGCATGTGGACCTCTTTTTGATGCAATAGTTGGATTTTTGGTAAGGATAATGACTTATCATTCAGTTTTCCTCCTCACCTCGCCTCGCGGTATGAGTTCCTGAGGGCTTTCCGAGTTTGGAGAAAGCCACTTTTGTCTCCAAATTTTTTTTCTTCAACTTTATGGGGGCTAGCTGATTCATGGAACTTTTCATGCTTGAAAGTTGAAGTGATCAATGTTACAAAATGTGACCCGCTCCCAAAAAAAGAGACCTAAATTTTTTTTTTCAATGCACATATATTTTGATATGTACTTCGAAAGTGTATAGAATAAGATAGATGTATTGAAAAAAAAAATAAATAAAAAAAATATTAGGTCCCTTTTCTGGAAGCGAGTTACATTTTGTAACATTGATCACTTCAACTTTCAAGCATGAAAAGTTGCACGAATTAGCCTCAAAACTAGACACACTGTGTCAAAAGAGCGGACTTCCTAACATATACAAACTGGTGACTAATCGCAAGAATTCAAACTTTTATTTCATTTTTCTCCAACACTGCGTGTGAGCTTTTCAGACCAATTCTTTTCTCTTGGCATCCATCCTAACTATTCGTTTAGTCTTAGTCTCTGTTTTTCCCTACGAAGCATCGCTCGTGCGAAATACATAATTTTCAAAAACGGAAATAAATTTTGAACTCGAAAAGCTCAACTTTCAATGCATTTGGCCTCTGTTTTTCTATACGATGTACCGTTCGCGAGATATTTTGAAAAATCAGTTTATTAAAAACTAAGAAGACACATTAATTAAGTACATATAACTAGAATTGACCAATCACAAGCCTTCAAACTTTGAACTCAGTTTTCTCACAAACGGTAAGTTTTGAAGAAAAATTTAAGAGGGCTAAAGTTGTAGAGCGTGAAATTCCTAACCATCCTTTTGGCCTCTGTTTTTCTCTATAATGCACCGTTCGCGAGATATTTTTGAAAAACTGATTGAACTTTGAACTCGAAAAGCTCAACTTTCAAAGCACGGATCGACTTGAAAATTTAATCAGCTCTTCTCCTATACACCTTGTAATCACCATAAAAATTTCAAGTCGATTGGTCAATTCTAACGTGAGTTATCGCGTTAGAAAGAAAAGTCCCAAAAATGAGCTTTAAAGTTGAAAAGTTGAGCTTTCTCGGCACAGAATTGCACCAAAATCTAATCAGCTCTTCCTCTATATGATCTACTTATACCTACTGTAAAAATTTCATCTCGATCTGTTCAGTTTAACGAGAGAAATCGTGTTAGAACGAAAGGCTTCAACAAACTAAATAAATAAATAAATAAATAAATAAATAAATAAATAAATAAATAAATAAATAAATAAACCCTTATGATTTGCAATAGCGGATTCCCGCTAGGGCGGGCGGGAAGTCCGCTAAACAGTTGGTGACAAAAGTGTGGCTTATGATTCTAACCCCTACATATCTTTGCATGCTGTTTTCAAGTAGGTACATTTGTAGTGTACTTCGCAGCCAAATTTGAAAATTTCAATTAAGTAGTACATACATCAGATGCGGCTTGCCTTGTACTCGTAGTACCTTACCTACCTATACGAAACCATGCTTAACTCATTTTTCATACTTGAAAAGCGGAGAAGGCCACTTTTGATTCTACACGCCTGCGCCTCAATTTCGCGTAATCGAGCCAATACTTATTATTGTCGACAGTTTTCGGACAAGCGATTTTTTCATTGCCTACCGATTGCCTAATTCGAAAAAGGGTAACAGCCTAACAGCCCGAGCGCTTAGCCGATGATTACCTACACGTAGGAGTAGGTAGGTAATAGGTATATGTAATGTATGCGCATCTACATACCTATACGTATAGACGTAGACGTAGACGTATTCGTATACGTTTTATTATTAGGTAGGTAGGTAGGTAGGTAGGTACCGAAAATGTAGGATGTAAATGTAGATATGTAGATGCAGAAGCAGAAGCGAACAGCTGCAAGTGATGTTTCCCACAGTAGGCAAGCCACGCCGAATATGGTACATCGCATCGCATCATATGATTGTACCGTACGTATGTAGATGTAAGTACTTGGCTCACTGCTATAGCATAAGTGTCAAGTACCTACATACGTAGACGTACGTACTACGTAACTAGTTAACTACATTACATACATAACTACGTATTATGGCAATGTGTATCACGTATGTGGTATTACGGGTAGATATAAGTATAAATGGTAGAGACGCGCCTATAGCTGCGCTTACTGCCTACTGCTTAGTACATGGGACGCGACGCGACGAGACGAGACGAGACATACGCTTACGTAAATAAAATACATACGAGAGTAACGCAAGCAAGCAAGCAAGCAAGCAGCTCATTCGTTTCACATAAAACGTAAAACGTAAAACGTAAAACGTGAAACACGTGTAAAAGAAAAACTTTGTTAGCGCTACGCGCGCACAGGCAGGCACACTGGCACAGACATAGTACACAGTACACAGTACACAGTACGAGTACGAGTACGAGTACATACATACTATCTTGTTCTTGATCTACGTCTGGTAGTGGTAAGCTAACGTAATGTAAGTATAGTAAGCCAAGTACCTCTACCGTATCTACATTGACATTATGTAGAATGCAGATACGGTACTGCTACCACTACCACTACCACTACCACTACCACGCAATTTCGCTTCTTTCGACTCGGACCTCGGACCTCGGACCTCGGACCTCTTCGAAGCGCTGCGCTGATATGTAGGCTATACGGTATACACGTGTACAGGTAGGTATTCGCTGATTTAATTCGCGGTTTGCAAGGCATACGCCTACATAGAGTAGGTAATAGGTATTAGGTAGTAGGTACTAGGTTGCTAATTTATAACGACGCGACGGTAGGACGCGGACGGTCGGATCGAGCAGGTCACCTTAAATGTAATTCTTGGCTTTCGTTTTCCCAGTTTGTGAAACATGGTGGGTGGCGCGGCGGTGGCAATAATCCGAAATGAGCCACATGTCTTTTCTATATAGATTTTTGTACTTACTTACTTACTTACTTACTTACTTACTTACTTACTTACCAACTTATATGTAGGTAGTTGCTATCTTTCATTTGTCGCCCGAAGTAAGATACGGATTACGGAACCTCATCTCAACCACGGCCACGTGCAGCCTCTCGCAAAATTTGTAATCGTATCGATGATATACCTATTACCCAGGTAATAAACGTTTAGGGGGAGGGGGGGAAAGGTAGATACGCCGGCAGGTGCTAGGTAGGTATATTAGGTAGGTAACTTGGTACATTACATAATTATATGTACTTATTCGATGAATGCAAACGTAAGTACGAGCGGCAAAAGGGAGCAAGGGAGCGCCTCGGCTCGGCTAGTCGTAGCGTAGTACGTGGTGCGTGTACGTATATGTTATGTACACACTCTACACAGTACCTACATACCTATTAGGTATGAATGTAAAAGTAATGTATACGTACGTCGCGTCGCGTCGCAGACAATTTACTTTACGTTTAGTTTAGTTTAGTTCAGTAGGTGTAGATAGTAGATACGTACCTACTGTACACTCTGATCGAATAGGTAGGCTAGTTTAGGTAGGTCTATTATACGTAAGTACATATGTACGAAATACGAGACGCGACTTCAACACAATTTCAAATTGCCGCGTCGCGTCGCCTTTTTTCTTGAAAAAAATTTATCGCTTTCGACGCGACGCAGACCTGTCAGCAATCCAGAGCCCACCTTCCACCGGTTTGGCACCGTGGTTCCGTAATACGGCGCGGCGCGGCGCGGCGCGACGACGGTTGCACGATTATAGATTTGACACGACACGACACGACGCGACGGCATGCGGCATGCGGCATGACATGGCATGGCATGGCATGGCATGGCATGGCACCGTTGAGCCTACTACATAACCCCGAATACTACCAAGTTACGTCTCGTCTCGTCTTCGTCGCGCCGTGTCGTAAAATTATCGTCGAGTTTCGGTTGCGAGATAAAATTTATCGCCATCCGACGGAGACGACGACGTCGTTTTTATCGAGGTGGTATTGAATTTCGTGTAGCTGATTTATGAAGTTTTTCCGGTGCGGCGTCCGGCGGTACGCGTACATCGCGTACCGCCGAACCAACCAACCAACCAACCAACAAACGAATTCGGTATTCGTATACTCGTACATAGTAAGTATATGCATATGTAGGTATTGGTATATGTACAATGTACTTCCACCTATGTACTTACGTGTGTCCGTGTATACGCATACGCTAGCACACTCTAATAACGTCGAATAAGAACATATCGATCTAAGTATATGAATTTCTGACTTTCTGACATAAAAGTTCATTTCAAAAACAGGTATAAGTATAAAAATTTACAAGTTTTTTTATTTATAAAGTCTGCGTATTGAAAATTTTCAAATGGCCGCCCCCCACCACCCACCCCCATCCAATCTCATCCCAATACATCAGTGTTGAAAATTTTATGCGGATTTCTCAAGATATCTGCCAATTTTTAAAAATAATTTGAATGTAAGAATGACAGGATGGTGTTTCTTAATTTTACAGCCAGTAATTTTTCAGTTTTTTCTCCCCTAAATACCTATTACGTAGGTACCAAAATTGTCCGTTACCTTGTTTTCCGTCTCACTCCCCCCTCCTCTTCAAGAAAGTAATGATGGTTTCAATTTCACGATGATTCCCTAAACTAAAATTTTCGAAAATTTTCAATTCTCCATCTCCGGAAGTCCCTCTGTTTTTTTTTTTTTCAACCTTGCCGGAGCCGAAAGTATGTACTTGAGAAAAGTTTCGGAGCCGGAGTCGGAGGGAGCAAACCGAGACCCCCTCCCTGCGGATCCCTGCCTAGCACCTTCTGCCTACTGCCAAGTGCCAACTACCCCTAGTACGTAGATAGATAGGTATACCAGAGTATAAAACGATACGAGTACATATACCATATCGTATCGTGAATTCGCGATACGAGTATATTTTTTCATACTCGTATCGTATTGATAATGGTCCAATTCTCCGATTATCGTACTGTACTGTATCGTTGACTAAAAATACGGCTACTTTTGTTTGGTAGCGTATGCAATGAAATTACGTCACCCAAAGGTAGATCCTAATACCCTGATACTCTTACAAAAAGAGGTCCCGCCCTTGTGTTATCACACTGATAGGTACTAGGTATACCTAATCTTGGCTAAAGACGGGTCGTTTTTCAAATGGTACAACGACAGCGCGGAAATGGGCAATTGGATACGAACGCAATCGCAGCCGCGCCGCCGAAATTACGATTGACGGATATTACCAGCACCAGCACAACACAGCGACGCAGCGTGAACGAAACTGCTAGTTAAATTTAACGTCAAGTTGAGCGAGCGTTTTAATTAGCAAATTACATACTTAGTTGTACCTATAGCCGTAGGTATGCAGTTGAAAAAACATCCAACCCACCCCAAGTGTTTACTGGCGAACGCGACCAAACCAAACCGAATCGCCGCACCGCGCCGCGCCGCGCCACGCCGCGCCGCGCCAAGCCGCGCCACGCTGTCCAAATAAAACGATAACCGCTAAACTGTTTATTATCATTGCCGCGCCGCCCCCATCTTTCACACGAGGGATGATGCTTCGCGTATTTCGTTACGTATTCTTCCACGTACCGAGTAATGTTCATTGTAACCGAGTATTAGATACGGTATACTTAGTATGTATTATCGAGTAGGGTGGTTTTCCCCCCGTTCTATCATCATCATTATTATTATTATTATTATTATTTATTAATTTTTTTTTCATGTTTGTTTGTCTTGTTTCAATTTTTTTTCTTACGTTAATGTTCCGTCTTACTTTTTTTTTTTTTTTTACTTCTTCTTTCTTTCTTTCATCGAACAGCTAACCGCTAACCGCGCACGCGGCGCAACCCAAAACGTTTTATCAACATTTATCATTTTCTCTTCAACCCTCGCTCCTCGCCCCACGTCGTTCGAGCCACTTCAACTTTGATAACAACCATACTTAACAAGTACAAAGCAAGTAATACCTAATAATGATAATGATGACGACGACGACGATGATAATAATAATAATAATCGGTAATACGTGGCTAGGTAGAGGTACGCCATAGTTTATCCCAAAAAAATAATTACAGTGCCGCCGCGCCGCGCCATACTTCAGTTATTCAGCATCTTACGTCTTAGGTACATATATATATATATATAGGTATTGACGAGTTATCATAATACATAGGGTACCTTACCTACTAATACTTACATTAGGGTGGATCACGAAAAAAAAAAAAAAAAAACATACCTCGGATTTCGACCAAATTCGCTAGGGTCGTTGGGTCGCCATCGGAGACTAACGAAAAAATTTTTGAGCCCCCCCCCCCTCAAGTGACGAGGGAGTGGAGCTAAGGGTTCTCAAAGGGCACCTCCTTTTGAAAAAAACGCGGTTTTTTTGTGCTTTTTAGCTCGAAAATATGGCGTGAAAAACCTGATGCAGCACTAAAAAAGTGCGATTTGAGTTTCTACATCTCCCAACACCATCGCCGTCCTCCTCCGATCAAAACTCAGACCGCTACCAGGGGGTCCAAAAGTTGCAGATCGCGAGATCGCAAAATTTCCGAAAAAGTTTATTTATTTCGTTTTTGCGCGCGCGCGCGCGCGTGTGTGTGTGTGTGTGTTACTTTGTCGTTGAAACGCCATCTATAGCGCGTTTTCGAAATCCGACTTTTCACATATGTTTGCACCAAACCGCATATATAAAAATTACCATACCTTTTTTCAATTATGCACCGCCCGCCGACCTTCAAATCAAATATTAATCATGGTATTCCAACTCTACGGGCAAAATAGGTAGGTACTTAGAGGTACCGTAATATTTAATTATCCATCTTTTAAAATTTCTCGTGCCCATGTCCCTAGATACTCTGAGCGAATGGAGGGTATCCTAGATAAAGCTGCTGAAATTGGACCAATTCTCCACATTTTTGAGTAAGTACTTATAGACATCACGATCGAGTATAGGTATTCAATTATTGTACTCCGGATTGTATTCATCGCATCGGATGCAGTTTATTTGCACGCGTTGCTGTCCGAATAATTCGCGATGCACATTTAAAAGGTTGCCATCTGGTGGAACTTTTTCAACTACCTGCTCAAAAGGTGAAGCTGGACGAATTTTAACCAATAACCAATAGGAATAGCGATTTTGATAGATTCGCGATGCACCGTTCGATAGGTTCGTTAGTAGGTATCGGATGCTGAAAAGGTGAAGCTGTAGATAGATAATTTTGCCCCACTTTGAATCAGTTTTACGAAAACATAGCCAAATATTTCTATCAAAATCGCTATTTGTATTGGTTATTGGTTAAAATTCGTCCACCTTCACCTTTTCAGTAGTTCAACAAATTCCGCCAGATGGCAACCTTTTAAATGTGCATCGCGAATACAGGTCCAACACGATGAATTCTAGATCCGCAGGCGCCCCGAATACCACCTCTGCAGGGATGAAGCGAGGCACCTTTGACTAGAATTTTGCCCAATTTCGACTACCTATAACTAAGTAGGTATATGTATTTCGAAAGTAAATTAGGTAGTTTCGCAATTTTTTTCACCTTGAATTTTAATCGATTCATGTCCGACTTTCAAGGCAATTTTTTGTTTTTAAAAAGTTATATGTATGTATGTAAGTACCTAAGTAGAAGTACCCACATTATCATTGTTTTTTCAACAAAAAATCGATCTATGGTGTTCTACTTGCATTAGGTAAATTTTCAACTGTACTTACTTACCTAAAATGTTCCAAATTTTATGTAGAACATTTATGTATTTTGCCGTATATCGTACCGTTTTCGAGTTAGGAGAGAAAATGTTGATTTTGAGGGGGTTGGTCAATCAAAATGGCCGCTATTTTGGCGCTAGGGCCAGTTTATTTTTTGAGGACAACCGCTAGAAATGTTTCTTAGGACACCCCCTTTAAGAAAAAAAATGTCCCAGAGGATCGGTGGCGGGGGGGGTGTGCAGGAATTCCTCGGGTGGCTCCTGGTCTATTACTTACTCCGTTACTTGAATATTGAATTATTACTTCAATTTAAATTTTCTATGCACAAAAAGTAGAATCAATTTTCGAATACTTCATCCCACCAGTTGAAACCTTCGTAAATTGCGTAAATTTTTATAAAACTACGTCTTTTCATTTCAAAAATGAGTATTTAATTTACAAGAATTTTCTGAACGGCTTTTTTGTTGTATGTATCTACAAATTGAAAACAAAATGGGTGAAACTCGGGAATTTCGAAAAAAAAAAACAAAAACAAAAACAAAAAATCCATTACCTATTAGGTATTGTAAATTATAACGGCTGATGAAAATCAACTTCAAAAAAGTCTTCAGCGACTTTTAAATCGGTCGCATTAATTAACACCTTGTAAAAAATTTCGGAATTTTGAGTGATTTTTTTTTCTTGTAAATGGGAAAAGAAATAAAGTAGGTCAAATAAAGGGTAAAAGACGAATATAATGTCAAAAATGTGAACAGCTACTCTGAATAAGTCATTAAAATAACAATACCTAGTTGTCATTTTGGTGAAAAAAGGAAATAAAACCGAAAAACCAGAGCATAGTTTGAAGCGCCTGCAATTCATATATGGATAGGCAAATTATCTGGCACGTCCCTCCCTATCTGCATTTGTGCGAATTTTAACGTCAAAAAAAACACCAGTTCGATTAGGAAAATGTAAGATACCGACAAGTCCTACGTTCAAGAAATGAAAAATGAGAGGTTGTCGCCCCGCCCTTCAATTTGTGTTGCTAGGCACCTGATTTGCCACGCCCCGGATCTTTATTGGACAAATTCTAACATTTTACGTTACAAAATCGCCAGTTTTGTTAGGAGAATATGAGATGCTGAGAGGTCCAACGGCCAGAATTTGAAGAAATAATACGTTGTCGCACCGCCCATCGATTGGTATTGTCAGGTACCTACCTAATTAATTTGCCACGCCCCAAATTTTGATTGTACGAATTTTGGACGTTACAAAATCAGCGGTTTCATTAGGAAAATATTATAAGATACCTACTGAGAGATCCTACGTTCGGGTAAGGAAAAATGAGAAATTGTCGCCCCGCCCGCCCTTTTACTTTAATTTGTGTCGCTAGGCAACCATATAGGTGCACCCAAGGAGGTAAGGATTCAAGGGACTCAACCCCTCCCCTTCAAGCTGAGAAAAAAGATTTTTCATTACATTTACAATAATGTGAAAGGTGTATTTTTTTGCTTTTCAAATGATTTTCAATCAAAAATTACTCATTCCTCAATAATTTACTTATAGTTTGTCAGAAAAAATTTTGAAGATTTTTGACTGAAAGATGAGCGAAAAAAATACTACCCAATTTGAAATTTTACCCCCTTCTCCCCCCACCCCAATTTATCTCAAATTCTCCGTCCCTCCATTAATTAATTTCGGGATGCGCCTATGGAGGCAATTAATTTGCCACGCCTCAAATCTTGATTGGAAAAATTTATATGTACGTTACCTACAAAATCAGAATCCGAATTGAATGAATTTCAACTCAACCTTCCAATGCCTACAATCCAATTCTACCAGGAGAGTACCTATGTGGCATTGAAAGGTCCTGTACGTTCAGATATTGAAAAATGACAAATTGTCGCGCCGCCCTTCAATTCGTGTTGCTAAGCAATCGCTTTGCCACGCGCGCCTCAAATCTTGGTTGGATAAATTTTGACGCTACAAAATCACCAATTTCATTGAGTGAATATGAGATCGACTCGCTGAGAGGCCTTCGTTTAAAATTCGAAGTCACTCGGAGTAGGGGGCATGGGAAATTTCAAAAGTTGGACCAGCATTATGGTACCCATTTTACCAGCAGAGTTCGAATATAACACGATGAAAATTCCATCGCAAGGTCGGCGGGTGGTGCAAAGTTGAAAAATCGTAGGCTGACTTGACGTCGCGTCGCGTGGGCAATCGGAAAAGTTTGAATTCTTACCTTCAAGTTTAACACGCTTTCCGGGTATATGGACAATTCGGTTAGGGTGGCAGCATTTTCGGTCAAACTACGTCCGTCGCTGGTAAATAAATGCTGATCCATAGGCGCTACGCTCATCATTTCGCAAATCTACAACAAATTTAGAAGAAAGAAAAAAAAAAAAAAAAAATCAGTTCAGGTAACCGTAGCCGTACAGACATAAATGTAGGTAGGTCTAGGTACATTACATACTAGGTACTTATCTGCATGCGTGCTATGTATGTTACGTGCTAGAATAAGAATAAATGTAATTACCTATGTACATAGTTACATACAATATTGTACGTGTATGTACACTACACATATAATATGTACCTACAATAATACATAAGTGATATACCTATTCGTAGTTCAGGCATCGGACGGAAATTTGGAAAAAAAATAGTAATTTTAGTAACTTTTTTTTCTGGAAAAAGTAACCAATTTTTGTGAAAAAGTAACCAATTTTTTACGAAAAAGTAGATAATTTTTCAATTTTTTGCATTTAAAAAATTATTAATACCCCTCTCCTTCCCATTTTTTTTTCAAACTTGTATTTTTCTCTGTAATTTCACTACCGAAGAGAGAAAAAAATAACGATCCGGGAAAATGAGAAAATCGCGTTCAAAAAAAATAGGAGACGTTCCGCAGCCCAAATTTATGAGGTTATAAATTCGTTCACTGAACGATTCTTTCTCTTGTTTTTGTTACCATTTTTCCATCTCTGAACCTCATACTGAATTATTTTCGATAATATCAATTACTTTCACGAATTTTTGTCTTCTTATTCGTATTTTTCTGAATCTTCCTGCTCATAACATAACTTTATTTTTCATTATAAAATTCGTGACTTGAATTGAAATATTTATTTTAATTCAAAGATCTGAAATTTCGAACTAAATATTTGAATTCAAGTCACGAATTTTATAATTAAAAATAAAGTTATGTTATGAGCAGGAAGATTCAGAAAAATACGAATAAGAAGACAAAAATTCGTGAAAGTAATTAATATTATCAGTAGCGTAACTAGACATCCCCTCTGAGGGGGACAAAAGTCGAAGGGTGAATTTTTTTCTTAGGTATGGTATATACTAAATGGGCATAAAGATCTCGGATAATAGGGGGGGGGGGTGTGTGTGTGTGTGTGTGTGTGACAGAACCTTCTTCGGTACTGTCGGTTTAAATAAAAGGTCTGTTCAAAAAGTAAAGTAAATAATTACCTAAGCCAATTACAGAAAAGCGGTAAAAAGTTTTAAAAAATCAATTTTACAGAAATGTTTTTTTTGCGAAATATTGGCAGCATTGTCTCTGAATTGTAATCGAAAGTTTCGATTTTCTGTAATCGGTATTGGTATCATACTTTTCGAACGGCTTTTACAATTTAAATAGCGATTTTTTTAAGCCCGAGCGAAGCGAGGGCAGAGCTTTGAAAAAAATGGATTTTTAATACTGGTTTTGGTGGAGGTATTTACGCCACAGGCTTACGTATTGAACTTTTGAACTAGCCAAAAGTAATAATAATTTTGTTTACTTACGCCCGAGCGAAGCGAGGGCAAAGCTTTGAAAAAATTTGATTTTTTATGTCCAAAAACTTCATTTTTGAAGGGTGTCTAGCGAGTTCAGCGAAAAAAGTAACTTTGAAGCTGAAAAAGTAACTGAAAGTAACTTTTCAGCTAAAAAGTAACTAAAAGTAACCGAGCTTGAAAAAAGTAACCAAGTTACTTTAAAGTAACCGCCGTCCGATGCCTGTATACCTTCCCTCCCATTCATAAATCGGTGAAAATTATCAAAAATCACTGAGAAACACTCGGAATCGCAGCACAGGAGAAAATCGGTGAAAATAAACAAATTACATAGGTATATACTTGGTCAGAAAAATCATTGGAAAATCAGCGAAAAATCGCCGAAAGGTCGGTGAAATTTTCCGAATTTAGCTGAAAAATCTGTGTGAATTTCGCAGGTTTTTGCTGTGCTGAAATTCTAACTGTTAATCGGCGATTTTTCACCGATTCAGAATGAAAGCAATCACATGTATGCGTGGGTGACTCGACGCGACGGGCGCGGGAGCGGGCGGAGGCAGAGGCAGACGCAACTATACGCGAGTTTTCGAAATGGGATAATTCTTGAACAAACCGTACCCAGTTTTACACGACCTCAAGTCAATCGTTACGCGATACACTTGAAAAAAACAGCAGGGTAGGGGGAGGGGGAGGGGGAGGGGGAGGAGGAGGAAGGGAAGAAGACAACCAAAAACGGTGAAAAAGGCACGTTCCGAGTTGCCGAAATGGCGTAAACTGTGCGGTATGTATCGCATTTTGCTCACCCCTCCCCTCCCCTCCTCCACCGTTCAGCACGCTATACCCGTTCGAAAGTAGGTATTTCGATTTCTCAGAAAACGCCAAACGATTAGGAACTTTATACTTACCACTTACAAATACCAAAGTAAGTGGTATGCGAAATGCGTACATGGGACAAAAGAAGAAGAAACGATAGCATGTAGGTAAGTAGGTAGGTAGGTAGGTAGGTAGGTAGGTAGGTAGGTAGGTAGGTAGGTAGGTAGGTAGTAGTTGGATACGCCAATACACACATAATTTGTAATTACACACACACACACACACACACGCGCGCGCACGCAGGCAGGCAGGCGGCTAAAGCTGCGACCACAAGGCCAAGTGGAGCATTGTACAGTCCGCGTTGGAGGTTGGAGTTTCGATTGGGGGAAGATAGGGTGCGTATAGGTAGCTAGCTAGGTACACAGGTAGCTACTAAGCTACTAGCTAAGCGGTAGAGTACTCGCTAGCCAACTACCCGTCAGTAGTAAAAGGCGAATAGGCGAAAAGTCAAACTCCAACACTCGAGTTACCGTTCGCAACGAAGCGTAGCGTACGAGTTACGAGTACGAGTGCGAGTGCGAGTGCGAATACGAAGAAAGATAGAAACGGCGACTTGTTAATCATAATTTACTAAAATAACCAAACAACGTTTTCGCAGAGAGTGTGTTTCGGACAATGCGATGATTAACGGTTGTTCCTAAGTATACCTAAGTGTGCAGGACAAGCGGCGCTGGTGGCGGTGGCGGTAAAACGGTCTTCATCGCAGTCGTGGTCGTAAGTCTCGCGTTTTGTCGAGTCGCCGAGTGTAGGGAGTCGGAAGTCGAGACGCGGCTCAGTCGCATTCAAAATTAATTTCTAATACATAAATGTAGGTAGATAGATAGATAGATAGAGGTCGACAGGGGTGCGAAGTACGGGGTGGCCAATGACGACGGCGGCATGGCACAGTGGCGGATTTCCCGAAAGGCTCACAAATAAGCACGTGCTTGGAGCGCCAAATTTTCAAAGCCGGCAATAGTCGGCAAATTTTTGAAAAAAAAATTCAATAATCATCTGAAATTTTCAAATTTTACACAAAATCGAAGAAAAGAAAAATGATTTATAGGCGTCTTGGAGTCTGGACTCGGAAGTTACGCAACTCAACTTGCTATTGTTTACTTACGTTTTAATTTTTCATTTTTCATTTCTTTTTTGCTTTGCGAAATAGAATTTTCGGTTCATTCGAGTTCTAAGAATTAAATTCGAGGGGAGGGAGGCATTCGGTTCGAAAAGTAGGCGTAGGCGTAGGCGTAGGTAAAGAAAATTTTGTAGAGCGGCATTATCCTGTGCTTGGAGTTGGAGCGGCAAAGAACCTAAATCCGCCACTGGCATAAGTATGGAAATCGCGAACCCCGTAACTGAAATGAAGCGAACGCGAATACGATTATATTACCTATACGAATACCATACGAATTCGGATTCGGATACGGATGGCGTGAAATGTGGGCCGAGAGCCGAGTACACGAATAAGGGCAAGGGCAAGGGCAAGGGCAAGGATAACCAACCCCAAGGTACCTACTCGCTAAAGGAAGTGCGCATAAAAAAATATAAAATACATACCTACTACCTGGGTACCTAGTACCTACTGTACCGATACCGTTAGGTACGAAATACATAAATACATACGTAAACGTAACGCGGCTTAACCGGATACGACTGCATTACTCTGCATACAGTACACCTACCCTACCCTACTCTGCCGTATACCAAAAGCTACTCGTTCGCGCATGTTCATAGTTTATACGGGTACCTCTGTAGTACCTAGCTACGTAGCTACCTACCAGTTCCGTCTTGCTACGCACCATTGGCGGCATCTACATATAGCTCACCGTCAGCGGTGCTGCGCATGCTGTATACGGGCAAATTCCGTTTCTGAGTACAGCAATACACGAGAAAATTGGCCATATATATGTACAAAAACGATAGATACCTACATAAAAGATATTGACGTGGGCTGGGAGACTGGGGGACTGGGGGACCTCCTTCCTTTGAATGCTGCTGAAATTTTCTGTTTGCTGTACACGAGAAAAATCCAAGTTGCCGTCCCTGCTACGCGGCACGACCGCATATTGCAGAACGACACGCCACGCCGAAGCCGACGCGACGCCACAATGACAAAAGAAAACAGAGATACCAGTACAGAGACCGTACCATTGTAGTTGAAGAGGTACGTAAACACTACTTTAGCAGCTACTCGCTAGCGGTCGCTACGTAGGCTGGGTAGTCGGTAGTTGGTACATCGGTAATCGGTACCTACTCGGACTCACCTTTTTCTTCACGTCCAGCAGAGTTAGGTCGGACGAGACGATAATTTCCTTTACGCCGCGAACGCGACGACACCTAGAACTGCGCCTGACGGCGGTAACTGTCGCAGCCGCCGCGGCCGTTGCCGTTGCCGTTGCCATTGTCGCGGAGTCGGCGGCGACCGCACCGTGGGCAGCTTCGTTTCCGCAAGAAGACGACGACGACGACGACGACGACGCCGCCGCCGCCGGACTCGTACCGGCGGTAAGACTGGACGCCGAATGACGATGGGTCGCCGTAGTGGTCGGTGCGACGCTGCTGTTTGAGCGGCTGTCGTCGACATTGACGCACCATTTGTTCGTGGCTAGGGGCTGATGCTGGTGACTTGGTTCGACGCTGCCGTCGTCAAACGCGTAATCGAGCCCGTTGCTACCGTCGACGGTTTTTCCTACGCCGCCACCGCCGCCATTCATATCATGGAGGTAACCATAATTGCCGTTGATGATGTTGTTGCCATTTTGCGACGACGACGACGACGACGATATTTTCGCTCGTTTTGCCGCCGGCGGTCTCGTCTGCAACCAAATAACAAAACAATAGGCGATAGGTAATTAATAACCAAATAAATAAACAAACAAACACAAGTAGGTAGTTAGGTACCTAGCTGTAGCTATACTTGGTACCGGTGGCCGACGCGACGCGATCCATATTCCATATCTACCTATGATTACATGGTGTCTACTCGATCTTGAAAATGAAAATTCGTGCCATTTTCGTGTTTTGCGCGCCGTTTTAATACAATTTTTTCGTACTCAAAGTTGCCTAAAACTACCACACCCCCCCCCCCCCCATTGCGTATACTCGTTTTAAAGGAAATTTCAAGCACATTCTTCGGAACCCCCTCCCCCCCCTTGCGTATACTTGTTTTAAAGGAAAATGGTAAAAGATTGAAAAATTCTCCGAGCGAAGCGAGGACGAATTTTTTTAATAAAAAAAAAAAGTTACAACCCCGTTTTAAACGAAATTATTAAAATTCTAGAGCGAAATGTTGAAAATTCGTGCTCTTGTGAGTAAAATTATCAAAATTCGTGCTATTTTCATATTTTTCGTGCTTTGCGTGCCCTGTAGAAACCATGTGGTTCCATCTTAGTCTCTAACCCCATATAAAGCACCTAATAACGTCGTAGATAAGTACCTTCTAGCTACCTAGCTACCTAGCTACCTAGCTACCTACATATATGCGACCTTCCAGGATAAAACCGACTTTGTGTGCGAAAATGAAAACACGTTTTCGAGATAGCATATGTAGATAGGTACGAACTTTCAAAGTTCGCGCCGCGAAACTGATAAAAAAAAAAAAAAAAGAAAGAAAGAAAGAAAGGTTTCTCCGCCTGTAGTTATGGCATTTTAATAATTGTAGGTATTCTTTAATCGAACTGGTCTACGAGTACGAGTAATTTTAGGCATCGTTTTTGGCAACTGTTACGGTGACTTTTTTATAATTTTTTTCCATAGTTTTTGTACGTTTCAAGGTATTCTCCAAAAAAAAAACTTGACATTTCTGCTCGTTACAAAGAAATTCAATTTTCAATTTGGGGACTTGAGACTGGTTTCTACTCGACTCAATTTCGAGGCTTCAGAGCAGAATAAAATTTCTGCGCAAAAAAAAAAAAAAAAAAAAAATTGAAAATTGAGATTTTGACACATAAGGTCGGTTTTGTCTTGGAGGGTCACATATGCAATGTATAATTGTATACAGATAGTACAGATACACACACGAACTGGTGTGTATACATTACATACGGTACCCCTACCTATTACCTATAATATGTATATGTAGCTACCTACTACTTATATGTAGACCTATATCTACGTATACGTAGGTACCTATATCGTCTATATAGGGTCTATGCACTGTGCAGCTGCTGCACGGTATACGCGCGTGTAGCTGTAGGCGGATAGGCGGCTAGGTGCTACCGCTACCGGTACAAGTACACTACACACTCTCGCGTACTTCGACTATCGAGCTATATACCTACGATTACATAAATTTACACGTACACCTACACGTACACCGGTACAGGGTACACGTACGTGCAGTTAGTTTAGGTGCATAAACATTAAACAATAAACATAGGTATACAATACAACAAAATAAATAAATACAAACATAGGTAATAAGTACTTCTTCTTTACTATGGTATGGTTAGGTGGTACTACATATATCTAGATCTACATATGTACACATATGCATGTATCTGGCCCAATACCCAATTATTAGCTACGTAGCTGTAGTACGTACTACGTACCGGCATTAATATGTAGCGCCTTCTTCAATTGACAGGCGCTGTTTACAGCACGTTATTAACGAGCCAACTTATCGCCGACGAGCTACTCTTTTCGGCTACCGGCGCGGCCAGCTAGACAGCCAGCCAGCCAGCCAGCCAGCCAGCGGCCGACACTCGGCAGTCGAAAACTGCCAGCAGCAACTCCGACGCCGCGCCGCGCCGCAGTGGCGCAATCAAAGACTTCGAGGAAACTACGAGGATGGTCTTTCCTTTTAGGTAGGTAGGTATAGGTATAGGTATAGGTACATACATATATGTATAGGTAGGTAGGTAGGTAGGTAGGTATTTTGAATCGGGCGGGCGTGGGCTAATTTTCCATTCATTTCGAGGTCACGCACAGTGAAAAGACTCGAATTTGCAACTTTCGCGAAACCCCTGAAGAAAACCACGCCGGCTTAAGAGACTCCCTTTTCTCTCTACACAGGTTTGTGGTCTGTGCTCCGTGCTCTGTATTCCTGCAGCCCTTTACTTTCGTCCTTATGAGCTCTGGCCGCCACCCCTCACCCCCCCTCCCCTCTCCTCCTAAACCAAGTTCTGGTTTCGCCGCTGCGACGTCGACGGCGAGCGACACCCATTCATTCGCTCGACCACCTTACTATACGTAGGTACGTGTACCTACCTACCTACTACCTACTTAGTAGCTAAACCTAGCCCTAGCTGGTTGGTGGTTGGCGCGGCTTAATAACATGAAATGATTAGGCAGACAGGCAGGCAGACGGACAGACAGACAGACAGTCGCTCGTCAGCCTTTGCGATACGCTATGCGGTTAGAAAATCAAGTGCGAACGCGTACCTACTTTTCTTCCAGTCTGGCCCTACACATTTCTGTATTCCGTAGTCCGTAATCCGCAATTCCATAGCCTACTTATGTACATTGCACATACTAAGTATACCATATGTAATGTGTAATGTATGTACCTATGAATACGATGCTATGCTGCTGCAGCGGCGGCGGCGGCGGCGGCGGCGGCTACGCTACCTATTGCGCGTCCGCGCGATAATGTTGAATTGTTGGAAGATAAAGATACCTCTACCTCTATATAGGTACATATTATTAGGTACCGACGTCTACAATAATATTATTATACAAATACAAAGAAACAATGTCGATGCGGCGGTAGGTAATTTTCAATATTTCATTTCAACAAAATACGCATTCGCCTCTCAACGCCAACGTGTAATTAACCTGTCCTTCTGTACTCCTGTCCTCGCACTCGTACCTCGCACACAGGTACAGGTACTAGGCAGTAGGCAGTAGGCAGTAGGCAGTAGGCACTCGAACGTGCGTCGTACATACTACATACCCAACCTACTGTACGTGTAAATGTGAAGGCATGCAATGCACCTTGTATAGAAGCAATCGATGTCTTCATTTTTATGCACGAGTACAATTTATACCATATGGGTAATTCTTCGAAAATCGGCGAGTTTCAGCATTCAAAATTTTGAAAAAGTGAAAACTCTTTTTTGTGAAATTTTTGAAAGTAAATCATTAATTAGCTTACCCAGGACACTTTTATGAAAACGGGGTCAATTCATATCTCGAGGGGGTGGAGTGGGGGTGGGACGATTAAACGTTTCCATTATTACATAGGTAATAGGCATGCTTAATTTTCGATAGGTTTTTTCAATATGTTCCATTATTTCTGCGCTTCAAAATGGCAGATATTCCTGAAATTTGAGAAAATGTAGGTAGGTACTAGGTACCTATTTAAAATGGCGAATATCTCATGATAACATATCAAAAAATTTGAAATAATCAATAATTATGATCTATACTGCGGGTAATTACTCAATTTTTTCGGGCTTCACCACGACGAAAGGAAAAACCACGCCATGCGCCATCCAAGACGTTGGAAAATTGAGTAATTATTCGCGAAATAGGCCATAATAACTGAGTTTTGAAAAAAATTTTGAAATGCTACGAGGATATATTCGCCATTTTAAATACGTTTTTTCAATTTTCAGAAATATAGGCCGTTTTAAAGCGGAGAAATGATGAGCCACGACGATGGAACATTTTTTTGTAAACAGTGTAGCTTTCACATACCTATACCTACCTAATCACTCACTGCAGGACTTACTTCATTAAAATCCAAAATTTTGAATAAAAGTCATAATTCTATGATGAATACGAATTACGAACCAGCCCAACCACTCGACGACATAAAATATTACCACAGTGAGCCAGGAAAAATTATTGAAAATAATCCACGACGATGGAAAGAAAATCGTAAGTATACACATTTTGAGGCTTCAAATGTCGGACTATGATGCACATTTTTTTGTCCTTTATTCAGATCCATCTTATACTGTCACATACTCAAAAAAAAAAAAAACGCATCAATTTACATCATTTGCAACATTCAATTTTAAAAACGTACCTAGTGAAATAGGTACAAGCCACGACGATGGAATTTTGGGAGGTTAAAAGGTCTTGTACCCGAATTGAAGGGGTGGGACGCATAATGCTTAGGCTTAGTGGGAGAGCAGAGAGGTGTAAGAGATGGTACTCATCCTGATAGAAAAAAAATCAACAAAATAATGCATAACTTTAGAATAATACACTAGCAACAGAAATTTGTCGATTTTCGAAGAATCACCCATACATACATACATATTTAGTCCAGATTCGGTGTCGACTGGACCGAAAACGTAAAAAATGAGACATCGATTTTCTTTACGCAAAGTGCCTTCGCCTCGTTTCCGGCAGATAGTACATTACATACAAGTACCATAACTAACGTAAGTAAGTAGTACAGGGTGTCTAACAGACCTTCAAACCCCCAAAACAGGACCTTAGCAGGATCTTCAACGGGACTTTTTAAAAATCGGTTTTACTATCTACTAAATTTTGACACCCCCCCCTCCTCCTCCTCAAAAAAAATTGAAACAATTTTTGAAAAAGTAACCCATGGTTTTTTCAATGGTTGTATGAATTAAATTAAAATCAAAAACTCATTTTAGAGGAACAAATTTTTCTAGCTTCAAAATATTCAATTGGTAGAAATGGAAGGAAAGAGTTTTTACGGTAATTTCGGAAAGGAAATAGTTTATTTCACAACGGGGGAAGAAAAGCGGATTTTCACGAGTCAAAAATTGTTTTTTCTTTTAGTTCTGAACTATATTTTTTCTAATTGCGGAAGAAAAGCGTAAATTTAAATACTCAGGCGTTTCACGAGAGAGAGGAAAAGTAGCACTTTGCTCCTGCTATAAGAAAAATAATCAAATTTACTGAACCCGAGCGGAGCAAAGGTGAAAATTTTTGAAAAAAGGGTACCCGGTACCCAGAATCTGAAAATTTTTTCAGGTGAAATTTGTGCTTTTTCGTGTTTTTGACTTTCAAAAAAAAAAGAAACATTTCTGAAAATTGCAATCAAAAGCGTTGCGTGTTCCTTAATAAATTATTAGGACTATTTTTTACTTTGAAATATCAATTAGGTATCTAAGCTAGGGGGAAAAAAAAATTTCAAAGGTACCATAAGTTTGAAAATAAAATTTTTTAAGGAAAAAAAAAACATTCAAAAGTTGAAATTTCTTCAGGCATCCAGTATCTTGGCGGATGGGATCTCAAAATTGTATACAAAACAGGACTGTTTACTGAAAACGCTCCAAAACAGGACCGAAACAGAACCGACAGGACCTTTTGGCGTCTTGGCCCAAAACAGGACCAACAGGACCTGTTAGACACCCTGTAGTAGGTCTAGGTAGTAGTAGTAGGTTAGGTTGGTATATTTACATTCATAGTACGCCGCGCCGCTCCGCGTCCATCTCGCACCATTATACGAGTACCTACCTACGACATACTTATACGCGAACCACACGCGTACACGTTACACCTTACCTCAAGTTACGTAACGTGACGTGACGTGACGCAATACAATAGGTATCGGTTCAGAATTTTTCAGGTTAGTACCCATTACCCACTACCCACTACCCAGTACCCAGACTTACTCGTCCAGTAAGTACCATCAACGGTACCAAGCACATAAGTAGGTACTAGGTACTTGTATTGTAGATAAGGTCAAGTTCAGGTGGGGTAGGTAATTGTGAATTTTTTCCAAAAATTGAACCTATTTTGTGGCACTCTTTTTCTTTTCACTCTGTAACTACATACAAAAGCTGACTGATTGAAATTTTTTCCATGCGTCGATGAATGTTTGAGGAGTACCTATGTAATATGGCGGGTTGTTTTTATCGATTCGACGATTCATTCAAAAGTTACTCGAGTATGGTGTCGTTCACAATTGGACACTGCGGGCTAAATTAGAATGCGTGCATTGCTGCATTGTGCAGTGTGCACCATAAAAATCCAAAATCGGAAAAAATTCGTACATACGAGTATATAGGTATACTTATACTTGGATCTCAAACATTTTGACAACTAGAAAACCCGATAGTTGGGTAAACGTGAGTAGGTAGGTACCTACTTTCGACTAGTAGCGATACGGCTACGCTAGACTAACGGCAGAGCTACAATTACTTACAGGTACACTATACACAGGTAGAGGCGTAGGTATTATTTATCTGCACCACCACCACCACCACCACCACCACCACCGTCATACAGCAAGCGCGATGATAAATCACAGTAAACCGCCCAACTGCCGAGCTTCTCACCAATTCTATCTTCTATGGTCGTCCCTCGCTTGCGCCTCCACGGCGCGGCCGATCAGTCGGTCGGTTACCCGCATTTCTATAGCGCAACGTCAGCATCGCAGCATCAAAGGCATTTAGGTAGTTAGTAGGTAGTTCACACTACCTAAAGGTACCTGCTTTATATACAGTGCGGCGCGGCGCGCTAGACTGCGTTCTCTCACATCTACGGCCGGACGGCCGGATAATTGTAATTTTGTCCGTGTCCGAGCAGAGCGAGGACGAAACTTTGAAAAAATTGAGTTTTCAATATCCAAAAAAAAAAAGCATTTCTCCTTCCCCCCTTCCATGTTTTAATGCTTTGAAAAGTCTATCTAATACGATTCGAGGAGGGGGCGGGCGGGGGTGCGCATAGGTACCTAGTTAGGTTCAAGTACCATATGTATGTATATACATCACTACAACACCACCTACCTAGTACCTACCTACCTACAATCATAGATAATAGGTACGGAGTGGACAACTTACCGTTACCTCCTCGTTAGACAAATAATCGACTTCTTCGTCGTTCTGAATTTTTATATAAATCTTTGCTTTCGAGTAGCACAGCTGAGCCTTTTCTTCCAATTCAATTCTACGACGCATACACGGAACGCACACGTCTAAACAGAAAAATCAACAAAATTATCGCGTAAGTAGGCAAGTACTTACGTAATGGTACCTACTTCGGTAGGGTAGGGTAGGGTAGAAATGATGATAATTGATAATATCGTCTAACGTAAGAATGAATAAGTATAGCGTGTACGTACTTCTACTTATTTACTACTTACTAGGGCGGAGTAGGAAAAAAAAAAAGGCATATCTTGGATTTCGATCAAATTCGGACCGTCGCGTCGCGTCGCGTCGCAGCACCTGAAAGAATGCGATTCTAGTTTCTATGTAGGTACATCTTCCTAAACCATCGCTATCCGTCTCTTCGATGAATATTCAAACTGCTACCAGGAGGGTTTGACAAGTTGCAGATCGCAATATTCCAATACTTGATATGGAATTTTCACCGAGCAGGAATGATTTTTTTTTTTTTCATCCAGTAATCGAACAAAATTTTTTTTCCACCAACTGAGAGAATTTTCGGGGGAAAAATATGAAAATTTTATACACCAGTGCAGCCAACAGCGAAACGTAAAATTCCAAAATACGAAAGTTATATCGACTTTAAATTGATTAGGTACATATTTTTTCGCTTGAAAATATTGCGTAGGTATTTTTTCTTTTACTCATTAAAAGTACAGTTCGGAAATATTTTTAGAAAATTTTGTGTGTCAGTGCAGCCAGTTACAAATCGTGACATGCTACATTATGAAATTTACGTTGATCTCAAATTCATTTTTTTTATCGTTTGAAAAATTGGCAATAGCCAAATAGGCAGTCAGCTGCATAAGAAAACGCTAAAAAATTGAAAAGATGCGGAACAGGAAAACGATTTGTAACTGGCTGCGCTGACATATAAACTTTTCCAAAAAAATTTCTTAAATACACTTCTAGTGAGTGAAAAAAAATACATGATATTTTTAAGCGAAAAAATAATCAATTCAAAGTCGATATAAATTATGTATTTTGAAATTTTACGATTCGCTGTTGGCTGCACTAGCATATAAAATTTTCATCATTTTTATATTCATTTTCATTTTTTCAAAATTCACTTTCAGTGAGTGAAAAAAATGTCATATCATTGGAATATTGCGTTCTGCAACTTTTCAACCCCGGGTAGCAGTCTGAGTTTTGATCGGAGAAGGATGGCATGGCGATGATTTAAGGAGGTGTAGAAACTCGAATCGCATCTTTCAAATGCTGTGACGGCTTCTCATACAATTTTGAATTTCAAAAAAAAAATAGAAAAAAATGGGCAAAAAATATTATGTTCAAAAAATACAAAAACACCAAAACGGCGTGTTTTTTTTTAACGGAGGTGCTTTTTGAGCACCCCCTGCTCTCCTCCCCTCGGACCTGGGGAGCTCATATTTTTTTGGAAAAGTCTCCCACTCAAAATTAGGCATTCCTCTAAATTTGATCAAAATCCTAGATATACCTTTTTTTTTTTCACTCCACCTTAATAAGTACGTAAAATGTACATAGCTACATACATATGTACATGCATAACATACACAGGATGTCTTAACAAAATTTAAGCAAAAATACTGACTTATACTCGTACTGACCTTTTGGGATGACTATTGGCATGATTTTTTCGAGTCTACCACCCTCACCCCCCCCCCACTCGTGCGTGCGTGCAATTATTTTAATCGGGGGATGAGAATCGATTACAATCGTAATCGTTACATCTCTGGTATTAGGTACTAGCGTTAATACAGTTGCATAACCAGTTTGCCGTAAAAATACTTGTAATTTTTTTCATAGGTCGCGGGTCGGTTTTGATAAAATTTGGTACATCTACAAACATAGTTAGGTATCATACGCGTAGAGTAAGATACTGTAGAGTGCTATTCTAATGTTAAATTTTTACCACTCCTTTTTCATACCAAATGGATCCCTAGAAGTCGAAACTAGTGGACCTGGCCAGAAAGAGCGTGCTATCCTAATGCTCCTCTCGTCCTTTCATCCTTCCAAATTGATGATATCCACATTTGTACCATTTTACCCGACTCTTTTCGACTATCGACATCGACTGTCAGTTGACAAATGTAAGTAGAAAATGAAGGTGATACAGAATTGGAATTTCCGCATATGTAAAGGGGTTTTGTAAGGGTTTTGTAATTCTGATAGGTATATTCAGAGGGCATTTCACAATTTTTTTTTCAAATATTAATTTTGAAGGGGAAAAATTGCAACAAACATGAAAAAGCGCGTTTATATTTTTTGACCTGTTCCACCTACACCCCCCCCCCCCGGGAGGTCAGAAAAAATATTTACTTATACCTCACGGAGTAATAATTTCTTTTTTAAATCCCAGCCACGGCTCTTCCATAACATTTTTGTGAAATTTTTTCAATTTATAACGCCCCTTCTTTGGTCGTTGAACACGAATTCAGTGTAAGTTTTAGAAAATTGCGATTTGGAAGTTACGTTTTCGGGATATTCGCCTGGAAAAAACGGTAACTTTCTGAATTAAATTGCAAAATATGGCCAAACGAATGGTCGAATCGAAATTTCGACGCCTGATTCGAGTTCAGCGACCCAGAATCTACCTATGAACTCAAATCAAACGACGTTTCATGAATGAAAATTTTCCTGTCCCAAAAGCCACTCATTTTCTTGCAAAAAAAAAAAATCAGAAAAATTTTTATTCATTAAACGCGTTTTATTATTAGAGATTACAGGTAGATTTTGGGTTGCTGAACACGAATCCGAGGTCGGACTTTCGATTCGACCATTCCTTTGGCCGTATTTTGCAATTCAATTTAGAAATTTTCCGACTTTTCCGGGCGAATACCTACCCCGAAAACGAAAATTCCACGCCGAAAACCGACGCCGGATTTGGGTTCAACGACCCACAATCTATCTATAAACACATATTCAAACGCGTTTAGTGAATAAAAATTTTCCTGTCCAAAAAATCACTCATTTTCTTGTAAAAAAAAAGCTGGAAAATTTTCATTAACCAAACGCGCTTTGATTGAGTTTACAGGTAGATATTAGGTAGCTTTACACGAATCCGGCGCGGCGTGCGTTTTCGGTTTCGAAGTCGCGTTTCCGAGATATTCACTCGGAAAAGTCGGAAAATTTTGATGGGACAGTAGCACGGAAAATTTTTATTCCTCAAATGTGCTTGGATGGAGTTTTGAAGTTGATTTTGGGTTGCTGAACACGAATCCGGCGTCGGATTTTCGATTCGGACATTCGTTTGAACAATATTTGCAATTTTATATCAAGTTTTTACCGATTTTCCGGGCAAATATCTCGGAAACGCCTTTGCCTTTCTTTTTTTTTTACTTATCATTTTCAATGTGAAAATTAGCCGTATATAACTGAAAACAAGAGACGGCGAAGTAAATTTTTCCCGGATATAGCACACAAAAATTACTAATTCATAACGTCATTAAAAAATGCTATTTTTGTGAAAATGAAAAATTGAAACTTGAAAATTGGCGTCAGAGGCGCATGGCGGAGTCAGAAACATCTGAATGAAAGGGTTCAGAACCAGTGGTTTTGGAAGTTTTTTTTGGGGTGGGAGGGCGGGGTGAATGCAAAATAGAGTACAAAGAAAACAAACCAAAGTGTTTTTGGGGGCGGTGCGGAAGAGGGGGTAAAAAGAGCCTCTTTCGCTAAGCTTTCGCGCTTAGTGTTAAGATAGTTTATACTCGTATAATCATGATTTCATTCACGCCCGAGCGAAGCCTTGAAAAAATTGGATATTTAATGCCAAAAAAAGACAATTTTTCATTGTTTTAAATTAATGCTTTGAAAAGACCAATTTACATAGGTACCTGATTGAAAACTTTGCATTCGCTTCTCTTGAACAATGAGCATGAATAAAATTACAATTTTTATGAACTACATAATTATACATAAATAATACGTATCTACTTGAAGCAACAATGAGAAAAATGACTTCGTTTCGCCTCCCTCCTCCGCTCCGATAAGAAGCTTTTTGGAGGAGGGTATAAGACTTGGAATGCCAAAAGAGGAGAAAATGGAAGACAGATTACTAAAATATAATTATGATTCCGTTGATGCCGAGGGCGAAGCTTTGAAAAACTAGTATTTTTCGAAGTCCAAAAAAGACATTTTTCACATAGCTACGCTCCTGATTGGCGGTTTTTTTTTTTCATTTTCCCGGGTGCAGCATTTGTTACATGTGCTACACAATAAACGCTGGCTATGCCGCATACCTAAGTACATACATAAGCCAAAAGTCATGTTTTTGGAGAAACCCTTCCTCATTGATCAACCATAGCTTCAGTCTCCTTAGGTTTTTCAATGTCATGTCGTTCAAAAGTCATCCGATAGGAAATTTGACGTAGAATACGTTTCATTCGTCTCATTTTTGCTCGAGAACCAATATTTCGGCAAATAAGGGGGGGGGGAAGGGCGGCGGAAAAAATGCACAATTTCGTGGGAACGTGTCCGGACACCTTGAATTCGTGTTCGGGACATGAAAATAGACCAGTCTTACACCAAAATTCACTAGCTCCTTAATCATTTTCGCGCACCAATGATGTTTACCGTGTTTTCCGTAATTTACCGATAATTTGGAAAGATGATGTTTCCGTTTCATAGTCGAGACTTGGGACTTATAATATTTATACCTAAGGGCGATGGGTACTTTTACGGGAGGAGAGTTGATTTTCAATTTTCATTGAGGAAATAATTATGAAAATAAAATAAAATACTGTTTTTCTGTTTGAAATATGTTTTGATTCAAAACATCCAAAATGAGTTTAAAACAAAATTAAAACACAATTTTTTTTTACTGATATGTAATTCTGACTAATCTTTAAGTGAGGTTGAATTTTTTCTCCATCTCTTTAATGTTTTTCATAATTTGAATTTTTTGTCAAAATTGTTTTAGGTTTTATTAGGTATCTACATTTTTTGATACGTAATTTTCGATAACCAAAGTCTATGTATAGAACGTAGGTATAACGTAAAATTTTTTCCCATAAAGTTTGATCGTTTGATTTGTTTTTCTCTCGACTTTTTCCAAAAAGTCCCGAGTTAAACTGTTGGAAAAACTAAGAAACCTGAAAGAAAATGAATTGAAATACTTGACTACTTAAATGGGCTCCAGAAAATTCAACGAACTAAATTTCATGTTCTATCTTCTGTCCATTTTTTTTCTTCAGGAATTCGATTTTTTATAATGAGCCCTATTTTTCAATATTCCTCATTTGTAACAATCCTTAAAATCAATTTTATAAGAACAGGAACATAAATTAGGAATACGAAATTCCATATCAGTAAAGGCATTCCATTGAAAAATTGACTTCGAGGGCCAGAAGTTATCAAAAAAAAGTTAAATTTAAATAAAAAACTGAGATGGTGAAAAATCCTAACATAATAACAAAAAATGGAAGTACTTCAAAACAATTATTATTTTCAGCACCTCATCATAAATTTCCTTACCTTCTTAGTAATTAGACAAAAAAACATTGGTGCGCGAAAATGATTTAGGAGCTAGTCAAAATTCAGCTTGCTACCTCAATTCCCCTATAAAATGTCGACTCTACTCGACTATAAGTATACATGAAGCATGGTGTTGGAAAAGGGCCCAACTCCAAATTCCAAACTACACTTCTCTGTGACTTGCAGTGCCGTCATAGTCGGATTAAAAATGTTCCAATTACAAGTTCCGTGTCTGAGATGAGCGCATGATTTTATTGAACGCCATTCGACATGCGATAGATGACATTTTAATGAAAAAAAAAAAAAAATGCAAAATTTGGGGAGTTGGACCCTTTTCAAATCCATGCTCCATGCTTCACATGTTATTACAGAAAATTGCTGAAAAATGTCACCACTTTTAGTACCTTCCCTTACTCGTCATAAATATGTACAGGTCTAAAATGTTATTTCAAGTCTCTTTATTTTTCTAATGAAGAACGAATCATTTGGAAGAGGTTCGGGTATAAAAATGCGGCTCTTGAAATTTTTTGTTGAAAATTGGCACCTATTTTTTCATAAGGTACGTGTTTTGGATATACCTAATTAGGGATATCGACTAAGGGGCTTGGTTACAGGCACGTTTTAACATCAACTTTTTAGAGGGGGGGAGGGGGAGCTAAAAATTTCACACTTTCTCATAAACAGGAACAACTTTGAAAGGAGGTACGAAAAAAAAATTCAAAAAATAATTTTCCACCAAGCGTGAATAACGATCACCCAAGTACCTACCTACCTAGGTAGGCGCATACGTAGGGTAGGGCGTACCTAAGTAGTAAGTACTAAATGGTAGATAGAGATACTAGGTGTAGGTACCTCTACCTAAATACTACTCTGTCTAGATGGGTAGATGCAGTGCGTACCATAGCTAGCAGCTCGTACTTTTGAAATTGAAAACGACCAACGGCGTGGCGAGGCGAGACGACGCGACGACAAAACATAGGGGTCAAAAGGCGGAAATGAAATTACAACAGATAAGATAGGTCCGGTTGCCAAATCGAGGTCGCCTTTGCACGCTCCATTAGAACAACTCTATTCGTATTCGTATTCGTATTCGTATTCGTATTCGTATACCTTTACCTACCTACCTAGTACCTACCAACTACGAGATGCGATTAACCTTCGATACCGTTAGATACGCTAACGGGCGCCGCGCCGCGCCCGTTATACGCTCTGTATTATTCGAAAACGATTTTCCATTTCATTCTTCTCATTTCTTCAGCTTTTGCTGGCCAATTTTTCAAAAATTTTCCATCCCTTCTAGATAAGCGCAACTACATATGTATATAAATATGTATTAGGTACACTGGTACAGTACATATAATATTATGTATTCGTCAAGCACTTGTTCCGAAATGTTTTAGATGCTGCCTTTTTTTGCGCCACAAAAACGACTAGAATTCAATTCTAAACATTTTCGGTTCAGCCTCTTCTCCAACACAGAACAAGAAACTAGAGATTTCGAATGCAAGTATAAATAACGGGAAAATTCTCAAATCGAAAGGAAAAACCCTTATTCGAATGCAACATTACCGATGATGTCAAGTTTGAAAAAAGTATACGTAGGTTAGGTACAGACACGTAGCACGTAGACGTACCTGAATAGGAAATCGGTGACAAGTGAAATATCAATTGTTTTTACGACATACCTAGCTACAGCTACACCTACGATAGGTATTACCATTACCTGCAGCCAACAGCTACGTAGGAATAAAACGAGGGAACATGAAACACTTTGCTACGTGATTTACCCAAGTATATGTTTTTTTGGATTTTTACAACATTCGCCCGCTTTCGCAGGTGTCCTAGAAAGTGAATATACTGAATAGGTAGTTAGGTAATAGGTGCCCACTACCCAGCCGTGTATTGGAAGGAAGGAAGGAAGGAAGGAAAGAAAGAACGCATCGCCGCGCCGACGGTGTTTATTCCAAACTTTCATTCGCATCGCTGCGCTAGTAAAAGCGAAGCGCTTAGTGCCCAATACTGCGCGTAAGTCTACCAAAGCTGCTACGGTGGCAGCCGCAGCCGCAGCCTTTGTGCCTTTGTCGTTATCGCCATCGCCATCGCCATCGCCATTATTACCTTCGAGACGAGCTCACGCTAATGATGTTGGGTCGCAGCCGCTCGCTCTTCGCACAATTCGCACAATTTCTACTCGTGTCCAAAAAGAAAAGTAATTAAACGAGGCGAGGCGAACGAACGAAGCGAAGCGAAGAAATCATTTTCTCGCCTTGTTCATCTTTCTACGTATAATGTACGTAGACGTACGAGTGTACATGCAACGTCTCCCATTATAGATAGGTAGGTAGGTAGGTAGAGCGCGCGCGAGGATGAGGATACGGCACTGCCGGTACCTACTGGTACAGCTACAAATGTGTAGCACCTAACTACATACATATTTAGTAAATACGTATAGTACGTATGTATTGCTACCTGTCTGCCTGTCTGCCTGCCTGCCTGCCTGCCTAATACATATGTAAGGTACCTAGTACCTAGTACCTAGTACCTACCACGCACGTACCACCTATTCATACTACAGAAGATACGATTGCTACATAATTATCTACCTAAAAGTCGCTAATGAACAGTCAAAATTTGTAGCACAGGAAAAAGCAACAAAATTCACTCATTTTCCGAGAAAAAAAAAAAAAATCGCTGATTTTCTCCTGCGCCTGCGCTGCAATTCTGACTATTTCTCGATGGGTGCGATTTCCGATAATTTTCGCACCAATTTTTTCATGGGTAAATCAGCGACCGACTGAGACACTGAGAGAGTTAGTTGCGTACTGCGTAGTACTGTCGCCGCGCCGTCTGAACAAATCGTACACCCTTTTGGAAAAAATTCTCGACGGGCAAAATTCGTTCGAAATTTCAAATAAAACCGGCGAAGAATTCGGCTCTAAAGAAGGTTTTACCGTTTCAGCCGTCATTCATTTCGACCTACCTAGTACCTTACCTACTACCTACTACATATCTAGTAACTAGCTGCAAAACTACACCTAGCTGCCTACGTGTACCTATCGTCGGATCGCGAATATCTACCTATAAAGATTGAAAAAAGTTGCATAACTTGCGTAGCTCACTTACTGAACGAGCCACATGCTACCTAGTACCTAGACCTACCTAAGTACCTACATCTACGTAATGTACATCTGTACACTGTGCAGGTAGCTACACATGCAGGTGGCTACGTAGTAGTACATAGGTATTAGGTAGTAAATCTAGGTACTAGGTACGGTAGTAGGTGGCCAGCTGGCCACCAGCTAGGTATATAGGTAAGAAGCAAGAAAGATACACACTAGACACTAGACACTACATATGTACATATAATACTGATACTGATGATGCCATTTCTGTTACAATCTCGTACGTATTAATTAGTAGGTACGTGACCTTGCCGTAAAGAAGGGACATTGTGTAGAATTTTCTTTTTTTTTAAATCGATGTTTTTATTTTCGTTTTGGTGTCACTTGGATCAATAACGTGAAAAATGAGACATTGATATTTTTTTTTTTTTTTTTACACTAGGTCCACATATACACATAGATAGGTTAGGTAGTAGGTAGAGGTAGGGTACTATAGGTACATGCATTCGCGCAATCACGAATCACGAATCATCAGTAGGTGCTAGGTAGTAGGTACCTATACCTAGCACCTACCTGAAATAACCTACGCTCGCTAGACTTATCCGCACGCGCACGTACCGTATGAAATAGACACCAGCAGAACTGGGAAGACGAAATTGCTCGCATTATTCGCCACTTTTATTAACGCATGGGCATGCCGCCGCACTGCATGCGGCATGGCGGTCCTGTTTGCCATCGCCAACGCCAACGCCAACGCCGTCGCGCCAGCCTTCAGCTTTGCCGACGAATAGATGGATTAAATGGCACTTTAGCGTCATCCCAGCGTTCACATAAACTAACTTTAAACTTTTCGCCATTGTTTCGCGCTATCGCTATCGCTATCGCTACGGCCAATTCGCCGACCCCGCCACCCCCGCACACCTTTTACACATGTACACGACCAAGTGAGCGTACGCGTAAGTACATATAAGTATATCGCGTCACCTTTTAAGAAAACTTTTTATGGCATTACGATTACGATAGTATACGATTTTGCGACTACCATTGCTATATGTAGATGTACATCAAGGGTCACGAGAAAACGCGTCCAACCGTATACGGATCTTCGTCCGTCGCGTCGTGCCCCTCTCCCTCCCCCCTCGTTTGCCTCGTTTGCCTCGATGGGTATACTTGAATAAACAAATTACCTACCTATATCTAAAAAAGGGGAAAAAACCAAGTAGATATTCGTAATCAGCGCCCTCCAGTTACTAGAAATCTAAAAAGATAAAAAAAATGTTACTTCACGTTTTCGATTTTTTTGAATTTTGATCAAAATTGTAGACCCCTGTACCCCCGAGGATTTAGAGATCCCATCTTGAAAATGTTTCGGTTAAAAAGAGGGTTAAACGGGGCAACTTACTGTGATTTTTTCAGATTTCTAAATGGTAGCAATCATCTATTGCTCTCATCATGAAAGGTCATCTTCCACCACCAAAGTTCAACTTTGAGCTTTTCAAAATGTGATTATCGATTTTGAATCTCCTATAAATTCTCTTTCAGACCCCGCAAAGCAAACAGTTTTTCTCCAAGTACAACCTATCTCGAGATATGAGCCTTCAAAAGTTGGGCAATTTTGCTATAAAAATCGAAATTGCATAAAAATTTCGAGGCCCGTCCCCTCAGCCCCCTCGAGGGTTAGGAACAAAATGACCGCCGTTTTGTAAATAGACCACTAAGGGGAACTTGTAAAAAAACAAAAAACAAAAAAAAAATAAAAATAAAAAAATGTTCAGCGAAATCAGAAGACCCGACTTTATTTTTGTCCTGTTTTAGGTTTTACGTAACATGGAATAGCCCCGAGAAATGAAGAAAAACAAGCAAACAAATTTCCGACTCTTTCCTATACATTTATTCGTCTAACCTAAAATTGATATGATTATTTTTCGATATTTTTTTTTTCACTTTTCATAATTCGTACCTGAAAGACTGTTGGCTTTCGGATCAGAAATTGAAGACATCATTTTTGGGCAGACGTACCTCGACTTACTTCCCAGAGATCAGGATATAGATATTCGGGTGTTGGACCGCGAGAGACGCGAAAAATGAGGGAAACCGCAGGTGCCTATTTTTTCGCGATATCGAGAGTATTCAGTTTTTCACGTAAGTACCTAGGTTATGTAATTAGAATACACTCGTGGTCGTGATCTATCATCATCGCACCAAAATGAAGACATCTACACATAGCCCAGCGGTGCTGATGCGCATGTTGTACACGGGCAAATTCTGTATTGGCTTGGCTGGCTGTATATGTACAAAAATGGTAGATCAAAGGTATTGGCGTGGGGGACTGAGAGACCCCCTCTATTTGACTGCTGAAAATTGTTTGCTGTACACGAGAAAAATCCAAGTTACCGCTCCTGGAACCGGCCGCGGCCGGACCGTACACTGACTGCCAAGGTGATTACTAGGTAAATCACACTATATAATCGAGATTCGTAATAATTTCGAAGCGAAAATTCCGAACGTTTTTCCACAAATCTTCACCCCCCCCCCCCACACACACACACACACTTATATGCACACGCAAGTACACGTGACGCCAAAATCGATTAATTTCACGAAAGCCCGCATAATTTTTCCGGCTTGCCTCGATAAATGGATAAGTCAACGAAGTGAGAGAAGGTTCGGGAAGAAAATCAAGTTGAAAAAATAAAAATCGTTTCGTTTTCGATGAAAATGATACGAGCGAGACGAGCGTAAAAATTTTCGCAAAGAAACACGATCGAATGACAAAATTTTTGTTACAATTTTTTGTAACATCCGAATTGAGTAAGTATTAGAAAAAGCAAGAGCAATAAAGGCTGTTTCAAAAAAAAAACAAACCACACGCGCGCATTTCATTCCCTTCACTTCCAAATACAGGCGAAGGCTAAGATTCTGCAATACCTACTCTCTCAACTTGAATCAGTCAAAAGATTCCACTGTTGATCAGTGAAATTCGATTGCAAATTAGCGAAAAATTCCTGATTCAGTTATTAAATGGGAAATCTTTTTTTTGCACGCGCCATAAAAGGGCCTCATCATGACAAGCATTTTTGATGTTCATATAGGACGACTGGACGAGTGAACGACAAATAATGATGAATTTTCACGCCAGATAATGCCGACCGTTAAAGAGTTGCGCACGAGGCACGACAGACAGGGGAAATGTAAGTATGTACCTACATCTACATTATTTACAGATAGAGAATAAACACGACGAAATATCACATAGGTATTACACACCACAGAACATTATCAGTATAATGTAATAGGTAATCGTCGGTGTGCCCACAAGTTCTAATTTTCATTTTGCGACATTTCGTACTGTCCAATGAATTTAACGTACCTAGGTGTGGTAGTGAGTTAAACGATGCATCTTCTGAACCAAGACCAAAAAGACGAAAAAGGGTAGATTGTAAGTAGGTGATAAGTAATTTCAAGATGTATGTAGTTATGTACTAGCTTTGATTGTAATGTTATGTTTACGCTTGTGCTATTTTTAAGTAGGGGTTTTTTCAGGATCCCTTTCTTTTAATAGAAAGGTCTCCTTTTTTCCTCATTATTTTTATATTATAGGTATTTAATCTTTTTTGAAAACATTTATAATTATTCAAACTTTTGACTTCTTTTTTTAATACCTATTTTTTTTTTCAAAATTTATTTCATTTTAAAAAATATAGGTACTTGAGCAATGGTACATACTTATGTGACTGATGTGCATAACTGCATCAAGTCGCACCGATATTGCTCTACAATAAAAAATGGAGATATTATTACTCTCCAAAATTTTTGTAGACTTGGAAATCACAAAGCCCGAATTTCGAATCGGATGTTTAGAATAAATTATTCTCGCAAGGTAAGTGAGCAACAGTTCTTCAGATTTTTCAAAAAGTATTGTTGAACTTCTGGGTTAAAATACGTTGAATTTCACAAGAGCCCATAAATTTATTTTCAAAAAATGATCGCTTCGAGCACCTAGGTAAACTAAAAGTTTGGGTAAATCTGTCTGTGTATGCTGTATGATCTCGTGCGTTATGTATACCCATTAGGCTATTGCGTAGTTGAAAATCCGCAAGATGGATAGGTAGATAAATTAAATACGTATCTAGATACGAGGCGAGGCGAGGCGACGCGACGCGACGAATAAATGTACAGTAGGTAGCTAAGTATAGGTATCTACTAGGTGTGGTGTATAGGTATAGGTATACATAAGTATACTCTTACCGCTTTCACCTACAGCAGTTAACTACTTAACTAACCAACCAACCAACCAACCAAGCCAGCCAGCCAGCCAGTCAGCCAGTAGGCCTAAAAAACCGACCAACAAACCGGCAAACAAGCCTAACCAGCCGGCAAAACAAATAAACAAACAAAACACTTATCAAATCGCATCACGTAACCGCTAGATTTGGCTAGTAGAAAAGAGGCGCTTCGAATTAGGAAGTAAGGCAAGGCGACTCTACTCTTGACGGCTTTTAATGAATTAATCTGACCCTCGGTTTGGGAGGGTCGACTTTCACGCTTTCTTATACACATAAGTGCCAGATGAGTACAGCATCGTGCATCGTACGCCACACGACCCCGACCCCGACCCCGACCACGACGGCGACGGCGACGGCGACGGCGAAATATTTCTTGCTGCGCGATAAGGCGAACGAAAGAGCGAGCGAGCCGCTGGCCGGTAGGGTGGAGTACTTACTGGAGACGGTTTCGGTGTCGGTGTCGCGGTATTTCGCCCTCCTTTTAACCGCAATTCCTCGTCTCGTTATCAGCGTGCCATCTAACACTTTGGTCCACGCCGCGTCATCCGCAAAACTAAAACCGCCCAACCGCCCTCTCAGCGACAAGCTATTATTTAATTTTCAAGATTAATTTCAGATTGAAATTCGTGCTCCGGCTACGTACATAATATCCAATCCATGTATACTAACACTAACGTATAAGTAGAACTAACCTCAAGTACCGCACCCTACCAGGCCCATAAATTCAACATTACAACCTACATAATTTATGTACATTGTAGATAGGTAGGTAGGTAGGTAGGTACTAGATACTTATAACTAGGTTAGGGCGCGACGCGACGAAGACCGAGTTGAGAGCCCTCAAAGCGGAATCATTTTGTGTCGAGAGGAGGAGGAGAAGAAGGAGGACGGCGAACGCGGTTTGTTGCCATTGTATACCTGGACCTGCTGGAAATCTCAACGCTTGATTCAAAACTATACAGGTATACATACATTCGGCTTCACGCACTCCGGTCTGAAATTTCATTGTCGTTTGGCACGACTGGGTGGAGAAGGAGAAGGAGAAGGAGAACACATTGAAAATCGGGCAACTATCATATACCTAACTGAGAACCTCGACATGGATAGATATGGATATGGGTATGGGTATGGGTATGGGTCATGGGTATACGGTACACTGCCATTACCACTATCCCAAGCACTTCTGTTCTATCCTCGTCATCATCATCATCAACAAACTTGAGAAATACATAATACGAAGACGTTAGATCAAGGATTTTCTGGTTTTTCGTCCAGTCTCTCGAAGCGTCAAAGTGCTCATAAGCAAGAGATACCTAAACCTATACATTCTGCATTACTTACTTACTTACCTACCTACGAGACGAGATTCGCGAGATTGATGACGGATGAATATTGAACAGTGGCGTGATGCGACTGGCGCGAGCGCGGACGCGGGCGCGGACGCGGACGCATACCTACGTGAAACGGGTAGATCTACCAGATACTACGAGTAGGTAGGTGCTAGGTACGAAACGTATTTGCGAAGACGCGCTATTAAACTAATGGGGCGATATCTTACAGGCTTACTACTTACTTAGCTTACGCGTCGCTTTTTATTTGCATTAAAAATACATTAAAAACAATCACTCACTCTTTCTCGCGCTTCACTAGACCTACTAAAATCTACGAAAGGTACACATATTACATATAAGCATGTATACTGGGTCATTCCATGTCAGTTCAACCACAAAGTGGAAAGTAGGGTCTTCGACTTTTTTGATTTTTTGCATGTGTGTAGACCTCGATGAAAGATGACGAATGGCGCAAACCGGAGCTTCCAAAGTCTTTTTGGAGGGCAGCCATGAGCCCTCAAAGTTTTGAGCATAAGTTGGATATGGTAAATTTCGAGCGAGGATAACTCAGAATCGGTGCTTGGTAGAAAGTTGAAACTTTTTGTAATGTGTAAGGCCTTTGATGAGCTTTTTGGCGATTTTTTTGAAATCAGTGTTGCCACTTTTTTTAATGCTAAAAATTAGCAGGAAAAATCAAAAAATGGTATTTTTGCATGAAGGACACCTTCAAAAATTCTGAAAAAAATATATATGATGCAACTTTTTGTGCTGAATAACATATAAAAAAATTGAGATGGCGTTATTTTTTGAACTCGTGTTAAAAAATTTCTAAGTTTATAAGAAAACATAATTTTGTATTCCAAGCAGTGAAAATTTTCTAAAGTGGTTAAATTACATTATTTTTACCATATTTTCATCATTATATTGAAAAAAAGTAGACAAAAATATTTCTTTTGAGCCGATCTTGAATAATATGTACTGTATAGGTAGGTTTTTGTGACTTCGCTCATGGCTGCCCTTCAAAAAGACTTTGGAAGCTCCGGTTTGCGCCATTCGTCATCTTTCATCGAGGTCTACACACATGCAAAAAATCAAAAAAATCGAAGACCCTACTTTCCACTTCGTGGTTGAACTGACATGGAATGACCCTACTTACAATACAAGTATACTATACACCTCCTACCTACACAATACCTAACACACACACTCACTGTGCCAAGCCTACCTACGCCAAAACGGACCAGTTTTACCAATATGAACACGTATAATTTTTTATATATATGTATATATAATTGCACGCGACCCTACTATATCAGCCACTTTTCATATATATTCGAAAATTTTCAATTTTTTTCAAATTTATCTCACTCCTGTGCTAATTGATTAATCGAAATCCCAATTGCAGATTCATTCTTAGCAACGCAAAATTCATCTTGGCAAAAAAAAAAAAAAAAAAAAAAAAAATGACATAGGTAGCAGATAGGTAAGGTACGCAATACCCCAATACCGTATAATTATACTTTCATATTGCAGTACGCATGCGGACCTAAACCTAGGCCCGAATGTTAAATTACACCTCAAAAATTAAGGTAATCTTAAAAGTTCCTTATCGCATTTTCAACCAATCAGAAACCATTAAAAGGTTCCTTAAAATCCTAAAGGTTACCTTAATTTTCAAGACCGCAAACTGAACTCGTATAACTAAATAAATGTAAGTATCAAGTAGGTAGTGAGTAGTAAGTAGCTAAGTACTAAGTAGGTCTAGAGGTAGGTAATAGATTCCACTTACCAGGATCGGAGACTACAGTACCGTCTGGCTTACACTCGACTCTAATATCACAATCGGCGTTATACGCCTCGCAAAGAAGCTGCCATTCTATTCGAGTGATAATAACGAATCTGTAACACGGGCAAACAAAAGATGGACGTAAGTATTTTTTTCATGTGTAGTACACAATACCGGTAACACAACAACACGTAGCACGTAGGTACACGAGTATGCATTAGGTATGATGTGTATATACAATACATGTATGTATTATAGACATACCTAGACCTACACATATACAGTACAAGTACAGTACATCTACTCTACATACCTTTACCTATATACCTACTCAGGGAAACGTTTTCTGGCATGATCAGGAATGGTCAGGCATGAGCACGACGGGATTACCCTGCTCAGGCCTGATCATTCATGCAAAAATGGCGTAGCATGAGCATTCGTGATCATGCCTGGGCCTTAACAATGGAAATTTATTCAAAAATCTAATTTATTTTGTCCTGTTCATGCCTGATCAGGTATGATCATGCCTGCTCATACTTTGCTACCTATATTGCATGCATGACCATGCCTGAAGATTTTTCCCTGGATTACGTTCACACAGCACATCCATCAATTATCAATGTACGAGTACCTATACCTAGATATACCATCAACCATCAAGTACATAGGTACTTATGTAATGTACAGTACATACAGTATATCTATCTAGGTACAGTAGGTGCCTTTCCAGCTCTAGCCAGTCGTTGGAAGCAAAAACGAAACCATAATCAAAAAACAAATTCGTTTTGGTTTTCGTTTTTTCACTTCATTATTCGTTCGTTTTTTTGTTTGTTTGTTTGTGTGTGTGTGTGTGTGTGTGTGTGTTAGTTTTGTTTTTTTCAAATCGCCTTCACGGCGGCGTAGGTACCGAACACCGCTGCGCTGCGCTGTATCTGGACTGGAGTGTCTGTTTGAAAAGCAACCCGGGTCAGCGCTCAGGGTGGACGCCTGGACGCGGACGGCTCCGCTCTCGACTCTCACGAGTCTCGCAACAATACAGAAAAAGGACGAGGATTCTCGGACATGTAAAATACCAACGAGTGAAATTTCGAGAAGAAATTACCTATTCTTCTGCATTCATCGAAATTCGGATTTCCCGCCGCGAAGGGTAGGGTGGCCGCGAAAAGCATGGGTAAAAGTTTTTTCCCATTTTTAAATCGTTCGCCCCCTATTTCGTTTACATGTATCAAAGAACACTTTCGGAGGGAGGGAGGGGGAGGGGGGGGGTGGTGAGCATTTCAAAAACTGAAAAATTCATTTTCATTGTCACCTCAACTCGGAGGGAGGATTGAAGGGGGGATTTGAAATTTTCAAGGTCAACTTCAAGGTGATTAATAGTGGTAAGAAAATCCAGAAAAAAAATCCAAGAAACTTTCCTCTGGTACCGTAGTCATGTACCTCTACTGTAGGTATGCGCCAAATTTGAAGACATTCGGTTAAACGGCTCGCGGTGATGGAATTTCCAGCTCGAAAATCACGCGTATTTCGAAATCGCAGCGCAGCTTTTTCTTCCTCATCCTCCTCCTCCCCCCCCCCTCCGATGAGGTAAAACTTCGCTCGACGCGCCCTAAGATCATCTTCTACCGAAGCAAAACGAATAACCTGAAAAAGTTTCGTAATGAAGAGGCCAAATGACGACACACACACCCCCCCCCTCCTCCTCTACCAAACCACAGATGCAGCGCAGCGTTTTACGAATCGTCCAAGGAAATAAGGAATATAGATACACGTAGACGTACACCACGTGTAGGTATAGGTACCTGTGTACGTGTAGGTCTACGTATACCAGGTAAACCGAATGGTCGTTGTACACTACACACTAGACTACACACTGGCGTGAGTGAGCAGTGCAGTGCAGGGTGTTGACGTCATTGGTAGCCCGTAACAACATAACAAGAACAACTACAAGCACGCATAAGCAACGATATCCGCGCATGCTTTGTGGCATCCTGGCATGGCATCAACGGCAAAATCAGATGGAAAGCTACCAATGACGTCATCATAATTCACTCACACTAGCGCACACATACTTGGTGATCCGGGCTACCGCTACCGCTGGTATACGTAGTACCTAGTACCTAGTACCTAGTACCTAATACCTACATGATATGATATCATATAGGTACCTACAATCTACTTATCTACGTTCCTTGGAATGGTCCAAATGTTCTCGTCCTCGCGGTATGTAAAATAGAAAGAAATTTACCTCTACGTGGCCGCGGTAGGTAACAACATTCGAGTAAGTATGTACTTGAAAGCTGATTAGGTAGTAGGTAGTCTCGAAGGCCCAGCCTACCATCTCATCTCTCGAGCAAAACGATTAACAAGGAAGAAAAATTTCAAACTACCTAGCTACCTACACATAATAAAAATGGTAGGTAGGTAGGTAGGTAGGTAGGTAGGTAGGTAGTAGGTCAGGTACCTCTACCTATTAGGTAGATACGTCACCAAGTCGGCGTCCGAAGATGCGCGCGTGAATCTAACGACGTGGCGCGGCGTGGCCTTTTTTGATGGTTTTTGCGTTGCGTCGCGTCGCGTCGCGTCGTATACCGATGATGCGAAGATGGTGAGAAGCGTGACGAGGCGAGACGAGGCGACACGACACGACACGACACGTAATTAAAAAGAAATTACTCCAAAGTGCCGCGCCAACCGTGTATAAAATAAAATTTGAATATTCTCGGGACGCGAGCGTTTGTTTATTAGGCGTCGCGTCGCAAATTCGCACGCGTGTTTTGCCGCATACAATTTACAATATTCGCCAACCTAATCGAGCAGGGCAAGGGTTGAAAAAGAAGCGGAGCGGAGGTGCGAATGGAAGTGCAAGTGGAAATGTGAAATTTGCATAAGTAAGTAAGTAAGTAAGTATACCTCCTACTATTACTACTACTACTACATACTATACATACAACACGATACGACAGCCAGCGTAGGATAAAGAAACAGCATCGTTCTGACAGCAGCAGCGGCGGCGGCGGCGGCGGCGGCGGCGGCGATGGCTAGCCCGTAATCGCTCAACGTAGATTTACGTTTAGTCGAAATCGTCTAGAGCGTGTGCTGCGGAACCATCTCACCCCTTTCTCAACCCCTCACCCCTCACCCACCACCACCACCCCCGCCACAACAATTTCGTAGGGTGCTCGATTGCAGTATACGCGTTTAGTGTTGTTTCTTTTCCGAAGTGTACTCGCGGCAATTAACCGAATCGACCGTTAATAACAAATTAACGGCGCGCGGCGCGGTCGCTAATTTCTTAATAATTAGCCTCGCCTCGCCTCGCGTCACGACGACGACGACGACAAGGCCTGCCGAATTTGACGGATCGAATTCGGTCGTATAGACAGTAGAAGTGTAGATACCTACTTACGTAGACGTACCTTACTACACGCAGCAGCAGCAGCAGCAGCAGCAGCAGAATACATTATATGTAGGTACTATATATGTATGTAATGTACGTCTACGTATGTAGTACACGCTACACAGCACATACCTAGGTATAGAAAAGAAAACCGCATCTACTTTACCTACACCCTACCCTACCCTACCCTACCGTACCTACGTCTATGTAATATCCAACGTAAGTGCCTGTATAGTGTACGTACTGTAGGTATGTGTATCGTATACCTACCTAATAGTGCGAGTAGGTGCTTACAATGTACGTACATATACCAATTAAACCGCGCACTACACAGGCTAATTGAGCCAAGACCAAATGACGAACCAGCCAAGCCAGAGCCTCATCAACCAGCATTTGCTACGAGAGTACATCATTACCTATACCTACACCTACACCTACACCTACACCTACACCTACACATGTAGTACATACTGTATATGAAATGTACGTAGCCTACGCACTACGTACCGGGTGCTCGATCAATTCTGGACTCTCCCTGTACTTTTTGGTGTTAAAAATCGTTGTTTATGATGGGATGGGACAATTTATACAAAGTATTGCCAACTTATGATTTTCAACACCAAATAGTGCTTGGGAGGCCAGAATTAATCGAGCACCCGGTACGTATGTAGCTATGTAGCTATTAGAGGTGTGCACGAGCCGAGCTTTGGGCTCGACGAGCCTAGCTCGGTTACGAACGAGCCGAGCCGAGCCGAGCCTACCTAACTTGGACGAACGATACCAAACACGGCTCGAACCATAAAGTTACTATGCAGCATGCATCTTGCGTACTTCTTTCGTTTTATTTTCAATTTTTTCATATATTTACCCTGTTTTCGTTCAATACGCGTCATTTTATTAATAATTTTAAAATTTTATACCAAAAAGGAATGAAAGTTGGGATTATTGGAAGTGGCCAAAATTAAATTTTTTTGATTAATTCAATAGTTTTCTCATTTTTAAAAAATCGAAAAACAACTTCAGAATTGCAAATTTTCAAACTTTTTTCAGTCTGTGAAATGTGGCATTTTAAAATTTATTCTTAAATCATTGTTGAAATTGAAATTGAAAAATGTTAATTTTTTTTCATAATTATTTCAGGATTTGCCATATTTGAAATACTTACACAATTTCAAAATATGTCTTGAATTTTATAATTCAATTACTTACGCTAAATTTAAAATGTGGTAACTCTATTTTCTTTATTTTTTTTTTACAAAGTTTACATCAAATTATCAAATTTAAAACTTGAAGTTTTTGTATTATTTTCGAAATAGGTATGACCTCTTCAACTTTTTCGAACATTTAGTAAATTTTAAAAAATTCAATGTTTTGAACGTTTTCAAATTTGAATTTCAAATTTTCTAAAAAATTTTCAAACAAACTGTACCAATGGCCCCAAAAATGACAAATTTAGAAAAATGAATTTTTCTCTCTGGTTTCTATGTTTTCCAGATCACTTTTTACAATTTTTTGTAACTCTTAAAAAAATATGTCCGATTTTCGATCATGAACTAAAATTCTCTTTGATTTAAATTTTTAATTGAAAAAATTCTGTAAGAAACGGAGAACATGATTCATGTACCCACACAAAGCAGGTCATTTTCTGAAGATTTATCACATAATAGACGATATACAGTGTTAAATTTTATTAATACAAAGTCAATATGCTGTAAAAAACTACTGTGGCCAACCGCTGTATTCTTATCTTTTCGTAATTGTTAGTGAAAAAGTTGTGGGCTCGGGCTCGACTCGAGCTCGTTCGGTTACTAAGCTTGGCTCGGCTCGGCTCGTTCGTACCTGAGCTCGGCTCGTTGTTCACGAACAAAAGCTCGGCTCGTGCACACCACTAGTAGCTATGTGTATGTACCTAGTACCTGATACCTCCCTATCCCTACCGCTACCGCTACCGCTACCGCTACCTCCTTCTAAAATAGGTACCTACTTCTGTTCCAGGTACACGGTGCACTGCACATCCAGGACTACTACGACGACTGCGACTTCCACCCCTGATTTCATTAGTGTGGCGGGGAGAGCGGGTGGGGGAGGGGGTAACGACGGAACGCTAATTTTTACATGTTACGACGAATTTTCAATTTTCCATTCGCATTTTCAATTCGCCGTCATTTTGTGCAACTTTCGAGTACTGTGTGAACTGTAACCTCGACAAAAAAAGAAAAAAATCGCCAAAAAAATTTGATTCGACGTCATTCGGCATCGTTTGATGAGCAACCCCTCTACACGCGTGCAAAATTACTCGCAAAAAAAAAAATAATAATGGAAAACCCCGAAGGCGAATTTTTGCTCGACATGAGGTAGAATACTCAGTATATTATGCAATGAGGGAGATGAAGTGATTTTCGACGAATTTTGAGGTTTATTGCCCGAGCGAAATAATAATTCAAAACCGTCGAAAATCATTGATCTCCCGAGTTGCATACGATATTATTTTTTTGTTGTAGCCGGCCATACGTAGTACTGTATGGAACCGGGATTAGAGACTATAGCCTATTCCGAATAAGAAGGTTAGTACTAACACATTCGGAAAAACTGAGCGATTTAAGACCTCACTAACCACATATTAGATACTCATTAACATGTGTTTGTAAAATACATATCAAGCTCACTGTTCTGTAAGTCGAAGCATACAAGATTGTACATTCAATCAATTGTTTTAAAATAATCGGATAAATAATTACTTAGGTACCTACATTTATTCTTTGCCGAATGTAAGTACATAATTATTTATCCGATTATTTTAAAACAGTTGATTGAATGTACAATCTTGTATGCTTCGACTTACAGAACAGTGAGCTTGATATTTTACAAACACATGTTAATGAGTATCTAATACATATGTGGTTAGTGAGGTCTTAAATCGCTCAGTTTTTCCGAATGTGTTAGTACCTTCTTATTTGGAATAGACTATAGTACCAACTACCAACGTATAGTCCAGCGCGCGGGGGATACCTAACACCCGGTCTCAGACCCCTTAAATGTTCATCGTATGCAACCATTTTTATACTTAGGTACATGAAAATTTGACGTGTAGTATTTTTTTAAAAATTGATTAAAATCGTAAATTCAAGTATGTACATATCTAGGATGGTAGAAAAAAAGATTTGCAAAAAAAAATTGTGGTATACACTTTTTGCCTAACTTCGTTTTTGAAGGGGCTGCAGTAATTTTAAATTTTCGTAAAATTCAATTTTTTTTTCACGTTTGACCGAAATGCAAAAAAATTTGTGGTATACACTTGTTGCCTATCATCATTTTTGAAGGGGTTGCGCAGATCGAAATTTCAATGAAATTGACGAAAAAATCAATTTTTGACGAAAATTTAAAATCTCCGAAGACCCTTCAGAAATGATGGTAGGAAAAAAGTGTATACCACAAATTTTTTTGCAATTTTTTTTTTCTATCGTTTCAGGTACTTAGATTGATCATTTCGGTCAAACGTAAAAAAAAATTGAATTTTACGAAAATTTAAAATTACTGCAGCCCCTTCAAAAACGAAGTTAGGCAAAAAGTGTATACCACAATTTTTTTTGCAAATCTTTTTTTCTGCCATCCTAGATACCTACTTAAATTTACGATTTTAATCAATTTTTAAAAAAATACTACACGTCAAATTTTCATGTATAAATGGTTGCATACGATGAACGTTTAAGGGGTCTGAGACCGTGTGTTCGAAGCTCCCCGCGCGCTGGACTATACATAGGTTTAGGTACCTAGCACCTACGTTGGTAGTACTAGTCTCTAATCCCGATTCCATACTACCTATGGCCGGGTAGTGTGAGTAAAAGGCGAGTTTGAGCACTCGAGCGATTCGCGAGTGTGAGTGAAAGTGCACTTTTACTCACACTACAATGAAAAAGTATGTATAGAATCATGAATCAATAATCACGCGCGATAATACTCGTGTACGTAGAAATAGAAAATACACGTGCGAATTTTCATTCGAGGCAAACTCGGTAAGCAATATTATACATATATGTAATGTACTATGTATGTAGCTGTAGAACGTAATCGTAATGTACCTATTAAGGTCAAGCGGGGTAATGAACAACACTTGGCAAAAATTTACAACAAAATTATTTTCGAGAGTCCATAAAATGACTTGCACATTATTTTCAATGGAATTTCTATAATCTATACACTTATCAGCAGAAAGAGCATTCTTTTAGCTACAATTTGTGATAAAAAGAAATCGGATATCTCAAACTGACTTCTTTTTATCAACTGTTCGCCATTACCTCTCCAGGATTCGTCATTACCCCGGTAGACCGGGGTAATTAAGAACATCCATTTTTTTTGTTGTATTTTTTTTTTTCAACAAACCAGCAAAATGAACATTGCTGAATTTAAAAGACAAGTAAAACAGTAATTTATCAATTTTTTCAACCCACCATTTGAGAAAAACTGAATTTTGATAAAATAGGCGAATAACATGGGAATAAACGTAGGTATGTATTTTTTTTCTTCTTCTTCAATAAACGTCATTTTGAACCGAAATTTCGGAATTCTGATGTTCGAAATAACAATTATCAATATTTTGAGGATGTTTCGATGTTTACTTTCAAAACCATCGTTACGGCATTGTAAAAATCACACCATAATCACACTGTTCCCAATTACCCTGAAAATGAAAATTACACTAGGGTAATGGAGAACACGAAATAAAATTATTTTGAATCGAGTTTGAACCCAGGTGTTAATTTTAAATTAATAAGGGAATGGTTATTGATCGTTCAGTAGCTTTTTGATGATATCAGACGTTTTATTTCATGTTCAATAAATTCTCAAACAAACAGGAGCCATGTTGAACTACTGTAATTTCGATACTCGTAGCATATTTTGAAAAAACTCCCCACACTCTGATAATCAATTTTATCAAGCCAAATTATAAAGCAAAGCGATGTTGACAAACTATATCTAGTTACTATTGCAGTCGTTTTCAGAATTTAAACTTTCGACAGTGGCTCAACATTCGAAATGTTCGCGATTAACCAGTGTTCCCCATTACCCCGCTTGACCTTACCTACTGGTACCTAACCTACGTAAATGTGTGTATTTACGGCAAACTGGTTATGCAACTTTATTAACGTCCGTCGCGTCGTTGTCGTTACGGAACTGAACGGAAACTTGGCTCGGCGTTGGCGAACGCGTTTTGAATCTGACTGTTCTGACAAGTGTCAAGTGGCAACTGACAACTGACAACCATATGTGACGCGGCCAGGGATACTCGATACCCGATACCCGACCATATATCGGAAACGTAAATTTCAAGAAAAACGCAATCCAAAAATATGGGGAATTTTTTTTTTGGCAATTGCAATTTGTATACCTACTACGAACCCTCTACTTTCATATGAAAACAGATGCAGGTCCCAAAAGTGCCGTGTTCTTGTTAAAAACGAGTTTTATTGGTGAAAACATAAATTCGCGTGAAAAATGACATTATAGGTAGCTTTTAAAAAAGGCGATTTTCGACATATGGCATGGTTTCTATTTTCAATGCCTGAAATTTCTGGTAGGGGTCAATGACCTAAAATGATGTAGGAAGACGTAAATAAACCATTTTCAAAGAAAAAAGTCTTTTAGGCTACGTTCACATAACATTGAATTAACGATTAAGAATCAAGAATTAAGAATTTTACCGTAAATACCAGGACGCGGACGTGAGAAATATTTGGCTACGTTTTGATGCAGTTAATTCTGATATCTGATTGGAGGTAATTGTAAGTCAATTGAAAGTAAAATTTTTCATTTCTTAATTCTTATTTCTTATTTCTTATTTACGAAGTTTGTGAATAGACCCTAACAGTACGTAATTTTTTTTCATTCATTGAAAACAGTTCCAAATTTTGTTTCGCGTTTTTCTCGTCATTGTCAATATTTTTTCAACGCGGTTTGCGCTATTCGAAAGGTACAAGTCGGTACTATTTGAAAAGCCAAAAAAAAAAAAAAAAAAAAAAACGAAAAAAAAATTTCCGACATTATGGTCGGGTACTCTCTAAATCTGAATCAGTCAAAAAACTGAAAATTCACTGATTAAACAGCGAAAAGTGTGCAACTATTAATCAGTGAAATTTGACTGTCAATCAGTGAAAAATTACTGATTCAATTAGTGAATTTTCATTTTTGAATCAATAATCTTTTATTACCTAACTACTGAAATGAATCAGTAAAAATTTCAATTCACTAATTCAATCAGTGAATAATTACTGATTCAATCAGTAAATTGAAATTTTTACTGATTCGATCAGTAAATTACAATTTTTACCGATTCAAAAATGAAAATTCACTGATTAAATCGGTAAAATTTTCACTGATTTCTTCAGTTGCACACGTTTGTCTTATTAATCAGTGAATTTTGACTGATTCAAGTTTAGAGAGATATCCCTGGCTGCGTCACATATACAAACTTGACGCGCACAAAACCCGTTTTATCGATGAAACGAACAACCAAAAAATTTCTCAAACAAAAAAGGGCTGAAAATTAAGAGTGTCGCGTAAGTACCTATTACCTATACCTAATTACCTACCTACAACGGAAAAGTGCCGCGCTATTTTAACCGCAAAGTGAAACCAAAAGAAGATACCTACATAGGTACAAAGTGAAACTCCGTTTTTTAGGCGGAAGGAGGGGAGAGGGGGAGAGGGGTCGCGAAGACGAATGGGTAGGGTGATGGTAGAAAGAAACTCGTTTAAAAAAATTTAGCAAGTGGTGTTGCGCTGTGGTACCTCTTAGGGGTTATTCGGGGGACCTCTCTGTCGACAGTTTTCCACAATGAGAGAGCTTCGCTGGCCAGAAATGTTGGTGTCCCTCCCCCCCCGCCGCCGCTAATTTGCCTACACTACATATGTACATATAATGGTAATGGTGATGGTGATGGTTACGGTATCTTCCTTTCAAGTCGGTAATCGATTAAAGTTTTAATTAGTTTTCAGTATACACCGAGATATCGACGCGAATGGAATGGAATGGAATGGAATGGTGTGTGGCGTGCCGTGCCGTGCCGTGGTGTAGATGTAGACGTCGACGTCGACGTAGATGAGAAAAAGTGCGAGCAGCGAAACTTTCAATGCCGAATGCGTTGTTTGACACTCGTTACGTAAGCTCGTCGTCGTCGGCGTCGGCGACATGGCATGGCATGGTATGGTACGGCACTCGTTCGCCCGCTTCCTTAGTCTTTACAGAAATGTGTATCGTCGTAAAATACCGTAAATAGGTAGGAACTGGATAGGTATGGTACGAATAGTGCGCGACTGCCTCTCTGCATACTGTTCGCTACGTCAAAATCTGACAGGCTAAGTATCGCGCGACGCGAATTTCAATGTTCGCCCAACGATGAAAAAGCAATTTCAATTTTCGCCTGATTCACGTTCGTCGATTTTCGAATTGGACGCCCAATTTTTATGCAAGACCGACTACGTAGCGCGCATACTTATTTGCGAATACGTGGAAGCGAAGAATGGGAGGCGGAGGAGGAGGAGGAGGAGGAGGAGGAGGAGAGCGACAACCAAATTTCGTAACGTCGCGTCGTCTACGTTTCGTTTTTCGTTTTTCGCCAAGTTACGACTCTACGAGCAAAATTCATTCGATGACACGCGACGAAACTTTTCCAATAAAAGTGAAGCGAAGCCTATCGCCTTTCGCCTATACCAGCCGGGCTAGGCTGGGCGTACTTACGTGGTAACGTGGTGGTTAGCCGGTTACGTATTCACCGCGCAAACACGTCCACTCAAAAAACACAGCATTTGCGCGACCAGATTATAGCTAGAAGGTAGGTAGTAGGTACTTGAGACTTTCTTACACATAGGCGACGAGAGCACCCGGGGGGGACGGGGACGGGGGTTTGATACCTATCATAACTTCATAAGAAGAGGTACGTCCAGGGGTGGATTTTTCTCGTGTACAGCAAACAGAAAATTTCAGCATTCAAAGGAAGGAGGTGCCCCCACGTCAATACTTTTCATCTACCTTTTTTGCACATATACAGCCAATTTTCTTGTGCAAGTACAGCATGCTGTACACAGAAACAGAATTTGCTTGTGTACAGCATGCGCAGCACCGCTGGGCTATATGTGACCTTCCAGGAGAAAACCGACCTTCTGTCCGGAAAAAAAAAATTGAAAAAAAAAAGTGTCCCAATCAATCCAAAACCATGATTATCATTTGTTTTGGATTGATTGGGACACTTTTTTTTTCAATTTTTTTTTTTCGGACAGAAGGTCGGTTTTCTCCTGGAAGGTCACATATGTAGATGCCGCCAATGGGTACGTCTACGTAGTACGTATGTACCTCGTACCTTTGTACATCTTAGGTAGGTCTAGGTCAAGATATACGACAAGTTGCGATGACCAGCGTCATTCAGACATAGGCGGATTTAAGAAAATGGATCAGGGGTGGGGGGGGGGCTAAGCCCCAGGTCAATGGTATTAGAAAATTTTTTGGAAGGGTGAAAACTGCAAAATAGATACAAGGACTGGAAATACCAGAAAAATCTTATGAAGAAGTAGGAGGGAGCTTTCTTTGACACTGTCGCGTCGCCTCAAATAATTTAAATAATTGTGATTTAATTTGTATCCGAGCGAAGCGAGAGTGAAGCTTTGAAAAATTGAATTTTTAATGGCCATAAAAGTGATTTTTTCGTACAATGATGATTTCAAAATTCCTATTTGATGTTGTTTTAGAGGAAGGAAGACGGGGAGGGAAAACGTTTATTCGCAGTCAATGGCGTTGGAAACTTTTTTTGGAGAATGCAAATTGAGGAAGAAGACTTGAAGTATAGGAAGGAATTTTTGGGGAAAGGAGCCTTCTTCCTCAACGTTGCCTAAAAACAATTTATGAACTGTGATTTTGTTCATGCCCGAGCGAAGCGAGGGCGAAGCTTTGAAAAAATTGTGTATTCCATGCCCAGAAAATACATTTTTTTCATGGTACGTACATTCGAGTTTGATTGTCAAACAGTTTGACGATCAAACTCGAAAATTTTTTGGGAGGCTAATTTCACTCTTGAGGAGGGGAGGCTAAGCCTCCCCCCGCCCCCACTAAATCCGCCTATGCATTCAGACAGACGCAGACGCGGTAAGGTACATACACATATGTAGGTAGCATACATTTGTGTAATTAAATTACAAGTAAATGTACCAATGGAATGCGCGACCAGAACCGTAGGTATGTAGTATGTAGTATGTAATGTACCTAAGAAAAAAGAAAATTCAGAACATTTGGCCGGCCGTTTTTCAAACATTCGTGGTTCGGTTATTAAGGCGGGAAGGGAACGGACAAATAAACGGGCAATGGGCAATTGGGCATACATAATATTATATTCATTATACCTATAAATTATAGGTAGATGTTGGACGTAAAGTCCGAAATAGTACCTACCTATCGCGATTGTTTCAAGTGATTTTGTACCAACCGCGAAGTGTCACCTCGTATGTACATTTATGCATGTAGTATGTATGTATGTATGTATGTATGTAGGTAGGTAGGTAGGTAGGTAGGTAGGTAGGTAGGCGGATAAGCATCAAGTATGGTTGGGACTTGAAAAAGCTTGAGGGTTTCGCGACACGCGGACACGCGGACACGCGGCACTCGGCTTCCAATTTTATTCTCGAGGACAGGTTCTGCGTATTCGTACAAATTACGAAAAGAGAAAAGAAAATGAGGGAGAGAGCGAGAGCGAGAGCGAAAAAGAACGGCTGGGACGCGGGCGTGCACAAATACACACGCAAGTAAGTACCGACCTACGCCGATGAGCTTTACCTATTTTACTCGTAGTACTGAGTACAGGTATTAAAATTATCGTTACAGGTACTTGTTGGGTAGGAAGTAGGAAGTAGGAACTAGGTACTAGGTACTAGGTACTTGGTACTTACGTATTCGGTATTTGTTGATTCGGATCGTTCAGATCGTACAGCAATCCTGAATGATCGGCGCACAGCAACCAAGACTGATTTCTAATCGAATACGGCGGCTCTCGTTTTCCGTTTTCTCTGTAGCGGCGACGACGGCGACAAAGATGGCGTGAAAACAAAAAAAAAACACAACCACAACAAATTACTCATACAATTGAAATCGATCGGGTTTCGGGTACCACCTGGTGATAGCACAAGTCGGAAATATTTCACCGGTGATCATTTTGACCGATTCAAATTAAGAGAGTAGGTAGGTAGGTAGGTAGGTAGGTAGGTAGGTAGGTAGGCACGTGCCTACGTATCGTAGAAAAATGAAAATATAATATATAAGTAGATATGCATATTCAGTACCTATATACTTATTGGAAACATTAAGTCTACGTTGGGTGGTACTGGTAGGTTGGGTACATTACATAATAGAATATACATAAGTCAGGGTGTCTAACAAACTTTCAACTCACCCACCTCCCCCTCCCCCGCCCCCTCCCCACCACCACCATCAAAAAAACCAGGACCTGAACAGGACGTTTTGAAAATTGGTACTAATAAATTTTGTATACCACCAAAAAAAATTGTAAATCTATTCGAAAAGATGTTTTACAATTGTAAGAAATAATTAGTGTACCTTTATTTAAAAAATTCAAGAATAAGAAAGATACGTAGGTCTAGCTAGGTAGCTAGGTACGAAAACATTGAAAAATAAATATGTACATACATAAATAAGGTATGAAACTGGCCCGTGGCCGGGCGAAGCGAGGGCGAAAATTTTCAACGAAAAAGTCATTCAAAAGTGTTGAAATTTCTTCAGGCACCCAGTATCATCACTCGATCATCTTAGGTACATCTACCTACATAGGTACTTACATATGTATGTACATATACGTATTACGTATACGCGTATATTTTGGCGGGTGGAATCTCAAAATTGTTACAAAACAAGACCTTAACGAAACTGACAGAACCTTTCAGTCCAAGACAGGACCACCAGGACCTGTTAAGACACGCTGGTAGGGGCATATAGATGCATCGCACCAACTCGAAATACGATACCTAGACCTACCTACCTACCTACCTACCTACCTACCTACCTACCAACCAACCAACCAACCAACCATAGGTAAGAGAGGACGCGCGATCGCTAAGGAAAGGGAGCGGAAAAGGGAGACAGACGGGAGGAGAGAAGAGGAGAGGATAGGAAGGGAAAGGAAAGGAAAGGAAAGGAAAGAGGAAAAAAGGAAAACAGCAAAACGCGGTCGCGGCGAGTAAGAGTAAAGGAGAAGGGAACGGAAGAGAGTCGCGAGTCGCGGACGACGCGACGCCAACGCCAGCGCCAATGTTTATCTAATGTAATGTTGTCACTTCAAAGGCAGAACACAATAGAGGTCGGAATGCGAGGTGCGAGGCGAAGGAGAGAGTGCCAGCATAATAGATGTTAGCGAGTCAAGTGTCATACGCAACCAACACCCAAGAACCTAACAAGGCCTTAGCGCTAACGCCGACGCTAATGCCGATGCCGATGCCGATGCCGATGCCAGAGCTAACGTAAGAAGAAGCTTACGAAGGTTAACGGCAATTAATCAAAAATATTCGGGCGCATTGGCGCGGCGCGGCGCGGCGCTAAGCTTGCTGCCTGCACTACCCAGCCATTTGTGTCGGCAAAGGCGGAGATGCAGATGCTGAGGGCGAGGATGACAAACACGGCTGCAGCTGCGGTTCCCTCCATATCACGTTTTACTTACGTTTTTACGTTAACGTTCGTTTCAACACCTTTTACCGGGCAGCGGGCACTGACGAGAGACGAGACCATCGATAAGCGGTCATCGGCGACCGGCGACCGCCGCAATGTATTAGGTACGGTATGGTACCGTACCGTACCGTACCGTACCGTACCATACCAACTGCCCAAGTACCTACCTAACAATTTTTACCCAACTACTCGGTATCCCCTATCCACGCACGTATGTTATGTATTGCGTATACCTACTACCTATATGGAGTATGGATGGCGATGGTATAGGTAATAGGTAATAGGTAATAGGTAATTAGGTATTAGGTGCAATGTACATTGTTGTACATATACATAAGACATACTTGGTACATGGTAGATGCGCACTGCGCAGGTAGTATGTTATATGTACATAATACATATGTACATGTATGATGTACTATCTACAGGTACCAATACCAAGGTACGTTTAATTGTCTATGTACTACTCTAAATTTGAATAGGTAATCGGTCAAAAATGCGATAATTGATCGACGAAATAGAGAAAATCGATCGAGTCGAAATTCCACCGATTTTGCAGTTAATCGGCGACATTAATCTTTCAATTTTCCATTTTCATTATCAATATCGAATCGGTACCTCTATTTAATCATTATTTTATTTATTCGCAGGCCCAATATCCAATTGGCGATATGTAGAATGGAGGAAAAGGGTCGAAATTTTTGCGCTTATTCCAGTTTTGCTGTTGTGAGTATGCGCAGAGCACAGTTCAAATTTTGACCCACAATTTTTTACTCAGTCGTTTTATCAATCAAACCAAAAGTTTTGGGTAGGTATCAAAAATTTTTATTCGAGCCCAGCTATTTTTTTACTTTGACACTTTTTCAAAATTTTTAAAAACGTATCTATAGAAGATTTTGCAATTTTTTTCAAAAATCTTAGTGTAGGAACGTCATTTTTTTGCCAAGGTGAATTTTGTGTTGCTTAGAATGAATCTGCAATTGGGATTTCGATTAATCAATCAGCACAGGATTGAGACAGATTTGAAAAAAAAAAAACAACAAAAATTGAAAATTTTCGAGTGTATATGATATGAAAAGTTGTTGACATAGTAGGGTTACGGGCAAATGCAAATATAAGTATATGTAAGTATGTAAGTAGATATATACCTAGACCTACATGTACAGTACACACGTATAATAGAATAGTAGGTAGAGGTACTTGTATGTAGGCAGGTAGGTACTTCTACTTACCTAATACCTACTTACATATAAAGTGTTACCTATTGCTATTGCGTATTATATATCGTAGGTATATAGGCACTAGGCACTAGGCAGGCATAGCGCATAGGTAAGGTACGTATTACGTAATGGTGATGTACGGTACACGCACACACGCAGCAGGATAGTAAGTAGTACAGTAGGTGCAGGTAGGTCTAGGTAGTAGGTATACATGTACAATACATATGTAATGTAATGTAATGTACCATGTACCTACTACCTAGACCTACAACTACGCAAACACATACATTTATTAGGTACGTACAATTACATACGTAACGTATCCAACTTACGTATCGGAACGCGAATACGTGGCTAATTAGGTTGCTCATTTAGCTGCCCCTGCCCCTGCCCCTGCGCGCCTCGATGAAACTCGACCGAAGAAAAGACGGAATTAGGCAGCGGCAGTAGGCAGAATCGAGTCGAATAGGTAGAGGTACCACGAAGAATCGGCGAAATTTGCCGGCCAATTGGTGAATTTTCATTTTTCAATACACGCAACCGAGTTTAGGTAGCGGCGCTGCTGCTGCTGCTGCTGCTGCTGCTGGTAGTGATAGTGGTTTGCTAGCCTACTGACCGTTACGTTAAGTTACGTTACGTTACGTTACGTTACCACGATATCGCATATCAATTTCAGATGCTAATGCTAATGTTGGCGTAACAACGATAGGTAGGTCTACGTGTACTTAGACGTACTTACACTTAGGTAGTCAGGTACATCTACATCTACATTTATACAATACATACATACCTATGTACATCTTACATATAATTATGTAAGATGTACATAGGTATATCGGTATATCGGTATCGGTACAGGGGTACACCGGTACACGACAATAATCGACCATGTCGAAGAATAAAGAAAGATGAAAGGTTTGCGGCGACTTACGAAAAGTGCGACGAAAACGCGATGCGATGCGATGCGATGCGATGCGAAAGAAGGAAGAATGGATTTTAGACGGCGACGGAGACGGCATGCGTTAACAACCGCACCACCGTGAACCGTCATCAACAATCAAGCAATTTCCTTCATCTTGAAGCTTTCGCAACTTGCAAAAGTCATTGTCGTATAATAAGCGCGCGTACCGCTTGTCGCTTCGTAATTAATAATTCACACTTAATTAGAGACGGGTAATTTGCAGCGGACGAACCGCCGTCGGTCGGTCGGTCGGTCGGTCGGTCGGATCGCCATTCACCAACTAACAACGTGAGGGGCGTTCGCGTCCGCGTAGTGCCCCCTTCGCGGGTATAGCTTTATTTTATAGTTTTCGTCGCGTTGGCAGCGTACACGAAGGTACGAACACGAACGTAGGCGGTAGGCCCTCTAAACTCTAAAGCAGCGCGACCATACAAGCGGACGAATATGGTTCGGGTACCTAGGCTACCTATTACCTATCAGTACCTCTTACCAATTACCTACCTAGACCTACCTACTCGTATTATAACAAAGGCGTTGAAAGGGTCTGGCCAAATAAGGCGTAAATTTGGCCCCGCTCCGATTTTCACTCTAACCCCCTTGAGTGGTGCCCCTGGATGTAAAAACATTCTAAAAAAAATGTTGACGACCCCCCCCCCCTCAAGTCCCTCCCTTTCGGAGATATGGCCATTTTATTGGCTGATTTTCAAGAATTTTCAATTCCAACGGAAGTGAACGAAATTTACTGTTCTTTGGCACAAAGTTACATCTCGTAGAGGTGTATTTATGAAATTTTTTTCAAAAATTTTGGTGCGCTTCTTCATGTCTTTTCGGCTATTTGAAGTTTTCAATCTTAAAAAACAGCATATAGGTAAGCGAAGAGCGACCAACTTGGAAAAATTCCTAAAAAAAACACGTTTATTTATGTGGAATTTCGCTGTACATTCGGTTTCGGCCGATTCTTTGAACTAAGGGCCGAAAAATGCGAAAAACCGTACAGAAACGTTGTTATTTTAGCAGATTTTTCAAATTTTTAGCGTTTTATACAGAAAGAAAGGGGCAAATGAAAAAACCGATACCATATTCGTGTTCAGCAGGTCAAAATACCTCGATAGACACCCTTTTTGCAAGCGTTTTGCTTGCATTTTTAAAATTGACCTTTTTTCACTGATTTTTCATGATAAAAAAGCTGAAAAGGGGTGAATTTCGAGACCTCGGGGGTATTTTGACCCACTGAACACGAATATGGGATTGGTTTTTTCATTTAGTCATTTCTTCCCTGAAAATTCGCCATTTTTAAGCTTAAATCGGATCTTTTGAGCAATAAGAATTAAAATTAAAATACAAAGTGAATAATGCAATATTCTTATTCTACGACCCAAAATTGGTCAAAAATTGAATTTTCCTGATTTTATACAGAGTCACATTACATACATATGCCAAATTGTTATGTATCGCACTTACGTTAGGTCTTCGTCATTGAACCGTGCCAAAGGGATACCTACAAAGCAAGCTGAGTGACCAGAATCATTTTTTGCAAATTTTTGACCAGCAGCAACATAGAAGATCGAGATCGAAAAAATTTCGCGAGAACAAGAGCAGGGCATAAACGATGATTGGATTTGTTTTCAAATTTTTAATTTTCATTCTGGCATCTTATTGCACCTCACAAAATTAATTCATTCGTTATTGATTATGTCATGAGGGAGGAGGGGAGGGGAGGAATCAGGAAAATTCAATTTTTGACCAATTTTGGGTCGTAGAATAAGAATATTGCATTATTCACTTTGTATTTTAATTTTAATTCTTATTGCTCAAAAGATCCGATTTGAACTTAAAAATGGTGAATTTTCAGGGAAGAAACGACTAAATGAAAAAACCAATCCCATATTCGTGTTCAGTGGGTCAAAATACCCCGATTAACACTCTTTTCGCAATTGTTCCTCTCGAGGTCTCGAAATTCACCCCTTTTCAGCTTTTTAATCATGAAAAATCAGTGAAAAAAGTTTATTTTGAAAATTCAAGTAAAACGCTTGCAAAAAGGGTGTCTATCGGGGTATTTTGACCTGCTGAACACGAATATTTTATCGGTTTTTTCATTTGCCCCTTTCTTTCTGAGTTTCTGTATAAACCGCTAAAAATTTGAAAAATCTGCTAAAATAACAACGTTTCTGTACGGTTTTTCGCATTTTTCGGCCCTTGTTAGTTCATAGAATCGGCCGAAACCGAATGTACAGCGAAATTCCACATAAAAAAACGTGTTTTTTTAAGGAATTTTTGCATGTTGGTCGCTCTTCGCTTATATGCTGTTTTTTAAGATTGAAAACTTCAAATAGCCGAAAAGACATGAAGAAGCGCACCAAAATTTTTGAAAAAATTTTCATAAATACATACACCTCTACGAGATGTAACTTTGTGCCAAAGAACAGAAAATTTCGTTCACTTCCGTTGGAATTGAAAATTCTTGAAAATCAGCCAATAAAATGGCCATATCTCCGAAAGGGAGGGGCTTGGGGGGGGTCAAAATTTTTTTTAGAATGTTTTTACATCCAGGGGCACCACTTAAGGGGGTTAGAGTGAAAATCGGAGCGGGGGCCAAATTCACCCCTTATTTGGCCAGACCCTTTGAGCAATTTTTGTTCACCTTTTCCCTTTTCCTCGTTCGACTCCACTCGACATTCATGCGGGTACCCAAGCCCACGCCCGCACCCAGGTACGCGTACGCGTCCGCGAAACTTTACCATTATAGTGGTCAATTATTACCAAAAAAAAAAAAAACAAAAACAAAAACAAAAAACAACCATCGCCAACTATTATTTAAAAAAAAATGTATGTTTCAAGTGATTCAAATCAGCTGATCATACGTACAATAACATGTAAGTAGGTACATGTACAGTGTTTGAGCCCAATTTCAAAATTGCAGTCCAGTTGGCCGAAAGGTTAGGTAAGAGGTACCTAAGTGTAAGTACATAACATAAGGTATTATACATAATATGTAGCTTGAGACACGGAAGGGACTCTGGTTCGAGCCCCGGGTTCGGCAAAATTTTCAAATACCTAATTTATGTAGCTAGGCAGTCACACAAGCAATTTTGTGAGTGACGATGTGACTGACTTTCCGATTGGTAGTTCAAAATTCGCAAGTGCCATCACGTGACTGCCAAAACGCAACTAATGCTACATGGAACGTGACAACTGAAATGACACGTTATAGTTTTATGAATTTTTGCCATTCGGCGCACACGCTCTGTAGACCTGCCTGCCTGCCTGCCTACCTACCTACCTACCACAGATACCTACTTTGTACCAAACCAACTACCAACACCTGCATGTACATGAGAACCTATTGAAATTTCCGAGCAGGACACGAAGGAGGGAGAGAAAAAAACAACAACAACAAGAAAGGACGCCGCGTCATTACACGAACAATGGCAAAAGTAAGCTCGCTCGTGTAGTCTGTCATTTTGGGAATACATAGAAGGACGGCGGCGGCGGCGGCGGCGTAAGGTTTGCGAAAACGATTTAAATTAAAAAGATTACGGCCGTCGGGTCTTAGGGTTGACTACGGCTACGGCTACGGCTACGCGGTGAAAATTTTTTGTATCGTTACGCGAGACCGAAACCGACACCGACATCGTGCCGTACGCATACATCAAGCTTTTCTAATCGTATCCTGCTCGTCATATCTGTTATGGCCGCAGGTCGTAGGTCGTAGGCTGTGCGGGCTGGACGTGGCGCGGCGCTGTACGATTTTCACGCGAGCTTAAAACGTTGACAAATTAGTCCTTTTAATTTTAGACCGCGCGCGCCTTGACGACGACGTCTCCGTTCTCGTATCGTATCGTATCGTATCGTATCCGTATACCAGTGAAAAAATTTCGACTAACGACCGTTACCGCTATTACACATTTTACGTTTGCCTCGTCTCGCCTCGCCTCGCCTCGCCTCGCCAACCCTTTTGACACGCTACGCAGTACGCATCTCTCCTTTACACACACACACACACAGTTTGGGGGAGGAAAAAACAAAAAGACGCGGAAACGAAGAACAGAAAAAAACGGAAGAAGAAAAAGGTTGCTCGCACACAGTACGCAATATTACAAACATATATAAATACCTATATAAATAAGTACATACGGTACTACGAAATACTTTTACGTAGACGTACCTTACTACCTAACTACCTAGTACCTACTACCTACATTTATACGGCGCGACGCGGCGCGCGGCGGGGCAGGGAAGGGCGGCATAAGTAGTAGCCGTAGCCGTAGCCGTAGCCGTTGCCTACAGTCAAATGAGGCTACGCTACGGCTACACCATAACTGCATGCGCGGGTATGCGGGCGGGTGCGGGTGCGGGTGCGGGTACGGGTGTGGGTGGATCTGGAACAGTGACTGCTGGCTAGCGAGATGGTGGATACGAGACGAGTTACGGCGCGACGGTGGCGGGGTGTAACGGTCGTCATTGAGAAGCTGCAGCAGAAGGACATCGCATCGTATCACGGTAAGAGAGTAATAAAGCAAATGGACAAAAAGACGATCGGCTAAAAGAAAATGCAGATTAAATATTTTCCGCTACGCCAAAACCCAAGACCCAAGACACTGCGTTGCGGCGCTGCAATTTGCGGCGGCGGCGGCGGCGGTTGCTAAAACGACCAAGACGACGACGATAAGGGGACAAACAACACGCGGAAAGAAAACCGAAACGCGACCGACGGTAACGTACGTGTGATTTATGTATCTAAATCACTGGGGCAAATGTTTCTTCGGTCGGTCGCAGCGAATTTAAAAGATGAGAAAGGGTGTAGTTTACTCATAACTCAAAATCGTCGCTTATACGACGTCCTCGTCCTCGTCCTCGTCCCCGTCCTCGTCCACGTTGTCGTCGTCGCCGTGAATAACGCGCGAAACCGAACCCAACAGAAGAACACCGACATCAAGCTATCGCCGCGGCCGGCCGCCTTCCCTACCTTCCTCGCCTTCCCCACCTAGGGGCTAGGATACGGATGAGAATACCGAAACAGTAAGATGCCTAATACCGCGCCGCGTAGATATGTAATTATGTATGTAGAATTTTATGTAGATGTACCTACTCTCTAAACTTGAATCAGTGAAAATTCACTGATTAATAAGACAAAAGTGTGCAACTGAAGAAATCAGTGAAAATTTAACCGATTCAATCAGTGAATTTTCATTTTTGAATCGGTAAAAATTATAATTTACTGATCGAATCAGTAAAAATTTTAATTTACTGATTGAATCAGTAAGTAATCACTGATTGAATCAGTAATTATTCACTGATTGAATTAGTAAATTTTGATTTTTACTGATTCATTTCAGTAGTTGAAAAAAAATTACTGATTCAAAAATGAAAATTCACTGATTGAATCAGTAATTTTTCACTGATTGACAGTCAAATTTCACTGATTAATAGTTGCACACTTTTCGCTGTTTAATCAGTGAATTTTCAGTTTTTTGACTGATTCAGATTTAGAGAGTAGACCTACTACCTATTACGTTACGTTACGTTGCGAGTATCTACATTATACATACTCGTACACTACATACACGTAGGTAGAGCTACATATTAATACGTATGTACATGTACCCTACCTAGCTACCAACTAGAGATATGTACTATGTATGTATATGTATAGTTTTACGTTCGGTACACAATACACTATAAACACACGCACGCACAACCCATTTTAGCATACTGACGCGATAGGAGTAGGAGTAACCATTGGTCAACGCAGGACAATACCAGCTCAGACACACACAGTCACGAATACGGTGTCGGTTTTCGTCTCGCGAAACTAGTTGTTCCGATATTAGCCTTGGAAAATTCGAAAAATGGAATGGAAAATTGCGATTTGCAAGTTTCGTTTTCGGGATATTCTCCCGGAAAAGTCGAAAAATTTTGATGGGACAGTGGCATGGAAAATTTTCATTTACCAAATGCGCTTGAATTGAATAATGTATAGGTAGATTTTGGGTTGCTGAGCACGAATCTGAGATCGGATTTTCGAATCGGATATTCGTTTGACCAATATTTACAAGTTTATATCGGGTTCTTCCGATGTTTCCGGCGGGCCTCGGAAACATCCGAGGCCGGATTCGTGTTCAGCGACCAAAAATCTACCTACAAACTCAATCCAAGGGCATTTGGTGAATAAAAATTTTCCGTGCCACCGTTCCCAAAATATCTCGACTTTCCCGAGCAAATATCTAGAAAACACGACTTGGAAACCGAAAACAGACGTCAGATTCGTGTTCAGCGAATGAAAATTTTCAAGGTTGCGTATTTAATATTTAAAATTCGAAAAATTTTGATGAGACAGTGACGCGGAAAATTTTCATTGTCCAATTACGCTTGGAATGGGTATATCTACCTACAGGTAGATTTTAGGCCGCTGAACACGAATCCGGCGTCGGATTTTTGTTTATACTCGAAGGTTGCGTTTTAGAGATATTCGAATCGCTTGGAAAGATTGAAATTAAATTGCAATAAACGACCAAACGAATGACCGAATCGAATTCGTGGTGCTAGTCCTTTGGTTCTAGCAGTACGAAATCAATTCTATTCTGTTTCTTTTTAGCGTCCTATCACTAAAACTGCACTTGCAACACGTTCATGATTCCAGACCTTTTGAGGCGAGTTTCGTTCCAATCGGTGAAAGGACAGATTTTACTACCTGACCTGGGCAGCTTATTTTCAAAAATCGCCAACATTTGAGAAATGAACTTCAGCAGCGTAAATTTTTGGTATGGGGGGCCTAAATTATTATCAACTTCCGATTTATTTTTGTTCGAGCTCAAACCTCAAAATTCTTCTTCGTGTAGTGGCAGTTCCTTTGTAAGTTCCATAATGATTGAGAAGAACAAATGTTTTCACGTGAAAATCATCAACTGCCTGCAGTGGCGTCGGAAGCCTTTTTATTGGGTGGGGGGGGGAGGAGCAAATATGAGAATAAAGATTTGAAAAATCGGTAGGATTTTCGGGGAGGGGAAGGGGCAAAACTGAACTTTTTTTCGCATTTTTGTCTTCGATAGTTTAAATAATTGTAATTTTGTTCATGCCCGAGCGAAGCGAGGGCGATGTGAGGACGAAATGAGGATGAAGCTTTGAAAAAATTTAAAATTCAATACCCAAAAAAGATGTCTAGTTTTCTTTCCGAGAGTTACATTTTAGAGCGGTCAACCGTCCCACATGGAATAGCACTCTATCGTTTATTACTCTATGATAAGTACATTATAACATTTTGTTTATTTACTTGCTCTTAAATTTTTCGAATTTCCGTACCTTATACTTGATTTTAACGTAAATATTCACATTTCGACTTTTACAAAAAAAAAAAAAAAAAATCTAAACAAAAAGATCAGAAAAGAGCAAAAAAGGAAAAATGAAAAATTTCCCGTTTTTCGAATTCTAATGATTTTCAAATGAATTATAATACCGATTTGAAATAACCCAATGATTTAATTTTAAAAATTAGTTCTGCCACTGATTGTTCTTCGACAAAAATCATAGGTTCTCTTGTGTTGTACTATGTAAAGTAAATATTATATAGTAATCGTCTGGCTGACAAATTTCGATGTCCAAATTCGTAATGAAATAAATAGGTACTGTTCACGTTTCATTCATTTTGCTCATTTTTTCACTTTTCTTATCGATTTCTTGAATTTTCGACATTAAATTAGAATACTTACTGCGTATTCTAATTTCAACGTTCTTACAAAAAAAATGAATAAAAATTTAAAAAAAAAAAGGAAAAAAATAGGTAAGTACCTACGTTACCTATTAAAAAACGAAAATCGAAAGTTTTTCTTTTTTCCAACCCCTGGTAGCCCTACTACGTTACGTCTGGCATCGAGCAGACTTTTAAGAACCGGCGGCTCCGAGTCCACTTTAAATTTGACAAGTTGACAAGAATAATTCTACTACCAAGTCTGCGTACCTGTATACATTTTTACATTTACACATCGAGCATAACCATCAACTACTGCAGCCGGCTTACCCTTCCGGAACATTACGTACCCAGAGTACCTACTACCTAAATACCTACCTAGTCACCTACCCTTTTTCCCCCTTCATTTTTTTTTCGCGCAAAAATATTTATCGGTATGAAAAGACTACTATCAATCCGAAGCGCACACCGCCTGCACCTCCTTACCCACTGCAACTACCTAGACCTACGCAGTACGCAGTACGCAGTACGCAGTACGCAGTACGAATCGACTTTCATTTTTTCACAAATAAACGCAAAGGTATAAGTAAGTAAGATAAAAGTTATGTAGATGCACCAGCCATTATTTGCATACGAGACGAGAAGACTCGTCATTTACTTTAGCATTTACGCAGTTCGGTTTCGCAGCATTGACCATTGAGATCGAATTCGAATTCTTCCCGACCCAAGCATAGTACCGGGTGACCGGGAAGTACATACCGAAAAAAATTTAAAATTTCAGTAAAAAAAATTTAGTGGTGAGGTAATCTTTTTTTTCTCATATTCTACTAAAATAGACTGTCTTCTAATCTCTGCATAAGTTATTGCTCGAAGAACCTCAATATGGAGGGGTCTTTTTTAATGAAACGTTTTTGTTTTATTTTTATTTTCATTTGTTTTTCCAAACATTAGAAATTTTATTCATTTTTTTAAATTAATTTTTAATTTTTGGTAATTTAATACGCCCCAAAAATTTTCACGTTATCACAGTCCATTGTACTTTACTTCAATCGCCTGATAATCTTCATTCATGAAAATTCGAGCTTTTGCCCTATTACCGTTCAATAATTCAAATTTATCGTTGAAAACATCATTTCTGTCGTTGAGGGAGTTGTCGTGATTAATGAACAACAACAGTCGTGGTGACAACCTACATATTTTAGTCGTTACAAAATTAACCGTTCCAACCGCCTAATTTGCCGTTAACATCACTATTTACTGTCGTAACACTTGACTGTCGTTCAAACCTCCTTTTTTGTCGTTCGATTATATATTTCCCGTCAAAAATCATTAAGTAGTTTTTTCTGACAAAGTAGTAATTTATTGAGGAATCGGTGATTTTTGACTTGAACATTGATCAAAAATTATCAATTTTTTTTTGAAAAAATACTGTTTGAAAAACGAAAAAAAAGCACTTTTTAAAATATTTTTGCAATAAAATTTTTTTTCCGAGCATAAGGAAATTGGGGGGGGGGAGGGTATCTTTCGATTAACAAATTCGAATGCCTAAAGTAAAAAATTTTCGAGTTTTTGGGCTTTCTTGTTTTTCTTGCTGGTAGACGGTATAGTTGGCTTGCCTACAATAACTACATACCTATATGAACTTTATCAATAAGCGTATGGTTCTGTTTTCATACCTGATGAATTTGCGCCACGAAGTGATGAATTCTTTGTTGATTAAATAAAACACGTTTTCAACGTCAACGTCGACAACGTGACGATAAACAAGCTGTGGCCTACAGCGATCCGCATACAAATCGCCGAGAGCTTCTTTTTGCATGACTGCTCCAGTCTTGTACATATCTTTGGCTACTTCCGCCTCTGAAGCAATACTCTGCAAAACAACACAAAAAACGTTTAAGCTCGCATACACACACGTTCTTCCATCAGGAATACCTAATTGACAAAAATGGAACAGTTGACGAAAAAAAAAAGGGGGAGATATATCAATTAATAGTATTAATCAATCGGTACAGAATATTTAGGTTTCTGTGATGCGCAACGTTAGTCATTCAAATCGTTTCGATTAAAGAATAAAAATTACAGTCACGTATGTCTGGACCAATCGGGAAATTGAAGATTGCTCTGCGATTAATCGACGCTGATCCGATTAATATAATCGGGAGGGGAGGGGAGGGGAGGGGGTAAAAATTGATAATCGTATCAAGATGGCAATTGGTCAACGGTACAACGAACGCGCCGCAAGAAAGGTGCGCTATCACTGCTATCGAGTACCGGCAGAACATTTCCGCTCATTACAAAACCCTGCAAATGCCCAACGAAAGACTTAGTTTCGACATATTTCTGATAATATACGCCCGTAGTTGCGCCACCTTCACTTTTCATTTCGTCAACGTTTAATCCTAAAACACGGGAAAACGATGGAAAAATTACCTTACACAAACCGCAAGGTTGACTCAGTGACGTGAATTCGTTGACGTGAGGAAAGTATTTCTTCAGCACGCGCCAAACTTGTTCGGGAACCAATTTGCGACTGTTCTCTTCCGCGCATAAATTACCTGCCAAATGATGGGGGAGAGGGGAAAAAAAACTAGAATCGCGTACAACATAATTCGGCAATACAAAAAACGATACTTAATCGGAAACAATAAGCAAACGAAAATGACTGCAGCATTACCGTGAATACAAAGTAAATCGTCGTTGAATTTCGTTTCCGCGTACGAACTGTCGTCTTCATCGTCGACGACGCGTTTGGCGCGAAACGCAGCCGCCGCTACACCGTCGCCATTGAGTCGCGTTTGCAAATCGCCAGTTCGGTGCGACAATGACGCTACGGTTGTCGCTGTTGCCGTTGAAGTCGCCGCCGGGACTTGGATCGCGTTATTCTCGTTTTTGCCATCGTAGTCGTCGTCGCCGCCGCCGCCATTTTCGACCGCGCAAGCACCATAACTAGTAGCTTCTTGACGTAGCTGGTTATCGCGGTGACGGAGACGTTGAAAAGGTGCGCACAGATGACGGCGTCCAAGCCCCGGGCTGGGTTTTTTACGTCGTGTCATTTCATTCTGCTGGTTCAAGTGGTAGACCTTATCTTCGTCTTCCTCGTTGTTTTCACCGCCGTCGTTGTAACCGCCGCCGCCGTTGTCGTTGTCGTCGTCGTCGTCGTCGCCGCTGTTTTCGTTACGATCATCTTCATCGCCACCTACATTTTTGTTGCACTCGTGATCATAGTCGACGTCGTCGTCGTCGTCGTCGTCGCCATCTTCCACATCGCCACCATTGACATCTTCGTCCTCATCTTTATCGATGTCGTAGTAACAACCGAACTCGGCGTTGAATACGGTGTCGTTGCGACCACGACGACGATTACGACGGCGATGATATTGATTATGATGATGATAATGACGGTGATGGTGGCTGTGTTGGTTGTCGATGTTTCCACTGCCGTCACCGCCTCCTTCGCCGCTTTCAAAGAATACCGACCCGTTACCCTCGATTAGCTTCGTGCTGCGTTCGTCGACCGCGTTAGTGTCGTCTGCCGAGCTGGTTTGCAACGTTTTGTCTCGATTTTGCAGAAAATTATGATAAGCGCCGTTATACGATGATACAGAAGATGTCGATGTAGCCGAGGTTTTCGTCATCGACGTCGTTTCTGGCTCGCAACGCGCCTCGTCGCAGATATTTTTAACGCGACCCAGAACATTTTTCAGCGGTTCGCATAGCTCGCGCAAAACCGGGTCGTTTTTGTTGGCGTCGGACACCGAACAGCATTCCTCCAATTTGGAAAGTACTAAAAATCGTGGCGAACAACGACGCTGGCATTCGTAAGCGTTATCGTCGTCCGCAGATCGATGTTTCGGGCTCGGCTTCGGTTCCCGCTCGGTTTGACCTTGTCCCACTCGCGTGCCTGCCTTTTCGTAATCGGTTCGGCCGTTCGTAGCTTGGCATTGCCGCGTCGTCTCGTGCGGCACCCTCGCGCGGTTATTCGTAGCGGTCATCATTTGTTTTGGCTCCGCGCAAGTCGTTTCGTTTTCTTCGCTTTTACACAAGATCGTAACCGACGCAGCAGCGGCTGCGGTGGCGACAACGTCGACGCCACTCGTCCCCTTACCGGGTTTCATTTCGGCGTTGTTCAGCAAAGATTCGATTCTTTTACGGTCCAGTACTCCGTTATCTAGATTTTCCAACGCCATCCTTCGCCAACTTCGTAACGAAAGTTTTCCTACCCAATATCCGATTTCGGACCTGCGAAAATACAAATCACAGCTTAAATAAACTGGGAAGGAGGCGCTCCTTCTTCGGGACGTCAGGAAAAAAAGGAAGAAAAAAGGTTGCCCAAAGTGCATCATCAGCTGAGTCGTCGCCAGCATTAAAATATTCGCAATCAACTCTTACCTGCAGCATGTAAATTTTTCACGTTTCGCGAATCGATTTGGAGAGAAAAAATGGGTGGGGGGGGAATATTTCGACAAAAATATAGAAAACTCGAAAGCGAAAATGCGCTGCCCCGTAGTCATCGACACTGGACGTCTCGAAGACAGATGAACGACACGCGACGCGACCTACCCGACGCCGTGTCATGACAAGCGAGAGTAGTGAGCAAGCAGCCAGCAGCGGACGCAGACGGTGTGTTGTCCGAAAGTCTTGGATTATCATCGAGAAACGACCCGACATAACGGCGATTACACAACAATCAGAATCAGAAAGCACATAGTATCCTCCTAATCGACTGCTGCTAGATGCTCGTAACATCAATTTTCCTCATCTTCCCCTTCTATTCGCTTTCATTGTCTTCCCTTCCGAAATACACGCATGGTAGATACTCATGGAAATAGGTACTAGGCAGGTGTAGATGTGAACACGTAGGTAGGTGGATAGGTAGAGGTACCAACACAAAGACATACTTACTCGCAAAATTTCGTTTTCAATTTATTCGAGATAACTTTGAATTCGTTTTGAATTTGGTTTTTCACGCGTATTTTCAGGCATTTAGCGATTACACAATCATGACAAAGAAAATCGCTGTACTTGAATCTCGGTTCGCCGCCGTATCTTTCGAACAATTTATCAGCCTGAGCAAAAAACAAACAAACAAACAAACAAACAAACAAAATAGAGCAAACCGCAAAACTAGATTATTACTACAGGCCGTCACAATAGCCGGAACGTTATATCGAAAGTATCGGTCGGTGTCAGCAGGTATTCACCCTCGCGATATCAACTTGACTCGTTCGTAATATCGCGTCTCGCCGCGATTTTTTCGCTACCAAGTCGGGCGAAAAAAATTTCTAGCGCATCTTATCGCCTGCGGGTACCACACAAACGATAAGGAAAATGAAAATACGTTCGCCGAACAAATACGATTCCCATTGATTTCTCTTACGGTGGGTACCCAATACCCGCCGCGACGGGCGAGGATGAAAACCGAAAAGCACCTTCGAGTTCGAGTACGAATTCGACTCGATTTTTACCATTTCCGAATTGATGTATTTAACATTGGACACTTCGTTAGGATTCAATTTGGCGTGACAGCAAGCGTGTTTATAATTCTCGATAACGCTATCCAGGTCCGGATCGGATAACCATCGCGTCAACCAGGACGTCGGGACCGCCTCCAAATTATCGTAACCCGATTCGATCGATAATAAGGTTATGTTGGTGGCCATCTCCAACTGTTGATGGTGATTTCGTCCCACCGCCATATCCTACAAATACACAAGTCGTCATTAGGTAGGTACACGCCAGTACACGTCCGAATATATCACTGTCGGCGAGAAAACCCGACCGACGGAGTCAAAAAAACAAACTTGAGCAATCAAGTCGAAACAATGGAAAATCGAGTTTATTCGATGTTTCGACTTGATTGCTAATCTTTTTTATTATTATTATTTTTTTTGACACCACCGGTGCGAATAAATAAGAAAACGACACGGCCAACGGAGAACAACATTGGGCGAAAAAAACGATTGCGCTCCTGCTTACGTTTGTCTTCTGAACGTCGTTAACCCATTTCTCAAACTGTAAATTTTGGTCTTGAACTAAATTTCGCAAATGCGACGGCAAGATCCATTCGTCATCGGTGGTAGAGGTAGAGGCGGCGGCGATGGTGGTTTCTTCGCGTAGCGATGTCGACTTCGAAACAACGTCGCTGCGAGTGTACACCAACATGTACGCGTTCGGCGAGTGGTATGAACCTTTGGGAGCGCGCGGTATCTTCATTTTTTTCCCGCCATCTGTGGCACAGCAAAAGAAAGCGATGAAAATTACCGCAGCAACAGCGATAGCGAGCGAAACGAAACGAAACGAAAACAAAACAAAACAAAACAAACCAAGACCCGCCACCGCCGTCGCAATGTACTTATACATAGACGTACGTCACGTGCGAATGCAGTACTACGGCTTACATTCTGAGCAGTACGCAGACTGACGTGCACGCATCGCTACGTTCGTTACGTATGTAGTCATGTACGTAATTAACTCGCTCCGTAAAGAAAGCGGCGCGACGTGGTGTGGCGAGGCGGGCCATGATTCTGAATTTCTGATTACCTTCGTATTCGTCTTCGGTTCCGAGTTTCAACTTTTTCCCCTCGATTTTTTCAACGGACTCGTCATTGAATTTATACCACGTGCCGCTCTCACTGTCGCAGATATGGGCTGTAAAATGATGAAAATTGAAACGGCGAAACGCGTGTTCGCAAATTTATGAGGGAAAAACAGTGACCAGCAAGGATAGGGTTACGTTAGTCGCTTACACACATTGCACGCCATCGCCAACTTCGGCAATAACCTTGCGTCTATCTTTCGCAACCGTTTTCACACATCATCGACGTAGTACCCGTACTGGTACGTACTTACGTAATGAACGAGAGTACGAAGGGACGTAACGATCCAAGATAAACGACCACACAAGATGATACTAACCGACGTAGTGTCCCGAATTTGCGCTTCGTCCTCCGTGCACCAAAACCGCGCTCAGATTATACTCCATGTTGCCTTTCACGTTTGGACAGAATTCGCTCATATTCAACTTGTCTGGGAATTGTACGAAAGTGTTCAATTTCTTCTTGTAACCGGTATTCCTACGCACATACCGATTCGTAAATATACAAGCATAGGCCATCTGAAGAAAAAGTGGACACCTGTATCCGCACATAACGCTGTAACACTTCCGGAGTGAATTAATTCATATTTCACTCCGGGAGGTAGGAGCGAAGATTTTCACTTGTACCTCGTACCTATGTGAAAAATTGAAATGACTTCCAAAATTCGAACACGCAGTACAAATAAAAGCAACCACCCAGCACCTCTTTCATCGCAGCCGCAGCCGAAAAAAAAAAATCTGCGCGACTGTATTTACGTGACGCAAATACACGCCACTTACACGCGTAGTAACTGTGTACGAGTAGTGCGTAACTATGAAAGTTATTTTAAAAATGTAGAGTAATTTTCTCACTTGTCAAAAACGAAACGCATAAGCTGTAAATTCAGTACGGGCGGCAATTCCGTCAACGAAATGAATCGTTGAGCGTCTTGCTTCTCTCCGCAAAGCTGACAAAAGTACTTGTCGTCGCCTTCCAGCATTTCGATATTCATAAATTCCCTCAGGCAATCTTGAATAGTTTTGTGACCTTTTATATTTAAATCGAGTTCGTAAAACGTGGACGGCCGTTTGGATTCCATTTTACACCTCATGCATCTGCGTGTAACAACAAGTCGTTGATCAATTCTCTACATTAAATAGGAACCGCCAAGTTTTTCGACATTTTATACGTCGCTCATTTGTAAACAAACCTGGTCACGTACGAATACTCCCCACAAAAATTATCTTTAATCAAGTCTCGCACTTCCTTCGCAGGCTGATAACTCAAAGTCGTTTCTAATTTGGACAGGAAAAGTTTGGAGAATTCCTGAAAAGTATGCACCATGCGACGTTGATACGTAAACGAAATAGAATGCAAAAAATGTATCCTCGCACGTGCACGTGCACGTACCTAGTACCTAGACCTACTACTACGTAGGTACGCTACCTACGTTCAACAACTAAGCACTTAACGCTAACAAAGTACACGAACGTAAGAAGCTCATGCTGAATTATTTACTCGCCTGAGCGTCTTGCTGAATGGACGTGTCCAATCGTAACGATAGAATGAAGTCGGTCGGATCGACAAATCGTCGCTCTCCGTACCTCATAACCGCGAATACAGCTTGCAGATGACCCAGAACGGATAGTGGTACATATTTTTCATCCGTAATCGTGACGTTTTGTTTCTCTTCTGGATCTTCCAGAGGATTCCACTTGAATATGGCTTTTCTGAGCAAACGGAACAAAGATCATACCGTAATAATCAGTCGCTGGTCGTGTTAGAAAGCGCGTCGCATCGCATTTCGTCAAATTTTCAGTACATCGAATGTGTACCAAAAAAAACACAAACTGTATAAACTCACCGGAAATTTTGATTGTGAAACCATAACTGCAGCAAACTATTCACGTAACAAGTGGCTCCTAAATTTTTCAAGCCCACGTAAGTACCGGGTTTCCGTCGCTCTTTCTCTGGATCGATTATATGATCGCTGTACGAGTCCTCGTGACTACCCAGCCATCTCTGTTCGCCGAGATTTGATAAACAAAATGGATTTCCCCTGCAATTTCGTCTGCAACCAAAGCCGAATGAACCCCAATTACAAGCGAACAGACGGTTTATCGACTTACAAGCGTCAAAGCTGACATCCATTTCCATGGCAATATTACCTGCATGCTCCAATTTTGCACCTGGAAAGGTTTATCCTATAAGCTGTTCGCACGTGCTCGTCAGATATTGCCAGTGGTTGGCACGTGTCCACCCATAACCAGGCGTTTTTTTCGTAAACTTCTTTACGCGTTGGGGCCATTAAAGAATTGGCACAATTTTCATACTCAGGAAATCATTTCCCTCCAAAAAGAAGTGCTCGCTAACACGCCGCCATTAAAGTTTCGGGACTACAAACTAGAAATTACTGACCACAATGTTCAAAGCACAGCGATTACACACTTGAGCAACGTTGAGCAACAATAAAGTAGTAACGCCGCAAGTGAAATTGAAAAAACTTCTCTTCGGGCAGCTTATTTTTTGAAAACTATGGGGAAAAAACAACGAAAAATCCCATTGAACATTAAAGGAAAATAGATATGTACTTGCAAATCACGAAACACTTTACTTTAAGGCGTTATTGTTTTGCAGCACTTTTCGACAAGGAAAAAATAGATAATAATATCAAAATTCACGAACCACCAGTCACGATGATATAGTTTTGGTACTTTTCGGTTTTCGCTTCACCAACGAATAGAAATAGATGAGAAATAGATACGAATGAATTACGACAAGTGCATCAATTTGTTCAACGACGAATACATGATGCTTTCAAACACAATTTCTACATTAAAATAAACATTGAAAATAAAATCCGCAATCCATAATAAAATTAAAAGTACTGAAGCGAGCGATACAAAAAAAATTCACTAGAAAAATCAGTTCATCAGATAATTTCCGTACATCAACAGTATAGTGTGCCTTAGTACAGTACGTACAACTACAAAGCTACCAACACACCAACACCAAGAATCACCGTTGTAGTATCAATCATTTTCGATGACATTGAGCCCTATGTATTTATCTCCGATTGAAAAATTAGTTCCAAATGACAGTCAGAGAGTGCACTTAAAACGCAGAAACCCAACACCCGGCCGCCCCAATTGCCACTGTGGCAACCATACCACGTGAAAATTATTTTATCATTTTTTTTGTCAACATCATGTAATATATATTTTTTATCACATCCAGTGCTTCAGCAGAATCCAGAATCATGGTAGAATGAAATGAAGGTAAAATAATTCTTTCTACTGGTTCGTTATCAAATTTCAATAGTTTTAAATCAAAATCAACAGAACCGACGTTTGAACTGGCCAAATTAAAATTCATGCAATGATATTCTATCTTATACCGCCGAAAGTGACAGTGGATCTTCGTAACTTTAACCGGTGTTGCGTCACTAGATTTGGAGATTTCTTCAAAGCGGACTTCAACAACGATGACGGCGAGATAATGACAGAAAGTGTCATACCGGGCACGGAACTTGACAAAGTTGGACATTTCATTCTGAGGTTTGTGGTGGAAATGGATTCGTTGCTGTTTTCCGACCGTGTTATTGGGTTTGTTATTTTCAGATGTTTTTGCCTAAATCGACCGGAAGTTACAGATTTTATTTTGAAGAAAGAAACGCAGTTGTTTTTGAATCGTCTACATGTACACAAAAGTAGAGAGATACGAAAATTTTGCGACGTTACGCTCAGAGATCTTTCTCAAATTGGCAGTTTGTTTCAAAGAACTAACGTTCTAACTGTACGTCAACAGAAATCCTATTTCGGTACGATGGTATTGTCAGCGTTAAGGGAAGTTTCATTTAAATTGAAGCAGAAATTACCTTGCGAACATTTCAAAAACGAGTGCCACGAAAATTGTCACCGGTACAATGTCGAAAGTGAATATTTTTAGTTAATTTTTTTCCATTTTCTTCGTTGCTCGCACACTACCTGTAACTCGACATTCGCTGTCAGTTCCATTTCAAGTATGTTCAAGTATGGTGAGACTACGTCGAATTGAATTACACCAAGGACGCGCTTTCGTACCCTGTTCCATGTGGACTACGTTGCTGGAAGAGCTGTTCCTACACCATTTCAATGTCGGTTTGTCCATGATATCATATTCGGTGTTACGTTCCATAAACTCTGACACACGATGGCAATCGACGTTTCGCGCACTCTACGATATGTACGACTGTTATCGACATCGTCCGTCCATCCGTCGCTTGCAAATTCTTCATCGACAAGTAGATGATGAAAAGCGTCACTTTCCACCGTGTATGTCTCATTTACTAAGCGTATTGCGGGAAAACCATCGGCTCACGCACATTTGGAGATATTATTTTAGTTTATTCCTGAAAGATATCGGTCTAAAATTGGAAGAATCCTTAGAATTTTGGAAGAAAGAGTATTCGAAGAGCTGCTCGGCCGGTAGCAGTTGTACGCATTCTTGGCAGCAAAACGAACGAAAATATCGATACAGCATCAGACATTTGTACGGCCTTGAGGGGGCTAAAGTAGAGAAAAGTTGCAAAAGTTGTCAACATATTCAGGTAATCACGCGAGCAGTACGTTTGTTCGTGTTGAGGTTGAAGCCTCTGCGCCTGCGCCGCGCAATTCGCGGCATTTCTATTCATGTAAGTGTAAGTACTCATTCTCAGTTTTTGATTTTTGGTTTGGAAATTTCAGACGATGCAAATTGGTATGCGAGATGAAGGCGGATGTCCTTTTGTACACTTCGACGATTCGAATTTGATATCAACGCTTTGCGACACGGTCAAGAGGAATAAAAAAGTCGTCCACGAAATCGTCGAATTAAAAAATTCGCGTAAACCTCGCGAAGCTTGCGCTTTGCACCTGAGATTTTCTTCGGAGGTGGCGTTCGACGAATGCCGTGTAAACGAAAACCTACTCTTCGAATCGCCGGCTGCGTATTACTTTTGTAAAAAGGACTGCGCCAACAAAACGTTGGAATGGTAAACGCCCAGCTCGTGCGTCTGTAATTTTATTATCAAGCCAGTGAAAAAAATATCGTTTCGATGTTTCCGAGCATCAACCGTTGTATTTATTACGTTTTCCACACATTTCGCCGCTTTTGTGATACTATAATTATTTCGTCAACATTTGTTTTTCTTTGTTTTACAATTAGAATCATTAGACTTGTGGTTTTGTCGTTATTATTACAATACGTATACCTTAGGTTATAAATAAACGCTTCACATCAATCCGAACTGAGCCACAAAATTGATCCTTACGTTACGTTACAGCGGATAATTGAACATAACGTCCTGCCGAGCTAATTCTAGCAACATGGGGTCGTCGAAAAATTTATTAATTGAAACGTCTTCGCTCAAGCCTTTTCTTCGTCTAGTCTTGATCATGAATTCCCTGGCTAAATGCGTCGCTGGCTGAGGTTCTAACGGTCTAATGACGATACTTTTATCTAACGGATCGCCCGGAACGATCTGAAGCAATAACCAGATACATCGTTCGTTACGTCCTCTGTTTTTTGTTGCTTGGGTGATGGGCGAAAAGAAAGTTGAACAAACGATAATTAAAGGCGATCAGACGACAACTTGAAACTCACCTGCCAATGATGAAAAACTGACAAACAAAATGCTTGCCCTTGAGTATGCGTTCGTAAGTCTGTTTCGAATCCGAACGAATCGATAGCTGGAATGAATGCTTTAATAGTATAAAGCGGCGAACCGGGAACCGGAGCGTCTTGGGTGACATGTCCCCTAAGGATACACACCATGTTAGATGATACCAATTATCGTGAACCACAAACGCGCGCGTCACTTACTCCCCGCGGTAATTGAAACTTTATTTCTGCTTACCTTCTTTTGGCTAATACCGTATACACTGCGGATACGCAATCAGCCGGCGCTTGGACTTCCACGAATAAATACGGTTCCATAAGACGAGGCGTAGCCATTAAAAACGCAGAATACGCCACCCTTCTCGCCGTTGGTATAATCTGACCTGCGCGCCGTGATGCGAGATTCGCCGAATTATTAATACATACATACATACATACATGAGTACACATAGGTAGGTTAGTAATACGAATTCATTGATGAAACGGCAATTTTAAAAACACCTGCATACTAATATGTATTTAGTTCATTTTGATACTTCAACTTTGGAGTCGCGTTGAAAATGATTTTGCGCGGCGATAATTCATCCTCGCGCAATTGAACGATAATTCGTAGAAACCGTAACCACTTTATTCAGCCACGAAATGTTTTTCACAACAACCGACCGCAGTCGGAATTTCAAAATCGATAATGGCAGTATTTCAATATTGAAATCGGGGTGAGAAGTTCTGCGATTATTCGCGCATATCGTATACCGCGTTGTCGTCGTAACCCGGCGCCGCTGTGAATGCTGTGATTGTCAATACTTACCACTTCCTCGATGCAAAGGCTCGTTCGCAATAACAGCATCCAAAATTTTGAACTTCACGTTTCTAATAGGCTCTTCGCATAAAGGACCTTCTCTCGTGCCCCATTGGAAACCCTGAAAAGCAAATTTAATCGATTACTAACCAGCTAAGTATTATACAAAATCCAAAACCAAACACTTTGTTCGAAAAAACGTTTTTCAACGCAAAAACGTACAGTATACGCGAATAAATACGGTCGGCGCCGGCGATACCATAACAGCACTGCCGCGCGAGTTCATTTCGTACGCGTGACCGTAACCGAAGACGCGACGAACTAAATTCGCTTTCCGACAAGTCGACCCGGCGCCCGCCATGCGCCGACACGCAGGTCAGCCCAAGTTGACTCGTCCGTTTGTCCGAAGAGATGAATCGTGCTTTCGGTCGTTGCATTATTTCAGTCGAAACGTATGTAATACGAGCAATATATACAACTTATACAAGTACCTGAACTATGGAATCTTTGACCGAACCCAATAAATGCTTATCTACTTCTGAAGGCAGCGTATCATCTACCAAAATGTTTGGACCGGTGGTGTCTGGACCGAAAGCCCAAATTGATCTCGCCGCCAACAAGTCCCAATCGTATTTAGACTGGAAAAATTCTCCCAACTTTTTTCTGCACGGATGAATCACAATAAATTACGACCATGGTACATCGGCATGTAAACCAAACGTAAATAAACTAACGCTTGGTAACCCAAGTCCACTCACCTATTCCACGTAATACTGACGATCTGATTTTCAATATCTTCGGCTAATCCTTTTTCCAACGGCTCGGCAATCATGGTAATTTTATTTTTTTTGTTCGGCGTTTCGGCGAAACACTTGAGCGACGAAGTTTCCACCACGGTTTCGCAAAATGACACGACTGGATCGGCGACTTTGATATCTGCACTCGAAAATACGTTCCGTCAATCCATCCGACCAAATTCAAGCGAATTTCCGAAGATAATCGTACTCGTAAATACATCCATACATACATACATAGTACGTATGTACTTACGTAATAGATAGCTAACGCGAGTACGGTACGTACCTATTTCCGAATACATTTTACGTAAATCGTGCATTACGCAATCTAAATAAAGTTCTCCGGTGCCTAAAACCACGTGTTCTCCGGACTCTTCGACTCTAGTATTCAGTAAAGGGTAAGACTTGTTCACTTTCCGCAGTCCGTCCAACATTTTAGGTAATTCGGATGGATTCACCGGTTCCACTAGGGTCCCAATCATAACCGACGTTACAAATTTTTAAAAATTGTCCGAAACACGCTTCGCAGCGTGTTTCGGACAATAATGGACAAAGGCATCACCTACCTGCGATTTTTATAACCGACTGAGTGTTGAATTTCAAAGGTTTGAAAATGTAGACGTCTTCGTCCAAATTCAAATCGGTTATAGTCGAGGTTTTCACAATAGGCTGATCTATTCCTTCGATCAACACCCAATTTCCCGCCGGCACTCGGTTAACTTCCATCCTGTACCTGGCTTCGTAGATCCACAATCTTCCGACCGTGAGGACGCGAGAATCCTCTTCGTCGGCCAGAGAATAATTTTCTCCTAAAAGTCGAATGTCTTGGCCGGCGTAGAGCGTACCACTAAACACTCTGGCCAATACTTGGAAAAAGGTACAATCGTCTGTCGGATACATTTTTGAACTGTGCACCATGAGGCGGCCGTTTGGATCGCAATCGAACATGTTTTGCGTCAGTTTAGTATTCAAAGAACCCGTGTAAATATTTTCAACTTTGGTGCGCGCGTTGTCGATGGGGGACGGTATATGATTTACGCACATTTCCACCAGCCCTGCAACATCAACGTGACATAACAACCAACTAGCCGTAGCGTAGATTGATGAAGGCGTAGAAAGGCAGCTACGCACGACACGCACAAAAAGACTCCGTACGGAACGCAACATATGTACATCTACGTATCTAGAAAGCAAGTAGTATCGTACCGCTGAAATCATTGAGAAATCGCCCGCAAATCAGTCTCAATAACGGACGTATATTCATTTTCATTTCCTGTTTGCTCACTCGAATGCTGAGCTCTTCTAAAATAGCCGGTAATGTGGAATCCACGTCACCTACCACTTGAGCGAACAACTTGTACAAAGGTTCCAAAATAAATTCGACGAAACTACGTTGGGCTGTGCTGTGAAGCGGTTTCTTTGAAAATTTCCTCCTAAACAAACAATTCCACACGTCACCGCTTTGTTCGCAGTAAGACGACGAGACGTAAACGACCGCGATACGCCATCGTCTCGTGCTATTCATCACGCCCTCAAATTTAGACGAAAATTTACGTTTTAGCATTGAAGTAGATATCGCCCCACAGTCTTCGAGAAAATTCGTTAATATTCAATTCAGGACAGGTGTGGCTATACAATTTCGCGAACGAACGCAAAGTAAAACACAACGAATATTGCGACGATGCGAAACACACGTTTCCCAAAATCGGCGACATCACCACTCTCGGACTTTCCTGGTCTGAATATTCGCTAAAATAACAGAATGGTAGGAAATGGAAGTTATAAGAACCGCCTGATATCAATCACGCACCGGCCACCAGGTCCCGCACAGTTGACTCACTTTATCAATCCGTTCACTTCTTCTATAATATGTCGGATTTTGTAATATGCATCCTGCGGCGGCAGCTTCAGTTCCAAAATTAATCTGTCAATCTTGTTAACGCATAACGTTACAGCCAGTTTTTCCTGCAATCGTATAAATTGGTCGAGTTGAACGATCAGAAAAATTCGTTCAATAGTTAATGGATCGCAGACCAAAGTTGCCGTTCGGATCCTTCGTGTATGTCTCTTACTTGAATGGCGTGCTTAATCAGACGTTCCGTGTTCAACATGACGCCTTCGGCGGCATCTACAAAAACGACAACACCGTCGCAAATTCGTAACGCTGCCGTAACTTCGTCCGAGAAATTTACATGACCTTAAAACACGAACGCAACCGATTTGGAAGTGTTAGTTTGTCTCCCTATCGTTCACAAATCTCACTTTAAAATTTGAAAAGACATTCGATTTACCTGGCGTGTCGAAAATGTTGAGTAAATATGATTTTCCCTTCACATCGGGCAGTATTAGAGTCACCGGCGTTGCTTTAATACTGACGCCTCTTTGTTGTTCTGTGAAAAGTGTATCTGTATAACGAAGCTCTCTTTCTTCGTTTGATTCAGAGAACGAAGGATGAGTTTGTTTGATCAAACAGTCCACCAAAGTTGTTTTACCGTGATGTAAATGACCAATAAGAGCTACATTCCTTATCAAATGAGGAGTATTCATCATATCGGCGAGAAACCTGCAGGATAGCGTGAATCGTTGAATAAGCAAACGAAACATGGAACTATCAAAAACAATATCCCAATTCTTATGTAATGTAGTATTCTTACTCCAATTGATAATTAGTTTCGGGAAGTTCCTGTTCCTTAATTTGAAACTTTTTTCGTTTAATGGGAGCAATCAATGGAACCGTCAATGCTTGAGTATCTTCTTCGTGCACTATCGCTTCTACGTCAGGACCAAAAACTTCCATCGATGTCGGATAGTACCTTTTATCTTCGTGTAAAACTACAGCCATTTGCATATCCGCGTCTTCGTCCATTTCTTCTTCGTTTTCTTCCTATTCAATACCATTATCAACCACATAGCGGATACTTACTCGTTCCAGTTTACCGTGAAAATGGAAAAATCCTTCACTCACCTCTTTGTTGCGCATATTTTTGCCTCTGGTCCTGTCATTCTCCTCTTCATCGTCGTCATCGTCGTCATCCTCTTCTTCTTCAGACTCCAATTCCGGTCCAATATAATTACCAAATTCGTCGTATAACTCAGCCGAATCCATCATACGTAATGAACAATGCGAATAAACAAGTTAAAACACCATGAAATAAAAAATAATTTCAAATGATTTTTCAGTAATCGACTCGTATCACACCGGCGGAAATTTTCAGTTTTTTTTCTGTTTTCACTTTTCAGTCAACCGGCCGGGGAGCGCGGGGAGAATATATTTTAGGCTTTTAGGATTGACGACTCACATCCGATTTTTGTTGTAGTATTTTTTTTTTTTTTTTTTTTCATTCTCCTCATTTATATTATTTTTATTTTTTTTTATGATGGCACTGAGGCACTCAGGCACTGACTGAATTTTAATTATTCTCATAATTTATTTGTAATTTTTCATTGGAAAAATAGGGAATCGCTCTTCGTTCAGTGTCTAATTTATAATTTTATAAACGGTTCCGTAAGTCAACACAGATTACAAATTCAACTTTTTCCCGTGAAAAATTCAGTGCCATTGCCATTATAATTTATTTTAAAAAAACTTGAAAAAGCCTTTAATCGAGAAGCTCGGTATCAAAACTATGAATTGAAATTGTTGAATAAAATTTAAATCTTCAAATGAAAAATACGAAAATCTGCCCCCTACACTTACTATTATTGCATGAAACAAGAAATAGTATATTATGCAATGAGGGAGATAAAGTGATTTTCGACGAATTTTGAGGTTTATTGCCCGAGCGAAGCGAGGGAAATAATTCAAAATCGTCGAAAATCATTTATCTCCCGAGTACCATACGATATTTTTTGTTGTAGTGTGAGTAAAAGGCGAGTTTGAGCACTCGAGCGATTCGCGAGTGTGAGTAAAAGTGCACTTTTACTCACACTACGATGAAAAACATATAACCGATCCGATACGATACGAATGACTGATTATTCATCACTCCCAGAAAAAGAAAAATCTATTTTTTTAAAAAAAAAACGCAAACTCTAATAATTGATTAGCGAGTACCAGTACCTATTCATTTATCTATTTAAAAAGAAGACCACCTCACCCTCCTTCTTCCAATAAATTGTCAGTGAGGAATTGTTTCTCGATCTGGAGAATAAGTACACACTCAAACTCATCACAATTTCACAACGTTGAAAATGAGCCATACCTCGAGAACAAATCCAATCTTGGACGATGGAAATGAGATGTTAATACAAAATGTCGGAAGTATATTAATTTACCAACGCGCAAAATGGACCTCGGGTTTTGCCCTTCTCTCCCCACCATTAATAATCTATCTACCGGCAGCAGGGTTTTGTCGTAAGCTTCAGCATCATTTGGACGACTTTCAATAGGGCTCAGCAAAAACACGTATAAAATGTGTTTTCCAGCTAATTCAATTCAAGTCGAGGTGGTTGATCACGAACTCGGGGTCCGTTCGAATTTCCAGAAACGACTTTCCGAGGAGAAAATGAAACTTATAATGAAAATGAACTAAATGAAGCTTCAAAACGCAAAATGGATCTTACTATCTTAGACTTGCCTAAAAGGCCTAAATACAATCAAATCATCGAATTGTAAGAGGATTTTTAAGAATCGTAAAAATCCAGGATACAACACTCGACTATAATTTTAAAAAATAAGGTGCTTATGTTACGTACTAAATACAAAATCATCAGACATCAACGTGATATATGTATAAACTGTAATGTGTCATAATTTTTTTTTTACAATTTTCATTTGTAGTATTTTGCAATCATCATTTTTAAAACAAAGGAAAATCGAAGTATAGAAAGGCCCAAGTTTGTCTATTCTCAGTACTGTGAACGTATTAATTCAATTACAGCATGTACATTTTACCTACATACAAAATTACATGTTAATAGTGTTAACGAAAAAAAAAAAAAACAAATCAAAAAAAGGAGGAAGATATGAGAACTAGTATTGCGGGATGTATATACTACGATGTTGCTTTGCTCAAGAAACGATGGGATACGCTTCCCTTAGAAATTGACCTAACACAAACAAGACGAATGAATAAATAACTTTCAATACCGCAGGCGTTTGTTTAGAGCAGATTACTTTTATTACATTCGCATTAGTTGCCAACGAAATCATCGGACATCGGTACACATTATCATCGAAGGTCTTCGTATGTCTCAAAATTGATATATAGGCAGTAAAATCAATTCGGCATTACAAAATTCTTTTCTGAACACTTCGTCATTCGCCATGGTTGACAAGTTACGCAATGTAACTATATTCATCTCTTGAATTTCGATCTCGTTCCATGTACTGTTTTTCGATCAATGTTTCTATGCATTTTTTAATCATATTTATTGACGGATTGAACGTGGAACATTGACTTAAAATCTGAAATGAAATAAAAACGAATCAAGGATAAAAGTCCATCAAACAAAAACGTATGAATTATTTTGGAGTGAGTAATGAATACTACGCAGAAGGTAGATACAAGGCTTCAAGTGCATGGTTCACCCAATGCGTTCAACCGATTACAAATACAAACCTCTTGAATTAGGGCATTGTGTTTGAGAAGTTTTCGAGATTTCATAATACGCACAATGGTAGCTTGAATAAATAATTTACGATCTTCTTCTACTGAAGCGATGGTTTGAGTGGTTTCCATCGGTGTCTCTTTTTGTAGACTGGCGGTAATTCGTAGTCTAGTTCTTTTGTTGTAATACTTTTCATTTAATGACAGAATGGTATCTGGCTTCAGTTCCTAAATAAATTAGGACAAAAAAAGGAACACATGAGATTCGCGAAAAAAAATACGTTATTCATTTCCATTTCACAATTCAGCATTCATGTAGGACAAACCCCTTCAACTTCTCAACACTAAAAGCCTGAATTCCGCTAGTGTAACGACTCTGAATTCCTCGCTCAGCACTTCGCAATTCTCAAATGTAAATAACGCATCTACGCGCATCGCGCATAAGAATGACGCGAAGAATTGAAAAAAACACAATTATCGTCATCGATCGCTAGGTTATGAATTTTAGTAATAGAAATTCTTTGATGCAGTTAGTCTACGAGCGAAGCAAAATTTCAATACAAAAATGAAATGGAATACTTACTTTCGCACTGGATGTAAGAATTTTACATTCGACTAACGTCACGCAATTTTTCAAAAATTGCTCCCAGTTCAACTGTAAAGTGCTTTGAATTTCCGAACACAGGAGAGACGGCGAACTTTCAAACAATAATAAAATGGCCATTTGAAACGTTTGCATGGTGATGAGGTATACTTTACTGAGATAGCAAAGTTTAAGCTCCCCTGTAAAGCAGAATACAATTTAATAACACACGCAACTATGGCAAAACACCCGGAATAATGATATTTTCTTCTTACCTTGACTAAGATGGTACATCCAAGTTAGACGTCTGCCGTTGTAGTGGCAATTGTAAAATTTTTCAAACTACAAAGTACCAATAAGTAAAGCAAAAATTAAAAACAAAATTGGTAATAGTATGCACGTACCACGTAGATGTACATATAACATATTTGTAGGCATTTAATAAAGCAAAGAAAAGGTACACAGACAGACAAACGACGAGTTAATGCGTAATACATAAAAGGCAGCATAGGTAGCTGGATCTTTGATTGTACAAGTACTTACAGCTTGCATGGATTGCGTAAATTCTTGAGGTATCGTGAAGGAAGTAACCGCCGCTTGTCCGAGAGGCCACGAACCAGCCTGCGCAGTAAACAATGAAACAAAACTAAAAATTCAGGACGAAATAATTTCAGCAGGCGAAATAATAATCGCAGTCAAAAGAACAAATTGTAAGTGATGGCGCGTAAATTGTACATGTATTTCACCTGTAAAACGTGTACGTGAAAGTTTAAAGAAAGCGCGATCTGATTTTCGGGTAAGTAGGAGGAGTTGAATTTTTCAATCAAATCTTCGGATATTTTCATATCGGTAAACATTCGATGCAGTTTATTTGTGAATTCGTAACCGCAAGCAGTCTGAAAACATGATTTGAAATCAATAAGCTATAAGTGAACTCCTTCTCAATTTACTCGGCATTTAAATCAATACATTAATATTATATAACGGGCAAGAAGATAGATATTATTGTGGTTTACGGTTAGATGGCCGATGGCCGAGAATTCAGCGTCTACTCGAAGTAGCTCTATACTTTGGAAAAATAATAATTAATTTGAAGTTTCAGTTTTGAAAAAAGTTTGGTATAGATTATTCATTTCAACGGGGGAAAAAAGTTGTCCGTTAATTTTATTCATTCATTCATGTTTTTCCCCTCAAACTCTAGCTATCAATTTGCTTTCTATGTCGGGAAGAAAAATGCTGCAGATTTCATGCCAGATGCGGTTTAATACAATATGGATTCTACTTCGTAAAATGAAAATTTCTTAAATTTATTGCGAGGAAGTCCGAAGGTACCCGAACTTGTTTCAATACACGATTATTATTATTCTCATTTCGTTAGGTACAATCAATTTTTGTACGGTTATTCATTAATTTGAGCATAGAAATTTCGATAGTGTATTGATTTTCCACAAGAAAAGCAACCAATCGTGATACATAAGAATGGAATTTGAATCATCATCACCTTTAGTTTATCAATCATACTTTCTTCAGCATCCATCGATTGGCTGTTTTGATGGATCAATCTTTTAGCAAGCATTCTAGAGTAAAACTTTTGAAACATATCTTTATCGTCCAAGTACTTGAAAATTATAATGGCATCGCTCAATTTTTCGTCGACTTCCATTTCAGATAAGCCTTTGGATGACTTTTTCAACAGCTGATCACAATATTTCGCCAACTAAATAAAAACAAAGTCGACCAAATGAATTAAAAACGAGGAGAAAGAAAATCAACAGATGCCGCGATAGCGCAGATGAATATAAATAAAAGTACGCAAATACAAAACGAGTGACAACTCACCAGTTCGGACGATTTATAACTTTTACTGTCAGGCGAGTAATTAACAATATGAATACAAGCTTTATCAAGAGCACCCGTGAAACTTTTATCCGATTGAAATATTTTTTCAATGATTTGCTTGTATTTCTTATAGATCGACATGATTATTTCGACGAAAGACATGCACATCTACAATTAAATAGAAAAGTTAAACTGAGAGGACTGCATTCGCGTTCGAAGAATTCTGCAGAAAACAACGCAAAATCACATCGCTGCCGATGAATTCGCGTGATTTTGATACAAAACAAAGTAGGTGAAAATAAGCAAACGAGTTTAAAATCTTACATTGTCGCCTTTAATTTCATCTAATCTATGTAAACCTTCGTCAACGATGTGATCTTTGAATTCAGCCATGTACGGGATCAAATTCTTTGAAACAGAACGCAACAAAATATACATATTTGCCATGTCTTGTTGTCGCTCTTGTGATATAATAGATTTCGCTTCACTGTATAATGCTGTCAAATAATCTTCGACCATATATTTTTCACAACACGTTTTCATGATGGCGTGAGAACTTGAATAGAAAATAATTAATCCAGAATTGAGTAATTCAAAATAAAGAAGAGATTTACGCCGTTTTCAAGTTTTGGTCAGACAACTGTTGATTTTACCTGCTGTGAAGAAACCTCTGACAACGGATGGATTCTTCTTCGAATAATCGAATAACGCGTTCCATGTATTGCGTTATCGAACAATTGTGAAACCAGTTGTTCGCCTGAAGTCGAAAATACTCGCCGCTAGCCGCTACTAATGGTTTCTCCAATACAGATTTATACAACTGCAACAACGTAGTTTTGACAATTTCACAGATAATATTTAAACGTGCGCAGATGGAAAACTGTACCGCAAGATAGCGACGATCTAGCATTGATACAGGACATCTCAGAATCAAAACACGATAAGAAATCATGCTTTTGTTGTTCTTGAACGACTCAACAGAATGTCAACAATAATATTAATAATAATAACAATAAAACAAAAGCAAATGAGACGAACTTTCATTTGACTTTTATGATTTGATTGCGTTGCCCTCAGCACTTTCAAGAATACATATCGGCGATACGGTTATGTCGATACTGCGAGACCGTACGTTATAATCCTACATCACCGCCACTAGCCATTGCCAATGAATCGAAAGTCGATTATCAACATGCAATTACCTCGATATTATCTCGCTTTTTAAATTTGTTAACCGTCACAAAGGATTCGATAACACCTCGCACAATTTCCGCGTTCACCAGATGACCATTTCCTACTCTGTCTTGATTAATACATTCCAGCACCGCAGATACTAGACTAGCCTGAAGGGGTTCGATCATATTTTTCTTCCATATCTCCAATCCTAAGCGATACGAATTGATCGATTAAACATACGTTTCATTCGCAAATGCCATATTGATCACACATGTACACAATGCACGACGTACCTAGTTCGCCGATTTCCATTTGTTCCATATCATTGTGCTGATGATTTCCGTAAATCAATTCAGCTTCCGAAAGTTGGTTAGTTTTTATGTGTTGTTGGTTCAAATATCTTGAAAAAAAAGACAAATAAAAAAACAAATAAAGATTGGATTCAAGCAGCATAGGTGACAGAAGCGTACCCATTACGCAGGCTATTTATACTTTTTCTAGTACTTACAAATACAATTTATGCAAATAAATTATTCCTTCGCTGTATCGTCTCCAACCTTCGTAATAATTTTGCAATATATTATCATGACCCAAACCACTCAACTGCTCCAACAAATGTTTAACGTGATCGTCGAGAAAATTTTTTGTTTCCAAGTACAATTTATCAGCCAAGGATTCAGGGTAGGCAACGCATAATCTGTAGACATCTCTGTTGGAAAAAGTCGCGTGATTTCAACAAGAAGTCGACGAGTATTTCATAACAGCAGAAAAAAAAGAAGAAAAATACGAACAAAAATCGATCATTCCAAACAGGCCTAGGTACATTTGATAAAGTGATAACGCCGTAAACGGTTTTCTGTAAATCATTCCAGGTTTCACTAAAATTGATTTCTTTAGGTTTCAAAGACATACCGTCTTGTAATCTTCAAATCTGCAATCAAATGAATTTGCAATACATGAGTAAGTTCCTACGCAAATCAATTATACCATAACTGATGTGTAAAAGCTTCGATTATATAGGAGATTTATATAATCAAAGGGTAAAGTTATGAACACGAAAACAAAAAATAAAACGCGTAATGACAACGAAACACAATATGCGAACTCGACGGCAAAAAATAAAAATGAAAAACCAAGAAAATACTTGACTACTCACAAGGTAAAAAGGTATAATTCCGATTTTAGTGACTGATGCCGAAATGCATCGTTCGACAGTACACTGCAACTTCAATTTAAAACAAAATGTCATTCGTCCAAGCTCCAGACTTACAATAATTTCAGTAGAAACCAGTACTTATCAATGAATTGGTGAAATTCTGGAGAATGAAAAAGCAAAAGATACACTTTGAAAGTAATGGAAGTAAGAAGTCGCAAAAATTAGAAAAAGAAACGAAAATGATTATTGCAAAAATTATTCTGTCATTATTTTCATTACGCTAATGACTAATTTTTATACTTGGAAATCGAGAACGAGAATAAAAGATCACAAAAATACAACACATGCGGAGCAAAAATTGCAGTTAAATAATTGGGCAAAGAATAACTACGTCTTGCTGAAACTGACACTGAATACTCACCACTCAGCAGTGTGAACTTAAAAATTGAGTAGTGCACGAGGAATCGTCGATGCAAAAGTTGAGATTTGATATCCAGATTCTTTAAAACTTTGAACTTTGAAGTTGGAATGCGAACTTCAATTCAACGACGATAAACGACGATAATACCTACGAGAGTTTTTGATGATTTTCAGAATCTATCGTCTTCAGCCAGGAATTTCAGATGATGCTTTCAAGGTAGGTAATAATTTGAACCAATGATACGCGCGTTAGCTACCCATCTACTGCGTGCTTAACCAATCAAATAGTTTGATTTTTAATACGCCATGCCAGCCACACCAGCTTTCTTTTTTTAGATCCCTTATCACCAATATAACCAACTGCACACAAACCGTCTTTTCCTCTGTACTACCTCATTCCGCTCCTTCCATAAACAAAAAAATAATAATAATAATAAAATGTGAAAAAATAATGAACATTTTTTTAGTTTTTGTAAAAAACAATAATCGCTGTCTCCATCCGCCCTAACTCTGGTCAGGACTGTCAGGACTCTTGGAACCCAACTTTCGAACTTTTGATTACATTTTTCTCAATCAAGATAGTGTCACTGAAAGTAAGTTGGAACTAACTTGAGATTAAAGTTAATTTATGGATAACTGGTAAGTTTTAGGCTTCGTAAAACGTTACCGACGTTACAACAATTAGTTAGAAGTTACAATTATCGAATAGTTACAGCGCACATCCCAAAGTAGAGGGAAATGAAACGTTTTAATTTTAATCTCTGTTACTGTAATTTCTGATTGTTTCAGTAATTTATTTAAGGCGCTTTGTCAACAATAGAAGTCTGAGAGATACGCGGTGAACTTTTGTTTTCTCTCATTTCCAAATAGTTGTCTGTCCACTTCTGAGATATCTGCAGTACTTTTACAGTATGTGATGAACGATGCGCGCCTTACCTTTATCCTTCACTGTCATCTATCGTTGAGAATTGAATGTTTCGGGCCTGATTATAATGGAACTTCAAGAGGTGTGTTACGATAAAGCGGAGTATGTTGAAACGGTGAGTGTTTTTCCTGATAGATCGTCCTTCAATCCCAGAGCACACGCTCGATAGTTCATTGAAATAGGCTTATCCAATTTTAGGCATCTGGAAATAAAGTTAGTCGACAGACAACATTATGCGGTTCTCAAAATATTATTCTATTGGGTAAAGTAATCGTGCAGTCTAATGCTATAGTAAGAGGTGACTTGGCCAATGTGCGAACTGGAAGATACTGCATCATCAGCAAGAATTCTGTAATTCGACCACCGTATAAGAAGTTTAGCCACGGGTATTATTTTCAACTGCATTAGATAGATATACATATGTCTATGATCAGAACCTGGTAAGAAAAAATGCGTCGATGTTGCTGTTGTTTCTGCTAATTCAATGAGCCATGTTTTCAAAAAATTACATAAGCGTATTGGGTGCGTGATTACTACCGGAGTACGTGCGTACAAGTGTTGAATGTGTGGAGATGAATCGAAAGAAAATACTGATCTACCGTGTAGTATTGGAGAACGAATTGGTTGGTGGTAATAATGTGCGTCTCATTTTTCATTTTTATGATCTTTGATCTTTGAGTGATGCACTTGAACATGCGTTCAAATACGAACGAACAATTTTTATTCCGCATTGGTTTTAATAAATTTTCAAAATGTTATCGTGGAAACAGTTTTGCAATGCTGGTAGAATTTTAATTTCTGGTATCGTAGAAAAAATAAAATGTTGTTGATCTGCCTGCTTGTTTCAGAGTTGCGTTCTTCCCTATGAGAATTGGCGATCATGTCTTCATTGGTGAGAATTCAGTCGTGAGCGCCGCCGACGTGGGATCTTATGTTTACATCGGCAAGAACGTCGTCATTGTAAGCATTCTGGGAGAGTTATCATTACAACTTACGCTTCCAACTGGATAAAGTTGAATTGTTTTTAGGGAAGGCGATGTATTTTGAAAGACTGCAGCATGATCGCAGACGGTACCGTATTACCTCCCGAAACGGTAGTACCATCATTTGCCAAGTATGGAGGATCGCCGGGTGTGCATGTGGGCGAATTGCCCGAATGTACTCAAGAACTGATGATCGACTATACACGAAGTTATTATCAATATTTCATTCCGCAGCAATCAAATTAACTTTTTCAGCGCGTTCGTTTAGTTCTACACTTCGTTATCCCTATCCTTACAAAACTTACTACGCGATATACAGTTCGAAAGTCTCACGCTTTGTTCTGTAAGTTGTGGTTCTTTGTGTACCCTTGAAGTTTCCGAGTATCTCTCACTTCGGATCGTGAAGAGTTGATAATAACCGTAATAAATATTACTCGATTTCAGGTTTCTGTCTTTTTCGGCATTTTGCCATCTAAGTATAATTCCTGTTTTTTTTTTTCGGCATCATTGTTCGAAAATACCGGAACAGCTTATCTTAATTTTTGGCGGTAACCGCTATTTCATTTCGTTTGCCCGTTTTGACGGTGACTACGGAAATGGAAAAAAATAACCATCCAATTGAGTAAAATAAATAAACAATAATTCAGAATGTGATTACGAGTATTATATGTGGCAAGAAGTACCAACAATAAAATGATTTCGCTTCGGTAAAAATTGCAGTCTTTTAGTCAGCATTGGAAGTGATTCGATAACGAAAATAAAATGCTAGCTTCTCACATGAACTGCATCGTGCGAGTTCGCACGATCGCATCACGTCCTCGCCTACTTACTGTCTCTACTTTCGAGGAAAAAAGCAAAAATGAACAAAATTGCTTCCATATGTTATGAAACGAAGCGATAACACCGTACACCACTTCAGTTCATACTACGCATGAAATACGCGGTTTCAATCATCGAGTTGTAAGAGACCAAAAATTTTACACAGCTAGGAGAATTGAAAACCAGGGCATTAAAAAAATGAATACAACGCAAATCAACAAGACATCAAGTTGACTTTATTTATCGGTCATACATGTATAAATAAGAAAAATTGCAGACACACGAAACATTTGATTCAAAATGTTGTCAGCAACGCAGCTAAATCGAAGTGAATCGTAAGTAAAAAGTAAATAATCGAAAAGAAAGAATGAACAGCAGTAATCGTCAAAATAATAATATAAGAAGAATAATAATTATAATATTTAAAAATACTCATTAAATTCATCGTTGCAGACAGAATGTACGAAATGAGGAAACAGGCGCTTCTAACACAACATGATACCATAATACGTTCGCGTTCATCTACGACTCCACCAATCTTCTTTCGAGTAGCCACCTCCGTTAGCTGGAGCTAAATCAGACGCGGGAGTTGGTTGGGTTCCTTTCAAATTTCCGATAACACCCATAACAGCTTTATTGACAACGGCGGCCACCACATCCGGATCAAAATTTCCATCGGTGGCAGGCGGCACAACGGAATCCCTCCACCTGTTGCCCGACGGAGAACGAGCCCAACCACTGGTTTTTTGCCTCCATGAACTATCTTTGTAACCGGGCTCATCATTCCAGCGCTCTCGCCAACCATCCTCTCTACCAGCCCACGGTCGCCTTCTATCATAATAATCGTCATAATTTGCACCACTGTAATCTCCTCGTCTGTTTCTATTATCTCTTCGCGAGCGGCCACGCTCGTATTTCTCTGTTTCTCCTTTCGGCACCGCTTCAGTAACATAAACTTTTGTATCTTTAATCTGATGCTCTTGAGCGCATACATTTTTCGCGGCATTAGACTCAACAAATGTTACAAATGCAAAAGCTCGGAATGGCTTCGGCACATACAAATCACTTATTTCGCCGAACTGTGAAAAATATTCTCGTAATACGTCTTCAGTCAAATCTTCTGTACACTGCCCTATAAATACCTTATACGGAGACTTCTTGCCGACGCTATCCTGTTAAAACAATCCAATCATATATCCGAGACGAAAATACAACAGCAAAGTATGTGTATACTAAGAAAGAAACGTTTTACAACTACAAACACTATAATACTCTCAAAATGTATCCATTAATCGACTCGCAATTTTTGTTCGTTTTGTCGTTTGAACTACTTAAATTCGTCAAAAAGTTCTGTTTTCAATCAACAGTTCAATGAGCGGAGGGGAGAGTAAAAAAAAAAACCATCCCACCGTCTCACTTTTCCAACTAACCGCAAATACATTCACGTAACTGTACAACGTATCAGGCAGTCGTCAGCCTGTCAATCAATCAATAAATCAAATTTAATAATCGGAGTCACTCGAAAAATAATTCCCACGATTTCAAAACACAGAACCTCAGGTTATGCGATATCTTCGAACAATAATTAACTTAAGAGTCATGCAACTGCACGTATTGCTACACGTTTAGCATTTTGGTACCACAGTTCACAATTCATTTCAAAAGGCCATCATCTGCAACTAACATCGCTAAATTTCAATTCGTCAACGAATATCTCGTTTCAAAACACATCCCACTCTTAATGATGAAGACGATCATAGTAAGGGCGCGAAAAAAAAAAAGTGACCACGAGAACCTACACTCCTCACCTTGACCACGTTCTAAAGCCGATTTCAATGACCCAAATTTTTTACGATTTATATATATTTTTTTTTCCGTCTACTAGGAGTGATATCCTCAACGCACTTTAAAATGGAAGAAAAAAGAGCTTAGCGAGTAACGTATTAAACATTTCCGAAGAGTAAATAACTGGTGTCTTTTACAGGCTAAAGAAGTTACCACCTGAAACATTATATATAAACGAATAAATACTAGTAGGCACATCATTTCAGTTAAATTGTACACAAAATTCGCGTTTCCTCTACACAAATTAAAATGACACAGCGTACCACACGCTATAAAGGCGACCGTACCACCTTACGAAGCGCGTTCCACTTGAAAACGTTGAAATGCTTACCTTTGAAACTGGAATGCGCACATCACACCATCGGCCATCGATTTGATGTCTTTGCAACATAACTCGGACTTGTACTTCCTGGTCAGCGAATCTGATAAAACCATACCCTTTGGATTTTTTCGAAATAGGATCGATTTTCACCTGCAAATTACGCCAATCATGTGTTGAAAATGGACAAATAAGAACTCAATTATTAAAGAGAGTGCAGATGGGAGTGCGATTATTAGAGTTGTTAAAATTATAAACAATGGCACTACAGCATACACAAATTCATTTATCAACTATTCGAATTCTTCGATCATGCACCGATTCGACCTTTTGGAAAACTAACCAGATTGTTCAACTAAAATTATTCATCTTCGTAACAGCGAATTCAAGAAACTTCCAAAACTTTACAATCACAAAACTGATCTTCAGTAAACAGACACAGTCAGGCAACCATCACAACCACTAGCCATATCAAAGGACCATGTGGTCAGACACAAAACAACAGGACATTCTTTTCAAACATCGCGCACAAAAACATGTACCAGGATGCAGTCAAAACTTGCAGCAAATCACACATTCATATGAATGATATGATACAATAGAAACGCGAGTGCCATCATTTCTTTTGAACTAAGGAAGTTGACGAAAGGAAGTACGAATAAGTAGATCTTATAAACCAATATGCACAGTATTAGACAATCTTCGCGTGAATTTTTCAATCCACATCAAAAATAAGTAATACCTGAGCTAACTGCAGTTCACCGAATTTCGAAAAGTAGTCGCGTAATTCTTTATCAGTAGTTTTCCAAGGTAATCCCAACACTACCAAATCTGTATGTACCCATTTTGACTCCGTATCAACTTTGGAAGTTTTAGATTCGGACGTTTCTAAGGCGTCATCAGCTTTCCTTTTCGTATTATCTACAAAAATTATTACAATTAGCTTCATCACGTCGGTTTGCAATGATTAATAAAAGTTAATGATAAAACCACATACCTTTTGGAAATATACAATAATAAATGTTATCGCCCCAGCCATTTTCTGGCGGATATAATATTCCGTTGGCTAATTTCACTGCACGAATATGACCACCCAAACGATATTTTAATCCGGTCGCACCGGGGTAGTGAGCAGCTAATGCAGAAACTGTAAGCGTTCCGTCATCTTCGGACGGAATTTCAATGGACTCTGATTCCTCCACATCGGTGACTTGCACGTATTGCATCTTCAGAATGGCGTAAAAAACTAATGACGTCCTAAACCTGCGAGTATACCAAACATAAAATTCGTATATACATGAAAATTCAAGGAAAGTCCCATAGAAATCAAAAAGTAAAGAAATGACGAAACATTCGCATATAAACCGTGCAATTATACATAAATATTACACTTACACTAGATCCAAACTTGGACGAAAACCACCTCAAATCGAAATTTTCGAAAAAAAAAACAGAACACTATCTAAGTAATTGAGCCCGTTAAAAATCAGAACAAAGAACAAGAATAATTGGAATAATTCAGCAAAAAAATTAAAAATTGAATGATTGAAACAATTGAAACTAGATAGAATAGAACAACAACTATGAGAACCACAAAGAGAAAGAACCCAAAATTTCAGCAAAATGGCCGCGCCGTTAGAAGCGGCGAATCGGCGTAGCCGCTGGTCCGAATCCGAGTCAGGGAGACACGAAGACCAACGTCGAAAATCTGACGATCGTGCGGAAGTAGTTGTCTGCACTGCACTTACCAACGACCGAAACAGAAACAACATTTTATTGATATTTTATGATGATTTTTTTTTTTTTCTCCACGTTACATTTTTTTGATTTTTTTTTCATTATTTCCAGCGAATGTATCCACGTATCTCTGATAGACGACAGAGTGATGTTTCATCACCTAGGTACCTATGTAATATCTACACGCATGCATACACCTCTTCGTACCTAAACCGGCTAAACCTAACAGAAAAATTGATTAATAATAATAATGCATACTGCATACATAATTAGTATTTTTTCATACCCAAACAAACTTTGAAGCTCTATTTAAATTAGTCAGTCAATCCTTCTTTGTAATGTTACTGGTTAAGCTTCATGTTATACAAGTCCAACATGAAACGTCATTGTCAAACTTTTTTCTTTCAGAGCAAGACTGGGAGACTCTGGGAGTACGTCCTCTTTCTTGGTATACAATTCAACTTCAAAGAGTTCAGCTTGGAAACGTATTTGCTATTTTACAGTATATCAGAAAAAGAGCTTTGGAACTTGGAAGTATAATAACGTATGATGAAGGTCGGAGGTAGAAGTTCGACGGATTCGGAGAAAATGTAAAACCATAAGTAGATTTTCCTTCTTCCTTCTTCCCCAACCGTAGTCTCGAAGGTCTCGCAGACTAGGAGTGATGAAGTAGTGATCCTTCTAATTCTAACAGCTCCTTGCAGATCAAATTTTTTTTCGCTCTGAGATTTTACTTTTAGTGAAACTTTTTAACCAAATGATGAAATGATTGAAGAATGATTGTTGGACGTTATAACCTACATGCACAGTCAGATGAGATTCGAGTGCATCTAAAAACGAGAAATCCGCTCGCGTGAAATCGTGAGCCTTCGTCATCATCCAGTTTTCCATGTCCGAACCATCAAACGTAATTAACATGAGACAGCACGACTGCATATAATGGAATCATTATTCGGATTCATTTTTTTTTGTCAAGCTCTGTAATTGGAATCCAAATCAAAATTTCACGTTTTCAGCCTCTTTCACAGACCCTCTATCGCAACTATCTTACTGAACTGAAGAAAAGCATTAGTTTCAAATACGATTACGAATGAAACTTACGTTGTGTGATGAAAAAAAAACTTTTTACTGCGATTACAACTTTTACATGATTGGTATGAGAAACGAATTAACGAAGGAAGGTGCACGTGCACAGTATTTGGAAACGTATATCACGAGCAGAATGAATACCTCGTATCGCAAAGGAATTACAATAGCAACGATTTATTCGACTGATACAATCTTGCCATGTGATTCCAGATGTAATGATATTCGTAGAATAGGTACACTTTGGTAACATTATCATGCGCATCAACTCAGTTCAAGGAAGGCGTGACAACTGAATTCCACTGAACATCGATACTTGGCCATTTGGTTTGCAAACAAGTCGAGAGGGAATTGTTCTCAATGGTACAAGGTAGATCGCATTCTAAAAGAACCGCAGTTCCTTGATGATAGACAACCTTGAAATTGATAAAATAAAATAAAAATTACACATCTCAAGACAGGTGGTGGTAGTCGTTTCGACAGCTCTCTTTTCCGATTTCTTCTCGTTGTTTTTTGTTTTACAAAAACGTTATTAAAATTTAACAAACCTTTGAATCTGGGTTCGATTGAGGTTGGCCGTTATAGTGAAATACTTTGAAGACATCCGGGTGATTTAATCTTTCATTTTCAGGGAAAAATTCGTCCATGAATGACGATAACAAAATAATGCCAAGCTTCTCGCCATCCAATTTGTCCCGCATAATATTTACACTGCAAATATAAGAAATATATACAGAATTCAGAAGTGAAGAGACGAACTGATTCGTGACTATGATGCGCGTTTAGCCCATCACTTACTATTCTTTGTCAGAAACTAAGTCCAATTTATTTAGTAAATCGCCCAGCGAATCGGCATTGATAAAGTTATTTCCTTCCGGATCGAATTGACCAAAAATTCTCCTAGCGATGTCAGCCGGTGTTTCGCATTTGGTCAATCTTTTTTCAAACGAAAATAAAACTGAAAACAAATGAAAAAAATTATACATCGACATATTATTCGATTGAAATCACGACGCTTCGACAAGAATTTGCGAAACCCGACACGTGGCCGAGCGTTTCGCAAACTTGTACCTGTAAGATGAGTCTCACTAGCCAACACCCATACAGATGATGATGGTTTTTTCAAATACGAACCAACTTCGCAATAACGTAGATGTTCCAGCAGAGTCAGAAAACCAATATCACTCTGCTTGGGGATACCGTAAAGGGCTGCAATAAAGCAATAAAGAACGAACATTACGCGACGAGGAACGAACCATCTTCCAACTTTGTTTCAAGTTCCTATTATTGCACTTACTTAAACCTCCGACGTCTCTTTTCTCATTAAACAAGTATGGCACCGCGTTACCAGTGATTAGCAAATTGATGAGGACTTGACTACCGTAACCGTGGGAATAATCAATGAGTGGCTCTTCGGTGCCACAAATTTCATTTTGAATTACCTCCAGACCCTGAAATAATAATCACACACCAACTTGGTAAATTGCAGACAATCGAAGGCGAACACGAAGAGCGAAATTCTATTCCGAACTCACACGAGAACACATAACAGAATACAAAAACAGCAATACGCCGAATGTATCTCGAAATATGTTGATATTCTCTTTGAGAAATGCTTTCACTTCTTGTATATCGTTCAATACAGTCAACCTAGAATCAGTCAAGCGAAACATTTTCATAATTTTATAACAAATTAAGTATAGCAAAACAACTCTGTGAACGAAGAAACTGAAACCGAAGCAGGCAGTTGCGCATGTGATTCGAAAGCCAACAGGTAAATCAATGAGCGAAGCCCATAGCAGAATAATGCTTAATCGCCAAATTCGCGAACATGTAAACATTTCATTTACCTCAAAGAAGAGTGAAATAAGCTATGGTTCAATTCGAGTGGTTTGTCAACAACCTCCTTGTCCAAAGTATGTACAACGTAATACTGAGCGCCATTATGAGCCTTCGTTAAAATTTCGCTAAAAGCATCCGTCAAAAGGTTATTCTGTTCTTCTGTATCTGCCTACGTAAGATGACACAAACGTTCAGTACATCAGTAAAACAAACTATCAATAAGCAGCATTATTCGTACTTGTTTCCAATCGTCACTTTCGTTTCTAGTGCTAATCACATTTTTTAGTATGTGAGCTTGTATAGGAGCAATGACGCCGCATGGTCCCCCTTCGAATTGAACCAAAGCAGTGGGTTCGTCAGCACTGAAGCTGAATCCTGCAATCAAACACATGAAATTGATACTTTTTTTTTTTTTTAAGATACAGCCAAAATGAGATATTAAAAACATTAATCCTCGAAATGATATCCGAAATATTCACGATTTAAATCGCCAATATCTAGACTATACCACCGTTGCAAAAAAGCGTATTCTTGATTCACTGTTTGAAACCTCTTTCAACATCGTCGTTCGTCGATCGTATCCGTATAGTCGGGACGAAAAAAAAAAAAAACAATTTCTCGACAATGAATAACCACGCAAAAACGGGACCTTACAGGGTCAATCCGTTCTTACATGAAGCACTACTCGATTGCTGCTTTCCTATTACATAATGAATGAAACAGATTACAAACCTTGAGTCCATCTTCGAAAAGTGTCTTCTTGGACGTCGACTCCCCACAATAATTGGACTACGCCACGTAAATCATCCAAATTTTTATTGGAAGCATTTATCATCGACATTTTGCAAAAATAAATAAACAAATTCAATTGATAAACGCTTCATACCAATCGCGGGAACTCGAATCGATATCCAATCTCGGTGGTATAAAGACACGAACAGAAGATGAGAGATGCGCTGTATGGAACCAATGTAGAATATCCAAAGTCTAAATTGTGAACGTTGGACATTATTAATAGCATTGAATAGTACAATTAATGCAAATTTTCATCCAATATCAAATAAACTAGGTTACAATTCGGTCGCCCAGAAAAGAACGTATCGCTCTTTCGCTCAACATATCATGTTTGAAGAATAACAAGTAAGTATACTGTAACCTTTAGTTATTTACTTACCGCTACTATTTTCTATTTCTTAACGTATTCAGCGAGGTTGGCACTCAAATGAATAAGGATGAAGAAAAAGTCCAATGAAAACCACGAATATTCTCAATTTCTGAAAATTTGAAATGAGTGTTAGGTTAGATATACGTAAATCGGAAATTTGAATTGTTCAAAGCATACCTTATCTGGAATGGATCTATGAGTCTGAGGATGACTACGAAGTGCGAGGTACCTCAACTGCATTTATCGTGCACCATTTACTATTTAGGTATATGGAAAAAATTATTTTTTATAAATTTTGAAAACAAAAAAAAAGAATTACAGTCACTAATCTGATTGTTTATATAATTCGTTGATTACTTCAGACAATTAACAGCACCATATACGTTCATTTATCGACAATCGATTTCGGATTCGGAATGGTACAATGGTATCGCGACCGCGTACTTTATTTTTGCTCACGAGAAAACGCACAACGTACGGACCTGCAATACGAGAATTATATTTCTGATTATTATTCTGGTTCAACGATTCAAAGCATTTTCACAACAAAAAACATTGTAGACATTTTCGCTTTAGGTTTTTTCATTCGAAGAAATCAGGCGAAATTTAGCTCAGCTAAAAAAATCTTGTTTAGTTGTTTTTTTGTTTTTTTTTTTATTGCATGTTGCATTGCATTTTCATGTTCCGCTTGCGGTCAGTGTTGCCAGTGTTTCGTTATAGAGAGTGACATGCGTTCCGCCTCCGCTGCGGTCAATCCGAGATCCGAGACTCAGCTGAGAGCGAATGCAGCATCCAGCTGCGACGACGACGTCGACGTCTCCGTGGCGTGATCAAAAAAATAGTGATAACAACGGCTGGAACTGATTATGTATTCATTTCCATTTTCCACGAAGCAAAAGTCGTTACAGATTATTTTATTTATACGTATACGTACCGAATGTAAGAATGAAAAAGAAAATCAAACTTTTTTTTCGCGAAATATTGTTAAACGATTCGTGTGAGATTTTTTTTCATTGAATCAATCATCAGTTCCGTAAATATATTCGCTTAGGTATCTTAGTTTAGTTCGGCACTACATTCGTGTTTTATACCTGTGATTATCGCGGTCAACCTATTATTGTACATTCTATTCCGAAAAGCTGAGAAAATGATTTGGAGACGTTAGGGAATGATGGCGATGTTGTAATCGGTCGACCGTCGATGTCAGAAATCTGAATCTAATGACGAACTCTCAGTTTTCTTGAAAACTAAAACTGGTCTACTCGAGGTAATATGTACATTTTTTTTTTTTTTTTTTGTTTACGGCTGTATTCGATCGTAATTGTGCGTATTGCGCACCTTTATGTATTTATTCGTACGAATAATGTTCGGTTTGTGTTTCAGATGACATCTTTCGCATTCTCAGTACTCGTTGAATGAAATATAGCATAAAATGTTTCGTTCTAGATTCCGGTTAACTTCTTGTAAAATCATACTGGTCACATCTTTCGTATGGTTCATCGTGGACGTCATAATCCTTGCGTTTTATTTCGATTCTTTAAGCAACATCAGCAAAACGAAATACGTAGAGAAAACGGTAAATAAATCCGATGTACCAGGAAAAACGGAAGCGCTGAAATTAGACGAATTACATTTCGTTCATACGAAAAATAAAAACACGATTGACGTAGCTGATGTACCGCTTACGTATAAGCCCGCTGATTTATATAGATGGGTACCAGCGAAACCGGTGTTCGCACAATCTGGCAAACCCGGAGAACAAGGGAACGGCGTGCAGATACCACCAGAACAGGATGCCGTTATGAAAGAGAAATTCAAACTCAATCAATTCAATATACTAGCCAGCGATAAAATTTCATTGAATAGATCTCTAATGGACGTTCGTCATGCGAGGTTAGTTGAACGTTCGCGATGCGTTTGTAACGGCGCGGCGACGAGACGGCGACGACGACGATGTGATGACGGATAATGCGTAATTGTAATTAGCTACGTAGCTAGGTACTTGTACGCGGCATTGTTATGTCATTTGTGCCCGTAAGGTCGCGTCGCGTCGAATCGCGCGTACGCATCGGTATCCGACAAAGTATAAATGTTATCAATCTTACTGTCAGTGCTACACGATGTGTACATGTGTTGTGTGTTTCAGTTGTAAGAGTAAAAAGTACGCCGGCAAACTGCCTTCCACGAGCATAGTGATCGTATTTCATAACGAAGCGTGGTCGACGTTGCTGCGAACCGTTTGGAGCGTGATTAATAGATCACCGAAATCGTTGTTGAAAGAAATAATATTGGTAGACGACGCCAGCGAAAGGGGTACGTAATGTTGTCACACGCAGCTTAACGGAACGTAACGTGACGTGACGCGATGCCGCGCCACGCCATTTTTTCGCTCCAACATCCGAGTACGCATTGTACTCGAGTACATTCAGTTGAAAGCTACTATCGCGCGATGTTTTAGAATATTTGGGCAGACAGCTGGAAGATTACGTGGCTACTTTACCAGTGACGGTTAAAGTGCTGAGAACGATAAAGCGTTCCGGTTTGATCAGAGCGCGTTTGTTGGGCGCTAAACACGTCAACGGGCAGGTGATAACGTTCTTGGACGCGCATTGCGAGTGTACCGAAGGGTGGCTTGAACCGCTTCTGGCCAGGATCGTGGAAAACAGGCGAGTAGCCGCTACTATCTGTTTATCTTATTACATGTGGTATTAGGTAAAGGCACATGATGGTGAATATTCGGAGACCTTGCGGTCGCGCCGTCGCGTTCGAACCCGAGTACGTATCCATGTCATCGAGCTTTTCGTGTAAGTAAGTAGAAGTACTAGTACATACTACGGAAGAAGTAGCGTACCGTGTGCCTACAGCATACAAGGTATAGATACGTCGCGTCGGCACATATGCACTAAGTAGCTAACGTACGTGTGTAGCGTACTACTCTAGTACTCTGGTAAAGCGTCCGTGAGGCTCATAGTTGAGGTGTTGGCTTTAGTTTCTCTCAACTTATCCTCTTCCTCGTTTCGATCGGTAAGTTGTTGCTAGTTGCTACCTTCAAGATTCGAGTTACTTACCTACATGTATTCTTATCAATTTCAATTTGTTCAAGTACTTAATACCTGTGTATTATCTAATACCTACCTACCTTGATTATCATTATTATTTATTTCGCCGTGTCTCTTGTGTTTTCGTAAACTGTTACGAATAGGAAAACGGTGGTTTGTCCGATAATCGATGTGATCTCTGACGAAACGTTCGAGTATATCACCGCTTCCGATATGACGTGGGGAGGTTTCAATTGGAAATTGAACTTCAGATGGTAAGTCACGAATCGCGCTCTTTTTTGTATCTCCAACGCGTCCGTACGTAGTAAGTACATATGTGACCTTGCCGTAAAGAAGGGACCTCGTGTAAAAAAAAAAATTATGTTTTTATTTTCATGTGTTTGGTTCAGATTTGGTGTCATATTTGGTGTCATATTTGGATCAAAAACGTGAAAAATGAAACATGGATTTTTTTTTACACTAGATTCCTTCTTTATAGCAAGGTCACGTATATATCTTTCTCGTCGCGCGTATAATATCGCCAAATACTTGCGTGGAAAATGGGTAACTGCTCGCCCGATTCGCCTTACTTACCTAGAAAAATTCCCGCCATCGGCACGTTTCATTACGCAGGCGGGTGATTATAAGCGAAATTCGAGCGCTCTATACTCGTTCGCTCGCGCGTAAGTTGAAAAAGTATAGATATGTACTTGGATTTTATTTTAGCGAAGAAACCTAACCGCAAGCGTTCAGCTCGAGTACGATGAGCTTTTTTCGACGACTGGAATAGCGAAACTGAAAGCTCGCGTTTAGCTTTTCCAGTTTCGACGAATTTCTTCTCGTCGTGTCGGCGCTCGTTTGTAATACATAATTATAACTATAAGCGGTAGCCCCGCCAACGGGTTTCTTGATAGTATTAGATTTGAAGTGTTTTCAAATGTTGACTTTGGTTTTGTTGAATGGGTTAATTCGCGCGCAGGTACCGAGTCCCGCAAAGGGAAATGTCCAGACGAGGAGGAGATAGAACCGCTCCGCTCAGAACACCTACCATGGCCGGTGGTCTGTTCTCCATCGATAAAGAGTATTTTTACGAAGTTGGCTCCTACGATGAAGGAATGGATATATGGGGCGGAGAGAATCTGGAAATGTCATTTCGGGTAAACAACAGAAATACATACGTATAAATATTGTACTACGTTTTTGTATAGGTTCAGGTACGCTAAAGCCGCCGCATTCGGCGCTATCGTCTATCCTAGGAGTACCATTACCATCTATTCATCCATGTATGTATCTATGTAATGTACTTAGGTACGCGTTTAGGTGATCCTTGGTTAGTCTACCAGTGTTTCGAGCGGGTAATTTTTGACATTTCAAAGCTGCTCAAGTTTCGGTATTCGACTGGGTCGTATGTCGTATGTCGTATTCTTATACGTATGTACATATAGATACCTATGTACCGTATTTGATGTCGCGTACGTAGATATTTGACGAGTATAGTGGTTTCTGAGTGAGAAACACGCGCGAAAGAATGAAAAAAAGAAAAATAATAGGTACCTAATAATAAGGAAAAAAAGAAACGAACGCGAGTACCTAGGCTCGCCTAAAGTGAACCAACGTTCGGAAGAAAGAAGAAAAACAAAATCGGGAGTCGAAATGAAGACGACATGGGCGCTCGCTCGGTTCTCGCGTTATTTTCTACCCAATTCGAGTTACGGTACCTAGTTATCGAATGTAGATAGGCCTTTCAAGTTCGTATGACTAGGTGCGCATTTGGGACGGAGAAGCGTACAATACTTGCCAAGTGCGTACGTAAAAAGTCGTGGGCAAGGAATATAAATACATAATATATTATGTACTACCCACTACGTATAATAGGTAGCCCGGATCAACGAGCGTGTGAGCTAGTGTGAGTGAATTACGACGTCTCATTGGTAGCTTGCCGTTCAATTTTGCCGTTGATATTGATACCATGCAGTATGCGCGAACTTGGCTGCTTATGTTTGCCAACACCACCGCACCGTAATGTGTGTGCTTGTAGTTGTAATGTTGTTACGGGCTACCAACGACGTTAACACCCTGCACTCCTCACTCACGCGAGTGTGTACTGTGTACAACAACGATTCGGTGTACCTATTATACGTATATATGTAGTACATATCTGTATTTATGTATTGAAAAGCTCGTGCATTCGCGTTTATGCGAATGTACCGTTTAGGTACACCCGTAATGATGATGATGATGATGATGATGATAACGAACACCTATCCTATTCTCGAATTACCCAACTACACCTACACGTACGTAGTACGTGGATGAGTATCTCGTACTCCTCCTATTCAATTGGACAGAAACGCGTACGTCGCGTCGTATGTATTACGTATTTGGTAACTGGTAGCTTCGTGGATCAAGTCCAAGTGCCTAAATGCACGTTACGAGAAGTACGTACGTACGACTCGACGCGACGCGACGCGACGGTAAAATCGAGAGTTGTCCACCGCGTCGCCGAGTCACCGGCGCGGCTGGCTACGCGTAATGCAGATGCGCCTTAGGTGTAAGCAATGAGGTATAGGTGACGATAACCTGGCGGCTATCTGGAGTTAGAATTGCATCCATCTATCTGTAGGTATCTGCTTGTCTGTCGGCGAGGCGTTCGGTTTTTTCTTTTCGCGTCCTTGACCGAACGATTTTTATACCCCCCTCCCCTCCCCTCCCCACTCCTACACACGGTGTGGTATGGTACGGTACGGTATGGTATACGTACAGACGTATACGTAGGTTAAGTATAGGTACGTAGGTATTGTATTGTAATGTAATGTAGTACCTACTACCTTCTACCTACTGTATACGACGACCGTAATTTTCTTTAGGTTTGGCAATGCGGCGGAATTTTGGAAATTATTCCTTGTTCGCACGTTGGGCACGTATTTCGCGATAAATCTCCTTACACGTTTCCGGGAGGTGTTTCTAATATTGTATTGCACAATGCGGCTCGCGTTGCAGAAGTATGGATGGACGAATGGCGTGACTTTTATTACGCCATGAACCCAGGTAGGGTGCCCGCTGCCGCTGTATCGGTATGCGAAATTGTTCAACCTAACAAAATAGTCTGCGTATTTCCGTTTTTGTTTTTCGCTTCTTTTGTTTGTTCGTTTGTTTGTTGATTAACTTTAACTAATTGGTTTGGTTTGGTTGGGTTTGTTTTTGTGTTCTTCGTATGACGAAAGACTAATAACCCGTTGCGTTGCGTTGCGTTGCGTTGCGTTGCGTTGCCTTGCCTTGCCTTACTAAAACATCTTCTGTACTTATTTACGTAGTAGAAAAAAAAAATGCAGTTGCCTAGTTACAAATTACAATTGACGTTTGTAGTCATCGCTGCAGCGACGACGAAGATTACAATTAGTATATCAATCGCCGAACCAAAAGCTCGCCGATCGACCAGAGTACACGTTTGCGTTGTTGAAAAAAAAAAAAAAAAAAGATTGAATGAATGAATGAATGAATGAATGTATGTATGTACTATGTATGTATGTATGTATTTTTAATAATGAAAAATAAAAACAGAAGAAATGGTACTCGGTTACGGTTGCTTACTTCCTTTGCTTGCTTATTACGTACGATATGGTTGGCGTAAACAGCCGCATCCTATCAACTGAAGAACTCTGGAATCTGCCCGTTACGATCAATTAGCGATAATCGGCGATCGGTGATCGAGAACGGTAAGAAGTAAAGCATCGGCAGCCTTACTCTTATTCGTCTGCTTAAGATCGCGCCGCGCCGCGGTCAGTTCATGAAATTCGTAACTATCGCGTAGCTGTGTTGGCGTTTACTCATTCGTACCTGTAGCTAGTAGCTAGCTAGCTACCTACTTCCTAGTTCCTACCTAATATGTACTCATCGCGGGCGCCTTACACATATCGATGCCTTTGCTAACGCTGCTTGTTTTATCGTTGTTATTACTTATTTACTTGTTATTAAGTTCATTTTTTTGCATTTTGCATTTTGCATTTTGCGCAGTTGCTAACTCGACTTTCGTACGTACGCCTAAGCATCGTATCGTATCGTATCTAACGATCAGTACCATGTCTATGTAGGTGTACTAGTAGCGCTACGCTCTATGTATATGTAATATGTATGTAGGTAGATGTAAGTACATACATGTGTATGTAGCATGTACTTGCATGTACCTGTACTTACTCACTTACTTACGACTTACTGCTTGCTGTAGGTACCGAGCCATGTACCTACCTACCTACCTACCTAACCTAATATCTACGCCTATGCCTAACCGATCTCGATCCCATAACCGCAAAACGAGTACGTTCAGACACGTCCCGTGTTGACGCTGACGCCATCTGCCATCTGCCATCTCACAAATCGAAGGCGGCTCGGTCTTAGTTAGCTATAGCTATAGCCGAGCCGTAGCCAACTGGGAGAGTAGGGTAGGGTGTTCTACAATACCGAGTAAGTATACATATACCTACCATAGGTGACCGTTTCCGGGTTGAGGAAATTTTGCTCGCTGTATTTCGAGAACCGTCGCTCGCGTCGATTCGAAAGTTGGTGGAAACGGGCATTTGTGTCTTGGAGTTCGAACGTCGGAAATTGGCATCGCGCCCTTCTCGTTTACGTTTACGTTTACGTATACCCGAACCCGAATTATTGGGCACGTCTACGCTGCGTAGCGCGCATTGGGCACTGTGAAGTTGACTGCCATGATCACTGCGCTGCGTACGGTATCTCCTCGTACGTACTTTCAGGCACGTAAGCACGTACTATCGGGTGCTCAATTAATTTTGCCTCCTCCCTCCCTCCCTCCCTACCTCCCGATACTTTTTATATTGAAAATCGCAAGTTGGCGGTACTTACTTGTTTCCATCAAACTAATGGGACCAAGTATTGCCAAGTTACCAGATTGATTTTAAGCTATTTTTTTCTAACGCAAAAAGTATCGCCGCGCCGCCGATACGTCGCGTCGTATCTGTACTACTTACCTACTCGCTACACGCGTATAGTTCGTTGAACCGTTTTCAGTCAAAAGCAACCGAGCGACATGGACGTGATTTCGTATAGGTAAGCGGAGTTTGAAAGTTGCTCATCTCTTGAAAATTCAGAAAGGGATTACATAGGGTAATTCGTTGGCAAGCGCAACGTATGTACAATAAATTTTGTATGTACATGTACACACACACGCGTATGTAATGTACCTCTACTCTACACCTGTGCGGAATAAATCAAATTTCTACGTGCGTTTAACTTTCAGCTTTCACTTTTAAGAATCGTAATTCCTAAATTGTAAAGCATTGCAACAGTCTACAGGAAATTGATGAATACGTTGCGTTGTTAGTAGGCACGGAAAGCCATTTTCAAAATGACACCTTGTCGCTTGGCTCTCGAAGCAAAAACATTACCCATCGTATGTTCAAATTCGAAAAGTTGAAAATTCTACGATAATTATCGATGGTTTTAAAGTGGCAACTTGGTACCTAGTGTAGGTAATGTTCAGAATGATTCGAAAATGTTTGTAACTCGTATCTATTGTATGTACATATACCTATTTGATTTTTTTAATTTTCTTTCTTTTTCCACGAACGCCGCTACCCATTTCTGCGCGATAGCTGAGCGTCACCAGTCCCAAAGAAATAGAAACGTGAAAATATAAAATTTGTCGTTCGGTTGCTTTTGAGTTGAAACGATCCAAGCGTGAGAGCCAAAAAAATAATTTTACCGTATGCTCGATCAATTCTGCTCTGCTCTCCTTTCTCCACCATCGGGTTGTGGAAACAAATAAGAGACTAGTTTTTTTTTTCGCAATGTAAGTATGTGAAATTTTTAGACCTTGCTCATTTAGATACCTAGGTACATATTTCAATTTACTACCTACGCGAGTAGTATCGCCTATCGAAATTCGATATGAATTACAAAGATAGATAGGTAGGTAAATGGTTGTAATTGCGCGAAATTGTAAAAATTAAAGTGAAAAAAAGCTTGTTCAACTACTTGAGCTTGGTGGGGTGGGGGAGGAGGAGTCAGAATCGATCGAGCATCCGGTATATGTAGGTTGTCAAGATGTATGTAGTTGCGTACAAGTACGTAGTACCTACTTGTACTTGTACCGGTGCAACCTGACACGTACAGGAGACAGACGTACGTAAATTAAACATTGAGCGAGCGGCGCGGCGCCGCAATGCGCGATCCACTTGGTAGGTAGCTAGGTAGGTACCTACCTACCTACCTACCTACCCAAGTACCTACGCCTACTCGACGTGTATGTGTGTGTGTGTGTGTGTGTGCGTGTGCATTACACGTATAGGTATGGATGTGCGGTGGCAGGCTGGAGATTATCACGTGTTCTCGTGTTGGCCACGTTTTTCGTAAATCGACCCCGTATTCGTTTCCCGGGGGTACGTCCAGTATTGTGAATCGTAATAACGCTCGCGTTGCCCAAGTATGGATGGACGAGTGGAAGTACTTCTTTTATGCCATAAATCCAGGTAAGATTTCTTTCGTTTTCGCACGCAAAAATTGTTTGTATCTAGTCGCGTCGCGCACACCGCACCACACCACGCACCGCATCTTGTCTTCAATGAATTTTGAAATTTAGGTGTATACCTATCATCTACGCAGCGTCGCGCCATCACGATCACCGTGCCCAGGCAGGTCGTAATTTTACATACCTACATGCGATATAGGGATAGGGAATCCCTTCAGCCTTCACCTTATCCGTATCCGTAGAAAAGGTAATGCCGAGTCTGACGTACCTACATATGTATAAGAGTATCCAAGTACCTACATATGTACTTGAGAGTGGAGTGGATTGGACTGGGCTGGGCTGTAGACGCGAGCATGAGCACCGCTCTGTCTGGGCTTTAATACATTCCGACTGGTAGGTAGGTGGGAGCGCGCTCTTTGAAAACGTTTTTCCTTTGAGGTGCCTTCTTTTTTCAGTCTTATATCGCACCGCACCGTACGGGTAGTCGCGTGCGCTTGCAGTTTTACTTTCACCGTTTCACCTTTGGTTGGTTTGTTGGTTGGTAGGCGGTAGCTACAGCTAGGTACATATGTAGTATGTACTAGGTAAGTAGCGGATTCAACGGATTTATTAATCGATTAATTCATTTTACAATTATCATTTTTACATTGCAACACCCAATACCTACGCGGAGTTGCGCGAGCGGGGTTGGACATATCACTTACTGTTACTACATATTCGCGAGTAGGTAGGTGTATAGGTAGGTGTAGGTACCATATGCCATATGTATGTCTATGTATCAATTGCGGGTGGCGATCTAAAAAAAATGCGTAACTGCGTATCCATCACTATTCGCTACTCGCTTACTAACTGCACGTGCACTGCACTTTTATCTTGCTTCCGTTACTTCCTTTCACTTAATATGTATGTAAACGGAGCTAAAGCTAGCGCCAGTTCTAGTGCTAGGTCTACTCTACGTGTGCCTGACTAATTTATTTGGTTCGGCGGTGGTATTGGTAGCGGTAGCGGTAGCGGTAGCGGTAGCGGGTAATTAATTGCCAAATTATTCGTATGTTGGGGTTCGGGTACAGCGCAGTTACTGCTCCACCACGCAGTACATAGTACATACAGATACAGGTGTACCTGTGCATACTACATACTACATACATATAGCTACTTACGTTAGCTGCATACGTATACTATACTGTAGGTACCTACCTATTAGGTACATTTTTTTTTTTTACACCTTACATTACATTACATTACATACGTACGTACGTGATACCTACGTAAGTATGTAGCATGTAGCCAAGTACTAGGCATAGGTCTACCGTACTGTACGTACCTTGTGCCTACGTAGTAAATACTCGTGTACGGTATTTGACCTGACCTGACCTGCGTCATTTATTTACCTTACCGAACGTTGTTGGTGTTGGTGGTGGTGGTAAACCGCCCACTTGTCGGGGCTAATCGCATCGCGTCGACGCCAAATTTCTAATACATACTTGGTTTTTGTGCAGGGGCTACAAATGTGGAGGTTGGCGACGTGTCCGCTCGCAAAGAATTGAGAAAACGTTTAAGCTGCAAAAGTTTCCGCTGGTATCTGGAAAATGTTTATCCCGAATCGCAAATGCCGTTAGATTATTACTACCTCGGAGAGGTGAGTCCCGAGTCCGGTCTCCAATACTCTCTACCCGTCTGCGCCTACACACGTATAAGTAGGTATACCTATACCTATACCTATACCTATACCTATACGGAGGTGTAGGTTAAGAGGTATGTAATGTTTATGGATGGCAAATGCTCGCGCATTTTGTTTTGCGTGCGCGTTCTTGAGCATATGCGCGCATATGCTCAAGCACGCGAGCATTTTCTGTAATTTTGTACCTTACTCCATAATACACATGGTTAGCAAGTCAAATGAATATTTCGACACAAAACAAGTGAATTCGGACCACATTACCATATAGCGAACTTCAACGTTATTCTTAACATCTTAACTAAGTAGACAGATGACAGATTTGGAAAAAAACCAAGGTTGACAAAAAAATTAAAAAATCATCAAGTTTTTAGGAATAAAAATATCTTAAAAGTAAATTTAAAAATCCAATTGGACGACAGATTCGAAAAAAAACGAGGTTGACAAAAAAAATTTAAAAATCACCCTGATTTTCTTTTTATTAGAAAATGCTCGCGCATATATAGAAAGTGCGTTCTCGCGCGTTTGAGCATATGCTCAAAATGCTCATTTGAGCATTTGAGCATGGCCATCCCTAGTAATGTTCTCGTACGATTGGTAGGTAACGCCTACCTAACTGGCCGACCCGACGCGACGCGACGCCGCCGACTCGTAAACGTTGACACGACGATACGAATGAACCTACGCGGCGCGGCGCGGCGCAACGCGAACTAACGAATAAGTAACAAACTTACCTACATACTTATTCTACCTACCTAGCCTACGCGCCAGTGGGTAATGTATGTAGAATCAACGACAGCCACAGAGAGGTAGAGGTGTCAAGTAGCAGCAAGTACCAAATCTATAAATTAAGTAAATCTACCAGCGTCTAGTCAAGAGTTATAATATAAGTTATGAATAATGGCGTCGTCCCATCGCAAACTTAGATATACCTACCTACTCGTGTGAAGGAATAGACGCACAAGTATAGGTACAGGTATAGGTATAGGTATAGGTATGTTATGCCTAAATCGAGCGAGGGGGTTGCCTAATACCCGGGTAATTATCCGTAAACTCAAAATTACGCATTTTGGTGTGCGCGCAAAAATTTCGTCTACAACGCATAGAATGACATGTATGAGCGCGGCTGGATCAATCATAGTGACCCCTCTACCAATACCATACATAATAAGGTGTCCACCTCTCCCTCGCCCTCCTAGAACCTAATATGTTGTGCATCAAATTTCCACCACCGTGGCTGTATGAGTAGCACACCTCGATTTTCGATTTTCAATTTTCAATTTTCAATTTTGTTTTTACAACCAGTGAAGAAGAGTGATGGAAATTGTGCAAATGTGACTTGGGTTATTCCATTCTGAACACCTGTAAACGGATCAAGGTGTAAAAATTTTTGAAGCTTGTACGTAGGTAGCAGGAGTTTTGTTCCATCACCGTGGTAAATTTTTGTTGCTCGTGTGTACACGGCTCACTGTAAATATTTTTCGCGGATGTACGAGGTAAAATTTCTTCAAATGATGGTTCAGAATCCCACCCCCGGATAAAAAATTGAACCCGAGCTACCTTATCCCTTCTAACGAGATAAATCCATAAAAAATACTTTCATTACATTTTTTCGTTCCATCACCGTGGCTCATCAGCTGAAGGACGAATGTGCTGATGAGATGAAAAAAAATACACAAAAAATTTAGTTTGGCGAGTTAGTTTGAATTAGGTTGAAATTTTTTTTTTTCAATTATGTTCAGAGAGTGTTACCTATCTTCGTTTATTCAATTATTTTCCATCATCGCACCCTGGTTAATAATTTCGTTTCCACCTTTCCACCACCGTGGTCGGTTAGCACGGCTTCTACATAAGGCTTTTTTTTAAATGTGAATATAAATTGGGCCCAACGTTAAAAATGGAGTCTTGGGAACATCCCCCCCTCAAAAAAAAAGGTCAAATTTTTTTTTCTTTATACATCACAATCACTTTGAAAATCTGTAGGTACTTTGCGGAGAATTACCCACGTATAGGTATTAGGTATATGCTGGACTTTTTTCATCGAAACGTAAGTATAGGTTGCGAAGTACTTATTTACAATTTTCACGAATGGTTAAAGTTCGTAGCTAAATTTATAGGTAGATGCATCTATAGATGTATTGTTGAAATATTTCCATTTTTACTCAAAGCGCACGTTACTTTCCTATCGATTATCGAGAACTAGCTACGATCTGGAATGCTGATCGATAATTGATTGTAGCCTGGAGCTACGTATGTACTTAGATAATTCCCTAGTAGATAGCGATTGATTTACCTATTCATGTCATCCATTCAAACCATTCATCCATTACCATTCATTCATTCATTCATTGTTACCTATTATTATTTTCATTTTAGCTTCAAACGTGCGCTTTAAATAGAAATGTAATATTTCAAAAAATATTCACATAGGTAGGTTCACGTATACCGTTCGTAGAAATTGAAAATAAATAATGTAGGTACCAATACCTACGTTTTAGTAGGAAATTGCGGCAATTGGGCAACCTCTAGGCGTAACGAATTCCCGATTTAGGAAATATAGGCATTAGACATGACGCTGCACGTTGCACGTAAATATAGCTACCCACCTACCAATGTTTATGTACTAGTACTACCTATGTATGTATGTATGTTGCTAAGTACTTTTTTAGGCTGTACATTACGTAGAATGTAGATAGATGGATATGGATAGTACATTACATACATAGGTACCAAACGATTTAACGTTGTTTCTGTTTGTTCATGCTTTGTCGTTGTCGTCGTCGTCGTCGTCGTCGTCGTCGTGCAGATTAAAAATGCCGAAACGCAAAATTGCCTGGATACGTTATCGAGAAAAAGCGGAGAAAAGGTTGGAATGAGTTATTGTCACGGATTGGGCGGAAATCAGGTAAGAAATTTCGTTTGTTTGTTGTTGTTGTTTTTTCCTATACTTATGTCTATGTATGTACTTAGCCTACTTACCTGCGTGCCTACCACCTAGCTAGCTGGGCGGCCTGTTTATGCCATGTACCGTCGCGTACGGTATCTATTTGTATTTTAAACGTATTACGCCAACGCGGACGCGGACACCGATAGGTGTTGTCAATAATTTATGTAAATACGTACTACCTGTACCTACGCGCTACGTAGGTCTAGGTAGCCGAGTTTAGTTGCGAGTACACGTATTTTTGCGATTGTAGGTTTTCGCATATACGAAACGCGCTCAAATTATGTCGGATGATAACTGTTTGGATGTCGCATCGCCCGTTGGATCTGTGAACCTGATACGATGTCACGGAATGGGGGGAAATCAAGCGTGGGTTTACGACGAAGAGGTAAGCTTATCCCAAGTACCTAGTGCCTAGCTACCTACTATGTATCTGGTCGATTTTAAATGTTTTTATTTGTTTTTTGTGGTTTTTTTTGTTCATTTTTTTTTTTTTTTTTTAAACTGTCTTCGCTCTCTCATTCTGAATCAGTGAAAAGTCACCGATAAACAGTCAGGATTGCAGCGCAGAAAAAAATCAGCGAAATTCACTGATTATCGGCGAATTTTCGCCGATTTGTCAGCGAATTTTCACTGATTTTAGTCGTTGATTCATTTTCAATGAAAATTTTCTCATTGATTCTCTTCCGTGCTGCAATTCTGACTGTCTCTCACAAGGAAGGTATCACAACTGGAAGTAAAATTGTTGAGCCCAAATAAAAATTAATCGAAAGTACACCATGAGAGGACCCCCGGTAACCAAAATTTCAGACGCGTTGAAGTGCATTTTTCGAATTTTGGCGAATTTTTTAAATTTCGAAATAACACCCATAATATAGGTACTTAGCTTGAAAAATACCAAAATTTGATCTAATCAACGAAAAGAGTTGAAATTTGGTACCAATGTACCCTATTTTTGACCCGCTGAATCGAAGAAAATTTTGGAATTTTCCAGCGAGCGCCGGAGAAATGCCCATAAAAACGGCCCATACGCACATCAACACCTATGATCGCGGACTACCCATATTGGTCAACTATTTAGGTACCATACCTACTCGTAGGCGATCGATTGGAGCGTAATTTTCCAAAATGCGTAACTCAAAAGTACGCCCAATACAAGGGGTACATGCTACTTGACTATGGCTGTTTTCAGCCAGCATGTACGAAGTACGTAATCGACGCACGCGTGTATTGTATATGTAATGTACTCGCACATGTACAATGTACATCTACATACGTGTAGTTGTAAATGAACAACATTCGCGTCTATACTCGTCTACGTAGGTAGCTAGGTAGTAGGTACCTATACCTGAGTATGTATTAGTTATCTGCGTAGCGTTGGCGCGTATCTACAAGTTCGTTAATTGTCTTCGTCTTGTTGCCTTTTGTATTTAGCTGATGACGATCAAGCATATAAACACGGAACAGTGTTTAGCTCGACCGAGTGCAAAAGATCCTGCCACTCCGATGTTGAAAGAGTGCGATGGCAGCTTAGGACAGCGATGGATCATGAAGAGTAAATTTCATTGGCAAGCCAGTTAGTCTTACGTTAAGGTTAGGTTAGGTAGTGTTTAGTGATGCTACGTTTCTCGATGCTCATTCTGCGCCCTCGTGTTCGCGTTCGACGCAACGAAAACTATTTTTCTCTTTTTACCCGACTGAAGCTGTGATCAAAGTACAATTAATACCTACCTACTTACTTACTTACTTACTTACTTACCTACCTACCTGCCTACTTTACGGCCGAGCGACCCGCATACCTGCCACCTGCCATGCACCTGCCGACTACCGTCTGCCACTCGTCCATCTACTCGCGTATACGAGCGGATCAAAAATAAGGTGGCGAATTGATTCGCTTCGCCCGCAGAAAAGGAATATTTGAGGAGAAAAAAAGGAATCGAAATAAGGAAATACACCTAGAACTGAATAATTACGATACCTACATTCTCGTACTTATCGGCTATTATTGGACTGCCGCCCATACATACGTACGTACTGGTACTACCTACGTAGATAGGTAGGGTACCTATGATCAACGTTCATGTATCGGTGTGTAGTGTACTGTGTAGTGTGTAGGTTAATGGTAACCGAATCGGCATGGCATACAATCGCAATAGCGCTGGTTGCGGGCCGTGTTGACGGGTCAAGGTAGGTGAACATGTTATGTAGATAACTGGGTGTGTCGATTTTTCTATTTATTATATGTATACCTGAAGTTTGTATGTATACTTAATACTTGTATTAAATTTGTATTATTTATTATTACACGTAGCTCCTTCGTACCTGAAGCTTTACATGCATACATCTACGTAGGTGTATCCGCATAATTATGTACCTAATACCATTACCTATAGCTATGTACTATGTAGTGCATATCTCTGTCCGCTCAACTTCGTACTTGTACCTATCTACGGACCTATGTACTTTCTGTTTTTCTTCTTCTTTTTCTTTTTCTTTTTTTTTTTTGTGCCAAACTATTCATTGAATATAAAAGTAGGTACCTACAATTATTCCGAATCTCGCACCACCCTCTTGCATAGCGCCACGGGTTCGTGAAAGGTAGAGATGGAGCATTCGAATTGTTGGAAGAAATATGGTACCTACTTACCTATGTAGAGAATGCATACAAAATGTCGCATAGGAATAGGATATAAGAAAGGTTAAGAGAAAAGCGATACACTAGGTAAGCACACTTATAAAAAAAATAACAAAGATTACGGCGCAGCGACCGTGTATAAAAAGAGCAAAAAGGAAGAAAAAAAAACAGTAAAAGAAACTCGAGTGAGTCCGAACTCTCAGGCGAATCAATTATAAATGTTGACAAACATGGAGATGAAAGGGAAAGTGACACCGACTTGAAGCCATTGTCAGGTAGATGAAAACCTGCTGACTCCTCCATAGTCTGCTACTCATCCAAAAAGTCAGGTAAAGAATTTTCTCTCGCCCCTTCATGGGTGAATGATATAATGGATGAATGAAAATCAACAAAAATTAGAGGATAAAGGAAAGACGAAGGAAGTACATATGAATGAGGAAAGTTGATTTGGAGAGTTTTAGGATACATATTACATAATATATGTATATTGTATAAGTTAAATTTCGATGCGTTTCGGAACATTCGAGTATAAATTACAAGTTTTCATTAGGGGACATCGACGTATAAAATGTGAAATGTCGCCCGCGATACAAATTTATAATTCAGGGTCGTTCTTGATGTTTTTTTTTTTTTTTTTTCGGTATTGCTTCGTAGTTCATATTTAAAAAAAAATAAAAACAGTATCCGTTTCGATAAAATGACGTTGGTTTACAATATTTGAAAAAAAAAAAATGATCCGCGTTTGCTAACCGGACATCATTATCGGCGCTATTAAAATTGCCTAACCAGTTTGCCGTAAATATGATATACTTAGACTTACCTTTGTATCTAGTATCTACCTACAGATATTAACCATTACCTCGTCGTTCACCAAACGAACACTTTCATTGACGTTAATAAAACTGCCTAATCGGTTCGCCACTGAAAAAACACATACTTACCTTGTACCATAGAGAAAGATACAATTGAGTGCTAATCTAAATGGGACGGTCGACCGCTCTAAACTGTAACTCCCAGAAAGAAAACTGCATTGCGTTAGTTTCAAAATTCAACATAAAATCAGTCTTATTTTGGATTCCCGAACCAGTTCATTTTTCTGGGCCAAAATTTTTTTTGCTACCATTCAACGCGCGAAGGGTTTAGGATGGGGTATTCGGACATAGCGAATTTGATTGCGGCTTCAGTTTAGCTAGATATAGCACACCACTTTCGAGAAAACGGCCTTTTAGGAGATTTGTTCGGCAATGTTCCAACGGTTTCGGAAAATTGGCAAAAAATGTGCTATCCGACTAATTTTGGGTCATACTGATTACGAAATGTAGGGTTTGTTTCGCGCGTCCCGCGTCCGTCTCACCGTCACCCATGCCCGGAAGTCACATTTTAGCGACGAAAATCGTCCATAACTCGAAAGCAAAGGTCCGGCGATCAAAATGGACAGCAAATTCGGAATCAGCGACCTCGAATTAGTCAAAAACAAAGGTTTTTTATAGACTTTTTTGAAAATCATTGAAATTTTTTTTAAAAAAAAAACCATGTGCTACGGTAAGATTGTGTGATTTTTTTCGGGTAATTTTTTTTTTGTTTGTTCCAAATCGTCGTTTGGACACGAAGAATTTGACGATGGCGGACGGCGTTACTGTTTTCCAATTACATTTAATATTTTCAATTTTTCGTTCGTTTTTGTGCTTCTTTTTGTCCCAGGAAAATGTCAAAATCATACAATATCGCGTTAAATTTCAAGATAAGTTTTCATATTATTCAATAGCTTTTTTCATTTTCTATTCTAAAATTTAATAATCATACGCATTTTATAGGTATATGTACCTTTTTCTAAAAAAAATTGCAGTTAAAACAGCGGGCAATTGCATCGAAGTGAAACCGTATAGTGCATAGTGCCTTTACAGTAACCTCTGTGTAACGCCATTCATGTTCGTTCAAACGAGGTAAACCTTATTCATGTGGGTATTTGGACGCTAATTTACTCACCTTCTTCATTAAGTACCTACCATTTTTGTTGTTTTTTTTTCGAACTGTTTTCGCTATCCGCATGAATATTTTAACGTGTACGTCGTCAGTACGTCTGAATGTGTAGGTGGTGGGTACAGACACAGACAGGTAGCAGGTACTTACTTACTATAGGTACTAGAGATGTACGCCGAGGCAAAATCGGCGGTGGCGGCGGGCTTCTAAAATCTTACGGCGGCGGCTTTATTATTTTTTACCTTGAAAATCGGTTTTAAAAAAATCGTTAAATGACATCATTTTTAAAAAGAAAATTAATTTGAAACATTACGTTTCGAAACGTGAAAAATTAATAAGCAGACATTTTTGAAAATATTTTCCGAGATTTTTTACTCTTTTTTGAGAGAAAAACTACCCTTTCGCCGAAGCGCCGCCCCTACTTTACTCACACGTTTAAATGATTACATTTACGAGGGCGTCATGTCACTCTTCGCGTTGATCAAATTAGAAAAAAAAAAAAAAAAAAATACCTAGATAAAAGCTGAAGGTTTATGAATCAGCGTAGTAATTCCGACTTTTTTTTCCTTTACATAGGCAATACACGTATTATTAAAATAAATAAATAAATAAATACCTAGATAAATAAAAACAACTAAGTAAACGATGATTGACAAAATGAAAGAAAAAGAGGATAGATAAAAACAATGTTGGAATATAAAATTGAAACGAACAAACGAATCAACGAACATGATAAAAATGCACGAATATACGAACTAACAAAAAATATGTAGTACCTACTTAAGCAAATGAATGAATGAATGAATGAATGAATGAATGAATGAAATAAATACACGCGCAGACATCGCGTAGGTAAACGGCCAACACATCACGCGCTTAAAAGAGTAATATTATATTTGTATTACATACGTCACTAGTGACAATCGTCGAGAATGCATTTTGAATACTCGACGCGGTAAAGTACATATGTATATGTACCTGCGGGTGGGTAATACATAGGTATTATAGGGTATGGGTATAGGTATAGGTAATAAGTAGATACCTACATATATGAGATGAGACGGACCGCTGACAAGTGGACTCGCACAAGTAGAATAAAAATACTCGGTATGTAGACGAGAAATTGGTTAGGTTTAAGTATAGCCGAACTGACTGAAGTGATGTTTTTCAACGACAATCAATTAGACAGGTAGAGGTACCTGTACGTACGTATTTCGACGTTTCGATTACCAGTACCCTTGACCTAGCCCGATGACGACAACACCAAACAAACAAGCTACGATACGTACGTATCGACTTCATTTCGGAATGTTACCTATTTCAATTTTTCTCAAATACATAACACGATTTCTGCTTACGGTACGGTACACACTCGAGTAGGTAGTAGGTACATATATGTGCGCGTAGTAAACAAAACGCGACGCGACGCGCGTTACTAAAAATCACGATTAGAATATTCAAACATTTATGCGCGTTATCACCTACGAGTAGGTACTAGGTAGCAGGTAGTAGGTAGATACGTACTACTGCATAGTTACTAGTTAGTAGTACAGCCCACCGTTAACGCAGCCCCGTTACGCGTATCGTAGGTAATACTTATTCTCTTCGGCCCGGCCCGGCCCGGTCCGGTCCTATGAGTAGCTTACTCTGACAACACAGCCATCAGCGAATTGGCCATGTTCTTCAATTGAATAATACCGAACTGGGATCTTCGTTGCCCATTTGTTTAATGTAACGAAGGACGTCTTTTTTGGTGATAACGCCGAGTAAACGGCTGCAAAGAAAAGAAAAAAAATCCTCGTCATCGACAGGTACTTCTCCGTTTACCAACTACTACAAACGTAGAAAGCTACATAGAAAGTAAAAACTATCAAAAAATACGTACTAAGCAGGCAACGATGATAATCGTAAATGGGAATAATTAACGGAACGGCGCGGGTTATCTACCTTGCAACCTATCTGCATTCATCTACCTAAATCGGGTGAGTATAGAGTGACGGGCTGCGCAACGTTTCGCGAAAAATGGCTGCGTGACTCCTTTTATACCAATTGTACAGACACAGACACAGACACAGACATCGCATCCGTAGACGTATTTCAAAACGCGCAGTTCGAGTTTTCAGATCCGAGTACATCGTATTACACGCAACACAACGCATCGCAACACCGGGCGCTCATTTCATTTTTGTTTCTTCCTTTTCAACGGAAGCCCTTCGCATCTCGCATTCGTATAATAAAGAGATCACCGACCGTTTGAATCAAGTATCTATACATATTCCTCTAAAGTTGACAATGGCGAATGAAATATTTCAACCAGCGCGCGCAACAAAAACTTACGCCGACGCAAAAAAAAAAAAAACTCAACAAAAAAACAAAAAAACCATATCCATCTAAACCGGAATCGGGCGAAGAGCGGTATTCGAAAGAACTCTCCTCCCCGCCGCCTTCTCTCACCTTCACCCTCCAAGACCGGACACAGGGTCGTTCCCTACCGGTTGGCGCGAGTAAACCAGCATTACCTTACAGAACGCATCCGTATTGTATATCGTATCACTGCATTTTTACCGCATTCTCATACATTACACGCAAGTCTAGGTACCCTACCTACATAATATGTAAATATAGCACATAGCAATAGCATACGTAAGTACATAGGGACACGTAAAACTTACCCGTTGTGAGTGACCAGAGTTTGTCGAAGACCTAATTTTCTAAACATATCGATGACCGTTTCCATGGGCGTTTGATCCGTTATGGTGATCGGTGCCATATCTAGAATTTTCTTCAATCGTAAAGGAGGTGGCGCGTTGGGAGGTAAACGCGGTTGATCGACCGTAAACGTGACCAACGAATTACCGTCGTAGCCGTCATTAGTTCGTTTCGCATTCGCTGAGTAAGTACGAGCAAAAACAGAAAACAAAAATTTTAAAAATAAAAAATAACGATTAGGTATACGTATATTGCGATAAACGAAATAGAAGTGGACCGGCGGGGTCGCTGGTCGCGTCGAACGAACCCCGTTAAGCTAGCGTCAGTAATACACGACAAAGCTGTTGTGGTTGCGACACTCACCGATGGCTAGCAAGAGATCTCGCCTCAAAACGAAGCCGACCAAATACTGAGATTCTTGCGAAACCACCACCGGGAATCCGTTATGTTCGGTGTTCTTCATCAAAGTTTCCACTTCGTAAATGGTCATCGAATCTTGCGTCAACACGTTCAGCGATTCGCTTCGTCTGCAATCGCGTGTACAGATAAATAATTTATATCGAGTATACGTAGAATAGCGCGGGGAGCTCAGCGTCGCGCCGAAAAAAAAAACAAAACAAAACAAAAATTAGCAAAAGAAGACTTGAGTAGGATTTTTTTTTTTTTGAATACCATACTTCTACATACGTACATAATTTTACGTTTTTGTACGTATGTAGGTAGGTAGGTAGGTAGTTAGTAGGTTCTTGTAGGGTAGGACGGTGTGCGCGATGACTTTGAAAATGAAACGAAACGAAATGAAATGAAAATAATCGGGTAGGTAGGTGATATGTGCGATGATTTCGGTACCTGGGCTGCATAACGTCGGCCGCTAAACCGGTATGAGCGAATTCTTCTTTGCTATCCAAAAACGGATAACCGTTTAAACCGATATGCGCGTCGTATATACCTTGTTTACCTAGCGCATCGCCGACCCATTTACTGGCCATGGCTGCCGCCATAAGAGGAACTATATACCGTACGCCGCCAGTCAGCTCGAACATGACCACCACCAAAGACACTGTTCGGTACGTGTAATATACATACATACAAATACAATACATCCGCCATTATCAAAATACAGTAGGTAACCTCTACATAGGTACCTAATCTATCTACATACGTAGCGTTATACGTTGCGTTGCGTTACGTTACGTTACACGCAGACAGCAAACGCGCAATACAATACAACGCAACGCAACGCAACGCAACCATCGCTCGCTTACCGGTCATCCTGGTGACGCCGCCGAGTACGGCGGCAGCGCCGACCATCGCGTACAAACCGGGCGTGATGCAGTCGTCCGAACTGTCGCATTCTCCGTTGAATATCCAAAGGTGCGGGTAGCGAAAGGCTAGCTGTTGCATGGCGATGCCCACTATTCTGCCGGCGATACTTCCCAAGCACAGGCTAGGTATGAAAAGTCCGCACGGTATTTTCATGCCGAACGTGAATATGGTCGTGATCAATTTGAACACCAACGTGAGTAACAGAAGCCATATAGCGTGGTAGACGCCTGGACCAGCTTCCGCCGACGTGGCCTCTTTGAACGAGGTAACATTGTTCAAGTAAACGTAATCGCTGCGCCATAACAATTCGCAAACGGTTAACCACCACCGTGTTAAAAAGACAGCCGCGGCGCGCGACTTATTACGTACGTACCTACTTACCTACGTCTATACGTATGTATGTACGTACGTACGTACTACGACACTACGACTATCTACCTAATTATGTAGTATCGCACGTACGACCGTTGGGTCGGGTCGGGTCGCACACTTTTACTGCTACTTGCACGGTACACATTACCGACTAAACTTACCAAAGGCCGTCTGAACTGGACACGCCGCACTGACTAAACAATAAATATATCAGCTGACTGGTACTCATGCGAGTATACGGATTCGGAAAAGAAAGTAACGCGGTTATCGCCGTAACCACCAACACTTCGGTGACCGGATACTGGCCGAGTTTCGTCGTTTTACGACATGTGCACCAGTACACGTTCATTTTGATGAAAACTGCCGCTATGATTCCCTATCGAAACCAACGCAAAACCGTACGGTAAATGTAAATCGTGGTTTGTAGTCCGCGTTAACGTCCAATGTCCAATCCGTTCGCCACCAGACTCGCTAGCACTTACCCCGATGATACCCAGTCCGATGAACGGTATCAGTTCGAAAAAATTCCACGGTTTATTATATTCAACGTAGAATAAGACGGAATGCTCGTTTCCGAAAGGATTGATGGAGCGCACCACGAACGCCGCTACTAACGCGCAAAAAAACGACCTCCACAGCGTTTTCAGTGGAAAATAATAGCTGACCTACGGAAAATGAAATGAATAAAAGCGAAACCGAATCGAACGCGTACAACATAACGTAAACGTAACAACGAATCAGAAGTGGATAGAAAAGAGGAATTACGTACATCAAAAAAAAAACAAAAAAAAAAACAACAACAACAACAACACAAATCATCTGCCACGAGAACAGTAAAATGGTAAACAACAAAACAAACGAATCAGGTCGCTCGAGCGCCGCTTACTTACTTCTTCCAAGCTGAATAGCACGCCGCCTATTGGTGCTCCGAATGCTACGGAAACGCCGGCTGCGGCGGCCGCCGATAAAATCTCTCTTTTCTTCGCTTCGTTTCGGCCGTATTTCGGGAATAAATAAGATAATATATTGCCTGGAGGAAGAAAAAGAAGCGGAGAAGAAGAAGAAGAAAAAAAACACACAATCGTGTACCCACATAAGTACAACAATATCTACAGCCTACAGCAGCTAGAGGACGCCTGCCTAGGGCGCAGACTGTATAGGTAGAGGTACTCGGTACCGTTCCTCGGTACTCGCGCAACTCGGGCAACTAACGTAAGTAAATACCAAGAACATGACGTACATAAAACGTAGGGTATCTGTATCTTACCTATACACGATGCTATATGCACCATAGGGCCTTCTTTTCCCAAGCTGAGACCGGCTGACACTGCCAACATTATGCCAACCGACTTTATAATCAACGTCCATTTACCCAAGTAGCCGCGTATAATAAATCCGCTCAGGATAGTTTTAATCTGATGACAAATGAAAATTGCGAGTACATTCATATGAAAAATGCGCGAAATTAAATTCGCAAAATTAACGAGACTTACTTCGGGTACTCCGGAACCGCAAGCGTAAGGTGCGAAAATCTTCACTAATCCGGCAGCCAACGCCGCGAAACACAAAGCGAATACGATGAAGAATAAATACGAAACGATATAAGCCCAGAAACCAGTTCTGGACGAACCGAAGACTTCAGACCACATTCTCCACTACGATTGCAGCGCGCGAAAAGGAAATGAACAAAACAAAACAAAACAAAACGCAAACAATCAGTCATTCTGATTCCGAACTACATAACGTAGGTAGCTGGGTAGAGGTACTGTACTACATAGGTAGATAAGGTACCAGGTTGTAGGTACAGTTACCGACAAAACCTAGCCCGGCTAGCAACGCGTATCGAAATCGAAACAACGCTCCCAGGCAAATTTCCAGCAGTAACCGAAGCACCACTGCGTATGCCTCGAGAGAATATTTTTTGCTGTTCGATTTTCAGCGCACGTCTTTTACGTACATACATCACATACATAATGTACCATACCATATATACCAAGCGTAGGTACTTGGCTATTTGGGTATTGGCGCGCATTGCGCTTGAAAAAACACTCACTTGCGAACAATTTCCTTTTTCGGCGCCCAAAGACGTTTCGTTGGAAGACCAACAGCATTGCTCCATGTTCAACCAAAACGCTTCAGGGCACAGGCCGAACTTGAGATCGCTCATCCACGAACTGCCGATATCGACGATACCCGCTACTGTGCCAGTCACCAAACCGACAAGCAGCACGCATAACCAGCCGGACCACGCGTCGTGAGCGCCTTTTATCAAGTCAAAAACGGAATTCTGTTTTCGTTTAATGATGTACCTATGACGCATACGATCTCGAGCGATGTCGCGCTGCCAGTCGATCGTATGGAAATCTTCGTATTGCCCGATTCCGGGAATATCATCCGAATCTGTAAGATAACGTCCAAGTGGGTGATTTTTTTTGTAGGCGCGACATGGACGATCACGATTACTGCTACGGCTACGGCTATGGCTACGAATACGAATAGGAAAACAACTACGAGTATTCCTCCCCGAGCGTGGCCGATCAATCATTACGATACCACCTACAACCCTATACACGTACGTAATTGCAGATTCAACGCACGGCTGCAAATACATACACGCACGTGGTTGTAGTCACGTAATACGCGTACAGTGTATGTTTGGTTTGTCTGAACTGCGCTATGGGCTACAGGCTACCGACTACTGCAGGACAACGCGTAAAAGCAAACACGAGATAGGAAGGACCGGGCTGCGCCTCTAAATGCTACGACGTTTCTTGTTTAGTCAATACAAACTCACTTACAATGACCGGACGACGAAGACAGAACCACTGACTAAACAAGACGACGATAAGCACGGCGAGCACACTACTTCTCGCAATTAGGTAGATGGGGGGGGAGAAGGTATCAAGAGTACCGGGTACTACATACATACGTAGGTCTGGAAAAACATTTTCTTCTGTCTACGCAAATAAATTGCCAACTACCAGACTCGATACACCTACTGTTACTCACCGTAGTGCATGCCGCCTGCGAATTCCACTTCTTCTCCTACGTTACACGCAGCGAGCATTGTTAAACAAACCGAAAAGAACAGATTACATTCTACATAATGCATTTCAACAACAACAATAGTAACAATAACGACGACAACAGTACGACAGCAACTAACAAAGGCACCGTACACGAAGGAGCAGGGCGGTACGAATTACCAACGTACTCGTAATCGCATATAACCTACAACATACGTACACGAATACGCGCACTTGGAGAATCCGTAGGTAGATCGAGAATAGTCGTTACACAAAAATCTAACAAGGCGGGCGACATTCTTGATACAACCGATGCGGATTCATTTCCTTCGTGAAGCGATATCAATCGATACATGCGACATCAAAAGTCGGCGTTGTCAGCGTGCAACTCAAACCGCCCTCCCCCCCTCCTTAGTCTTTCCACCGTACACTCGAAGGTACACATTGAATTATCTATAAATATCGATTTCAGCGATTTTCGCATTTCGCTTCGAAATAAAATAAATCTGGAAGCTCGGACCTTCGACATCGTGCAGCCGATCGTCGAAAGTTACCGAATAGCGAATAACGAACGCAATTACCTTGTAAATGATGCGGCGGAACACTGGCTGGAACGGAACCTTCTGCTGTTGTGCCGGTTGTTGTGATATCCACCATGTCGTCGTCCGAACTTAGATAGCAAGAACGAGTTCCAACTTTCGATCGCTACGCAAAACCAACGTCGGGTATAGTAATCGAAACAATATTCCAGATTTTACCGCTGCGTAAGAGTTTCGAGTATCTTCTTCTCAGAATTACAAACATGGCTTACCATTGTAACTTAAAAATCCATTAGATACTGCTTCGGAAGCACGTGTAAAAGAAAATTGTTACGGGCTCATCGATCGTCTAAAAAAAATTCCGATAGTCGTAAGTACGCCTACAACAAAATACTATTGCTTGGCCTTATTACGAAATTTCAACGTAGGGACGACGAATTTTAATGAGAAAAGTTCAAGTACTACTTGCGCATTTCCAACGACGTTCAATTCCACATGTCGGCGAGTATTTACAACGTTTTTCGTGCCAGTAAGCTGAACTGATCAATGCTCATCCGTGACAAATGAAATAGCAATAATGATGAAACGATTCGTAGCCGCCAACGTTCGATGTGAAATCTAATCATGAAAAACTGCATAGAGTATTCGATTACTTACTACGCTTACTCTTCTTCAGGATTTTCAATTTTCATACGTAAAACTTTCCACATCTGTACGAGTAGAGAATGGTTGTAATGTAGATACTAGACACGTACTTTCGGTCTTTATTACAATACCGTTGATCACGAGTGAAACTTGAGTCGAAATATTACTAGTTAGCCATTACTCTCCATAGCGAACAATTAATTACTCGTGAATTTTTCTCCTCAATCCCCAACGGTACTCAACGAAGTAAAAGTAAAAAGAAATTCGAAAATTGGTATTTTTTGTTGCGATTATTTTGATAATTTGATTCGTTATCTATTTAGAAACGCGAGAAACGCTGCGACCAGTGTAACCAGATGAAAAAATAAAATTAAATTATTACTGATGAAAAGGTAACCCTGAAAACGTATGTCCGTTTTTTTTTCGCGCTCCGCGCAAAAACCCTAAAAAAAAAAAGAAAAAACAAAACACAAGATTTTTTCTGAGCTGAGCTTGCGCCTGATTTCTTCGGATTGAAAAAACCTAAATCTGAAATCTGTCTTTTAACGAGAACGTCTACATTTCAATGTCGTAAAAATGCTTTGAATCGTTAAACCCGAATAATAATCAGAAATATAATTCACGTATTACAGGTATGTACGTTGTGCGTTTCCTCGTGAGCAAAAATAAACTACGCGGTCGCGATACCGAAATTCCAAGTATCGGTGTTTAGCAATGTGTTATCGGTGTATTTTCAAGTGGATATAATGGCCAGCGACTGTAATAGAACGTGTTTTTTCCCTTTCAATTTCAAGCACCGCAAAAAAGTCGAACGTCGTGATCATTTGTTGCAAGGTACCGATCAGATTTTGTTTAATTTTCTGCGACCTGTTGTTCGCGTACATTAACGCGCCCTCGTAGATTGTGTTCTCGTTTCATTGCGAAAGTGTTTTCTGTTTCGTGTGCCAGATCAGCAGAAGTTCATTTCCCATGCTTTCAAAGAAGGTCCGATCGATCCCAGTGTCGAGTTCATTCAGCTCGAAGAAGATTACGAATTGGTGAGTTGCGAAGATGCGACGTACGAGTATACGTACCGTATGCGGCGTATTGATAATTTTCGAATTTGATACTTGCGTTAGAAAATATTCGGTTACCGTCGGAATGGATTTTATACTGCCATTTACTGGATGCTTATTGTGTTTTCTTTCGGAATATTCGGATTGTTTTGTTACTGGTTCAATCGTCTGCGATTATATACGACTCATACAAGATGTCCTTTGATATACGCTACCACAGTATTGATCGAAGTGAGTATCCGTTTGTTGAGCTGCGGCGTATTTTATGTATTTGCTAATTTGTTTAACGCGTCCATTCCATTATTACAGGAAAGATATAAAGATCAGCATAAAAGTTATCACGTCAAGAAAATTAATATTTTAACTTACGAATCCGTCTTCGAAAACAGGTGAAAAATTTACTCCTCCTCATCTAAATTTTGATTGTTGTTCGCTTACGTTCGATAATAATTTTGCGCGTTGAAATACGATCGGTGAGCACTCCGCTAAGCTCTTCCGCTCCTCGCACGCGCGAGTGTAGGCTCCTAGCGAATGACGAAATGATGCGCGAAACACCTAACACGGTTGAATTCTGAAATCATTCGCGCGGATTGTTTGTTTTTGAGAATGTAATGAGAAAGTGAAGTCGAATGAATGAATGAATGAATGAATGAATGAATGAATGAATGAATGATTGAATGGTGCGTTTAATTTATACGTACCTATACGAGAAATCCATAGGTAGTGTCTACAGAACCGGGCGTATGTGATAGTAAATATAACGAAGATGATGAAAATTGAGTGATATAACGCAGCCGTCGTATTTATGTAGATGTAAGAATTTCTTCGAGTTTAGTATAGTATTTGTACGTTTATACAATCGGCTTTCTGGTGCTCGCCATGTTACAGCGAATGCGCAGAATTGAGCGGTTGGGATTCCCGAACGGCAGCTGAATCCGACAGCGCGGATGATATGAAATTCAGCGTTCATACTTCCGGCGGCATATTTAAAAGTGAGTTTCTTAATTCATCGATCGAACGTATGTACCTACTGCGCCGTTGGAAAAAAGTTGTCATATGTTTCGATAACGTATAACCTTTAATTTTACCGACTCGTACAGAGATGGAAAAGGTGAGATGTTTCAACTGTCGCAAATCTCGTTTCATTTGGGATTCGGAATTAGGCCAATTTTACAAATTAAACGGTCTCGATCAAAACGTTGCCACGTCGTATTTTCATCAGCAATCGGGACTTTCGTCGTTGGAACAATATTTGAGGTAAACCGAGTACCTAAACCTATTACCTAACCTATGCCTACCTACATATATCGAGATAGACCGGTATCGCTGTGCGACCGGAATGAAATTAATCGTTACCTTTGACGACGCAGGAGAGCCGTTTACGGCACCAACGAGATTATAATACCACAACGAAGCTTAATTACGTTGCTGTTTTTTGAAATATTGAATCCGTTTTACGTATTTCAATTTTTTTCGTTCGTTATTTGGTGTTTGGACGAATACGTATTGTACGCCAGCGCCATTATGATTATGACTGTAATAAGTATCGTGGGATCCGGATTGTCTACATATTTCGTGAGTACTTTGTCGTACCTACATTATCTAATGGTTTTTTTTCGCGTCGAATGACAGTTAAATAGATAAATAGGTAAGTTAGTAAAGTAAATAAGTAAGTAAGTAAGTAGGTAGGTAGGTAGGTAGGTAGGTAAGTAATGTTTTGGTGTCTCTACACGTATAGCATTTTCCGCGTATCGATTGTAGAATCAACGAGAATTACACAAAAGAGTATGCTCCAGCGATATCGTTCATATTATTCAAGGAGACGAACAAGTTTCCATTCCAACGGAACACCTGGTTCCCGGTGATATTCTAGTGCTTCCGACTCAAGGATGTGTCATGTATTGCGACGCCGTGCTATTGAACGGCAGTTGTATAGCCAACGAAAGCGCTCTAACCGGTACGTAGGCGTACAGTTGTGTTGTATGAATGATCGCGTCGAGTCGGAGGTCGTAGGTAGGCCCCAGAGGTCTGCCGACACTGCGCCGCTTGCCTACGGCTCGACGACTGGCGGGTTTTAGAAATGATTGCGACGTGCGATTTTTGTTTTCGGGCGGAACGGAACGCAGGCGAAAGCGATCCTGTGATGAAAACACCGATTCCGAATGCTCGCCACGCGTACGAGAATAAGGAACACGCTCGGCACACGTTGTATTGCGGAACTGAAATATTGCAAACGCGATTCTACGGCAATAAACACGTGTTGGCCATTGTCATTCGCACCGGCTTCTCGACCACCAAAGGAGCCGTGATGCGTACGTTGCTGTATCCCGCTCCGGCCGACTACAAATTCGAAAAACATAGTTACAAGTTTGTCGAATTCTTAGCCGCCATCGCCGGAATAGGGTTTTTATACACCATCGTCTCTAAAGTGAGTCCAGCGTGTATTTATATTTGCATTTGCATTTGCCTAATCTCGATCGAATCATGTCGCCGTCGTAGGTTAATCCGCGTGCGCGTTGCGGCTGGCCATAATTTTCGTCACCAGTCATGTATTCTGTTTCGACATTGCGAGGTAGTGCTGCGCAATTGCCGATTAATCGGGAAAATCGGACAGTCGAAATTTTCTAAAGCCGATTACTAAACTTATCGTCGGCATTGCCGGTTCTCGACAACTTTTTCAAAGGTTCAAAGGGCAGACGAAATGAAAAACAGTCGCTCTTCCCTCTCGTCCTTCCGCCGAAATAATGTAAACAGTTGGGTAAATTTGCTCTCTTTTGATTTCCAAAACTACCCCGCGTGAAAAACAAAAAAATTGTCGGCATACATTCACCGGATTAGGTACTCTATTATTACCTTATATATATTAGATAGGAGGTACCTGATATCAAATGCTTTTTTCGTATTTTATTTATTTATTTATTTTGCCAATTTTCGCAGTCTTTGCGCGGTTTGCCTCCTTTTGTAATCGCCATGGAAGCGTTAGACTTGATTACGGTGGTGGTTCCTCCGGCGTTACCGGCTGCGATGACAATCGGTGCGGTTCATGCTCTTCTCAGATTGAAGAAAAGAAGCATATTCTGTATCAGCCCGCGTTCCATCAACGTTTCCGGCTCGGTCAACTGTATTTGCTTCGACAAGGTACGTAAATTGAATAGAAATTTAAACTCGACGTGACGCAGTCGCAGTCGCACCAACTCGCTTACGTGATTCAGTTTCGACAGTGCGGTGGTAGTGGTAGTGGTAGTGGTAGCGTGAGTATACTCGTCGTAATCGAGGGCGAAGGTGACTCGAGTTTTACGATTTTTCCCGCTGCGCTGCAACGGTTTACGGTTGAAGTAGCTCCAGCTAGTAGCTACCACCGCACCGCACACATGCACGACAATGAGAAATGATCCGGTTCAACGTGGGAACGGCAAACGATAACGCGGTCATCGAAATACGATACCTAGACCACCTACCTATCGTCCATCCGCCTGCCGTACTAAAGCAGCGTATCGCGTGTAATTAGTTCGCTCGTCGAGTTTCGCTTGTGCGTGCGTTTTCCAGTACGTAGAGGGTAGCAGATGCGAGCGCGCGCGATCACGATCGCCGTCATTTACACAAGACACCGGCGTCGCACCGAGACTAACTAACATGCGATTCGGATCGCGAACCGTGTTGTATGTTGAACGTTGTACATCTGCGTTTATTTACAATAACGAGACAAATCACGACGTGACGTTCGGCTTACGAGAGCGAGATGCCGCGCTATCTTTCGCTAATTTAGGTTCGCAACAGTTTTAGGTACTTCTATGTTCGTTCGTCTTCGTCGTTGTACATATGTAAATGTATATAATTGTTGTTGTTGTTGTTGTATTTTTTGCCACCGCGTAATGTTTTATAGACGGGCACGCTCACGGAAGAAGGCTTGAACATGTGGGGTGTCATACCGACCTGTAATACGACTTTTTCCGATCCTATCCGTGACCTAGCCACGTTGCCACCGAGCAGCGATCTGTTGTACGCGATGGTCACGTGTCATACGTTGACTATTATTCGGGAGAAATTATGCGGCGATCCTATGGATTTAAAGGTTCGTGTGGACGCTACGTTACCGTACAGCCGATGACAAGCGCAAGTACGCGCCATGTCGCTGCGTTTTAATTTTTTCATTTCATTTCATTCCATTCAATTCCAGTATTTTTTAACGAGCGTAAATCATTTTACGTTTAGATTTTCGAAAGTACCGGCTGGCAGTTGGAAGAGCCAGCAGCCAACGACGATACCAAGTACGATCTCATCATACCCACCATTGTCAAACCGGCGCCAACCATCAGTACTAGCGTCGCCGTGGAATTTGTCAATTCTTCGTTGCAGGTAGGTACAAATTGCGAATTGCGGTCGTCAACGACCGTGTATTATGAAATGTATCTACACGTACATACATTAGGTATCGTCTACGCTTGCTCGTCTCGTTCGTCTTTGTAATTGTAATCAACCCACCAAGCGCTAGTGTTTCACGTATCGGCGTGTAAGCGGCCGACCGGGCCCGGCTCTGGATGAAGTGGTTGATACCATCGCCGTTGAGAAGATTCAGCCGTAGGTCTAGGTACTGTAAAAAAAAGTGCCGTATTGAAAATTTTCTTTTTGCTGTGGCACGTTGGACGACTCGAATAAAGAAATGTCCAAGTTGAGCATTGAAAAAAAGAAAAGAAAAAGCAAAACGCAAAGCGAAACATAAAAAAAAAAAGAAAAAAAAGAAAGAAGCCTGACTTATTCGTACGTTTAAAGAAAATGCCATGCCGCGCCGCGACGCCTTACGCACCCGTTATCCGATATCTCTTGCAAAAAAAGAGAAAAGGACGGCGCGGCGCTAATTAACGGTAGGTAAACTTGGATTGTACGACTCTGCGTGTGGAATCGAGTCAAGTGTTATAATCGATTCCTAATCTGGCCGCGTAACGTACGTACAGTACACATACGTGTCTAGATGCGAATGTAAGCGATGAGGTAGAGGAACCTACAACCTACCTACTTACCTCTTGAGTCGCACGTAATTGTTGTATACACTACACTGCGTCGTTTGGACTGCAATTCGCATCGTTATCATCATCTAATACGTACGTTGGTGAAAATCCTTAATATGTAGGTAGGTAGGTAGGTAGGTAGGTACATAGAACGAACGGATTGGCTAGTACGTGATTAAATATACAGTGTGTACTGAGTAGGGGTACCATCTAGCCACCCGCCCGCCTGCCTGCCCGCCTGCCTGCCTGCCTGCTGGTAGTTACGACGACGACGACGCGACGCAACGTAGACAAGTCCGAGTCCGCTTCGTAATCGTACCGTACCGTTACGTTGGTTTATTTCAGCTGGGCAAGGAAATCGGCATCGTGCGTCATTTCACTTTCAGCTCGAGCCTGCAACGTATGACCGTTATAACCAGAGTGCTAGGCGCTTCCAATTACAATATTTACTGCAAAGGCGCGCCCGAAAGTATCTGCAATTTGTGTGTACCGGAAACAGGCGAGTGTTTTATTCTTTGTTTTTTTTTGTCTCCCTCTTTCGCGATCCAAAACGTATGTAGGTACGATGTAGGATGTAGTACCTAATCTATGTAGATGATTGTACATGTAGGTAGGTCTAGGTAGGTAGTTAGGCTACCTACTCACGATTAGCGTGACGAAAAAAAAAACAACAACAACAAAACAACAAAAAAAAGAAAAAAGGAAAACCATACGCGCGCGCGCAGGTAGCGGAGGATACGGATACGTTACGTATTTTCGTATAACCTGCTTTACGTTAATGATACTACGACTTTTATTACGCTTATTGTGGGCGGCGCAACGCGGAGAAAAGTGTACATAGTACCCTGGTGCAAGTCGTAGGTTTTTAGGTGTCGGTTGTAAGTAATGAATGGGTAATAGCCGCTAGCCAGGTCCATTTGGTTGGCCGTTCAAGTATACGCCTTGGCGTCGCGTCGTGTGTTTTTTTTTTCTCTCTTTCCCTAGCTCGCCTCGCTCCATCTACCATATCTGCTACTGCTTTGTCTGCTGTTGGTTGCTTGCAGTCAGTTCAAACATGATACGTATTTACCTATACAAAAAAGTAGGCAGTAGGGCAATACCTATCTACCTACCTAATTACTCGTCGCGGCCGAATACGCGGATGTATGTACGGGTTTGCGCTTGCGATTACGATTACGTTTACGTTTAAGCTCGTTTGCAGTGCCGCAAGATTTTCACGTTGTATTGAAAAACTACACGCGCAAAGGGTATCGCGTGATCGCGACGGCGTTTCGTCCGTTACCGTCGTCCATAAACTATACGAAAATGCAGCGATTAGCTCGAGAAGAAGTCGAAAACGATCTCGTATTTCTCGGCTTGATCGTGTTGGAAAACAAACTGAAACCCGAAACCACGCCGGTCATCTCCAAGTTGAAGGCCGCTAATCTGCGTTTGGTCATCGTTACAGGTAAAGATGCGATGCGATGCGATGCGATTAGCGTTACGTCGGTACCTACACCTACCTATGTAGTGGTGTATGTACTGTCCTACCTAGACCTACGACGACGCGACGCGACGCAACGCAGACGCGCGAATACCCGCCGGCGATGAGCGATTAGGCGGGGTTAATTTTTTCTCCTTGTCCAATTCCAGGAGATAATCTGCTGACGGCGGTCAGCGTGGCCAGAGATTGCGGCATAATACTGCCCGAGCAAGATGTTATCGCTATTCAGTGTGTGGAAGCGCCCGTACCGCATGTGTATTATACGTACGCGGATGTATCTCCCATCACCTCTTCGATCAGCTCACCTGCGGTAAGTTGAACTACCTGCGCAGCGCTAACGCTAATGTTTCGCCCGGTTTTTGAGATCAGCGAACGCAGCGCGCGTTCGCGTCATCTTCGAAGCTGCCTTAGGCGCTAGGTAGGTCGATGATCGGGTATCGCGTGTACGGTGTTTTTTTTCTCTCTCTCCCTTTTTTTTCCTGCTTCATCCGTTTTCTGTTTTCTGTTTTCCTATGTACATAATACTTATGTCGTTCCGAGTCTTGGGAATTTAACTGATTTCGCCGGAGCCGGCCAACTAAATTTTCCCCATCTGTAGCGACAAAAAATTCGCCGAGTTCCGGCGGCGCGGCTATGGAAATTTGAAGAAAACTCAATATTACGACGATGGGCGTTGCTTGACTCGGAAAATCGTTTATTTTTCGTCGCAGAGGGTATGAAACGATACTTTATTCCCTCTCGCGAATCGCTCGAGTGTTTAAATTTTCGCGTTTTATTCCCTCGGTGACGTAAAATATCGTATGCAACTCGGGAGATGAAGTGATTTTCGACAATTTTGAGTCATTTCCCTCGCTTCGCTCGGGTAATAAACCTCAAGATTAGTCGAAAATCACTTCATCTCCTTTGTCGCGTAATACACACATCGGTATGATCGGTACATATTATGTACCGATGATATGTACCGATGATGTATGTATATTATTCTGTGTTTTTGTCTAAACGAACGATTGAATACCATTATTGTATGTAATTTCCTTGATATTTTTCCCGCGTGTTGCGTTGCTTCGTACGTTTCAATTCTGTCGTAATGTAGCGTTTACTGCATACGTATGCTGTTCGCGTGTAGGTAATTGGGTATTGGTATTGGTATTGGTCGTTCGGCTCGCGCGAGAAACGAAATTCAACGATGTTGCTGCTGAAAACTAAGGGCGGTTTTAATGAGGAAGCAACGGTCGCCGATAATGGTTGGCCTTTTCTTTCGCGTCCCCTCTTTCCACCCTCCCTCCCTCCCTCCCTCCTTCCCCCCCAGCCCGACTTTTTTTCCTTCATTTGGTCGATTCGTTGTTGTTTTTATCGTTTAGTTTTTTCTGTTTTTTCTGTTTTTGCTGTTGCATCTTTTTCTCCGACACAGTTCAACCATAAACGCGGCTCAGATGGCGCTAGTACAGACGAAACGCATTTGACCGAGTTGTCGCCGTCTACGAATACCGTCAAAGACGCCGGAGCTGCGATTCCATTCGACTGCGCCGCAAATGTGGTTTGGTAATGAGCGGGCGCGCTTACGCTGCCTACCTACTTATACTTACGCTTTTCTTATTTGGAAAGCGAGCCCAACAATTCGGGTACCTATAGTATACCTTTTCGTGTGTAACTTGGTGTTATTTGCCGCAGCACGCCGCCCAAAAATTACGTGTTCGCGTTGACCGGAGCTAATTGGATGTTTTTGAAGCAACATTTTCCCGAACTCATACCGTACATAGGTATCAAAGCCAACATATTCTCGCGCATGAATCCGGATCAGAAGCAAAATCTTGTGCGAGAAATGCAAAGTTTGGGTTACGTAGTGGGTAAGTGAAAGACGATACGATACGATACGGTACCTATGATGTATGTACATATCTATCTATCTACCTACCTACCTACCTACCTACCTGTATCTAGCTACGTAGCTAGGTAGCAGCTGCCTACTCGTATTCGTAAATAATTCGTATTTACGAGTAGGTCTAGGTAGGTTTTTTTTTTCTATGATTATAAAAGGAAGTCGTGTTTTTTTGGGGCTCAATCACGGCTCTCCCACCAAGTATACTAGGTGTCCAAAAGAAATGACAATGAAAATGCTTGAAAAATTCTATTCGGGTGCAATTTTTCAAATTTTGCGAGAAATTATGAATAGGTATTACAATTTAAAAATTTTTACCGAAGTGATTAATTTTTTGGGCAATGGAATTATCAATCAATGGGAGAGGTATTCAAAAAGAAAAAAATGATTCGAAGGGGCTTATTCGTTTTGAAAAATCGATAAAAAAAATTGAATAGTTTATAATGTTTTACGCAAGTATTGAAAAAATAATCGGGAAAAACTATTTTTGTAAAAGAAAAGGATGGATTAGGTGGCTCAAATTTTTTTTCTGGATTTTTTTTTAGATCATTGGACATCATCTGAGGGAGTCGGATAGAAAATCAGAGCGGGGGCAGGGGGCAAATTAATTTCTTATTTGGGGAGACCCTTCGAGTAATTTTTGTGATGTTTATCAGGAGTGCGAGTGGGTATGGAGGTACATTCATATCAAATTGAAAACAATAAAATTGATCCAACTTTTAATTAATGGAAGAGGGTATACTTACTTGGCTTGCCCTGGGTTCAAATTGAGTACAATTAATCTAATTTTTAACTAAATAGGTAGTTATTAGGTACCTAAATGGAAGAGACATTCAAAAAAATTGATTCAAACTGGGTTATTTAAAAAATTGGTCGATGGAATTTCTAATCCGTGAGAAGGAGCATTCAAAAACAATGATTCATTCTTAGCAATGTATTTTTTTTTTTTTTAAATCACCAGTTGATTCAATTGTTGATTCTAATGGAAGGGGTTATTCGAAAAAATAAATACATATCAGATTAAATACAAAAGGATCAAATTTTCAATTAAAGGGAGGAGACATATTGAAAAATATTGATTCAAGTCCTACAATGAAAATTAAGAAATGGGAGGGAGGGTTTTTTAAAAAGGTATTTTGGATTCAACTTGAATATAATTGTTCAAATTTTAAATTAATGTGAAAGTGGAGGTGAAAAAAGTAAGATTCGCGCCCGAAGGGCGGGTGTTTCTGCTAGTAACTACAACTACATATTATGGTATCTTCGAACTGACTATATTAAGCTTACAAATTTTTCAAACGATACATGTACGTAGACCTACGTGGTATATTATTATTATTATTATGTGCAGCCATGTGCGGAGACGGTGCCAACGATTGCGGCGCTCTGAAAGCCGCTCACACCGGTATCTCGTTGAGCAACAACGAATCGTCGGCCGCCAGCCCGTTCACGTCCAAAGTGCAAGATATTCGCTGCATTTTGGATATAATCAAGGAAGGCAGAGCGGCGTTGGTGACGTCGTTCGCGTTATTCAAATTTATGGCGCTGTATTCGCTGACGCAGTTCGTTTCGCTGATGATTTTGTATTCGATCGATAGTAATTTGACCGATATGGAATTTTTGTACATCGACCTCTTCATAATAGCGTGCTGCGCATTCTCGCTGGGACATACTCCGCCGTACGAAGGTAAATTTGCTCGCCCCTTCCCAATTGGTCGTTGGTGTATTGGTGATTGGTCATCGGTATCGTTCGCAATTCGGCGTAACTTATGTGTGTGTAGATGTACGTAGTACGAAGCCTACTAGGTAGTTGGTACGTAGGTAGAGGTCTGGAGTTATGTTGGCGTAGTACATAGGTAAGTACGCGCTTGGAGAGAGTTACGAACGTGCCGCAGTACCTACATATGTAATGTATGTAGTACGTAGACGTACATATCTAATCTATTCCATCCTACCCGCCGCCTACGTACTTACTACCAGTACCACCTGTCTGTATAATCGGGCGAGATTTCGGCAAAGAACCCTTTTTTTCTTCTATGTTACCTAATTCTTTTTTTTCTTTGCCATATATTTTTTTTTGTATCTTTGAATTTTCGTTTTGTTTTTTCGTCAGGTAAATTGGCTTCGAAACCTCCCCCTTCGTCGTTGATATCTCTAGCCGCCTTGACCAGTTTACTGCTGCAAACGTCCGTGATGATCGCCGTGCAGCTGATTAGTTTTTTCGCCGTGCAACAATACCATTGGTTTACGCCGTATAATTCGACTGGTGGCGGCGGCGGCGGCGACGGCGACGTCGACGACAAGTCGTCGTCCGAGTCGTCGTACGAAAATTACGCGGTATTCAGTATTTCAGCGTTGCAGTACGTGATACTGACGATAGCTTTTCACAAAGGGCCGCCGTACGTCGGATACATTTGCTCGAATTATATACTGATCGTTTGTCTGATTTCGATCACGTCGAGCACGCTTTACGTGGTACTCATGCCGGCCGAAAACATTCAGCAACTCTTCAAGCTGCAGCTACCGCCGCAACTTCACTTCCGTTTCGTCGTCGTCGCGCTGGCGCTTGTCAATTTGACGCTGTCGTTGCTGGTGGAAATCGTCGTTTGCGACTACCTGCTGTCGACCGTGTTGAAACAAAGGTAGGTACTTACTTGGCTGGGAAGGAAAAAAAAAAAACAAAAAACGCCGACGCGACCGCTTTGTCGTCGTTTTCTAACGATTTTCTCCGCTGCGTGCTGCGTGACGCCGTCATTTGTTTTGCTTTTCCGCAGGTTACACGCCAGTTCCAAGTGGAGGAAGCTTTACGCCAACGTCGAACACGAATTGGTTAGCCGTTCCGACTGGCCTACGGTATCCTGCGACGGAGATTTCGAAAATACCAACACGGCGGATGGTTGCGCCGCCACCGCTACCGCCGCTACCGCCGCCACCACCACCACCACCACCACCGCCACTGCCACTGCCGCCGCCGCCGATTCATGTTAGTGACTCTCGCTTATTTACTTCTACTCTACCCGCTTCGACGTAGCACATAACATAAATGTAAATGCAAATGCAAATGCAAATGTACATGTATGCACCGTATCGACCATCAAGTACATACATATAATGTACCTCTACCTATTGTGTACGCCTAGGTCTACGCCAGGTGGGTGCTAGATAAGGTATTGCCGTTGGTTCTCGGTTCTGGTCTTCTGGTATACGCCAATACCGAAATACCTTCCGTGTGGCGGTGTGCCGCGCCGCGCCGCGCCGCGCTACGGCGACGCGACATAATCGACCGACTCGCTAACGTAGCAGTACTGTGTTGGCGTACGTATGGTTATGTATTATGTAGCTACACGCGTACTTGTACTTACGGCACACGTGTGTATATCTATATGCGTTACTGCATTACATATTAGGTACAATGACATATGTACTTATTATGTGCGCCTCGCCTGGATGTAGAAATAGAAACCATCCTTAGGTGTGAAAAATTGGTTTCCGAGTTTAGGTTCCCGTTTGATTCTGTTCCTTCTGAAAGGCTCGTAATTAGCGTCAACTCGATAGGTAATCAATTTTTTACATCTTGAGATGACTTCTAAGTATACTTATTCAGTCTCACGTACGTATAACACATACCTACGTAGATTTATTTTTGGTCATAGTGGTGCCCGATTTTGACGTGGTAACGTTTCTCCGTAAAAACCATTGCATATTGATCGCTAGACTCGTCCACGAGTCCTTCTGGTGAGGTTTTAGGGTGGGCACCGCGATAACTTACTTTACTGATATAGGTAAAGGTACCTGTTCCTATACTCGGAAATTTTTATAAATACGGGGACGCCCGCCGCGCCGTAACATACTCCGGTTATGCATTACGTAATAATGAGGTAAGTAGGTAAGGCGGGCACCGCTATTACTATCGAAGACCCGGACACCGCAAGGAATAAAGCCCGCGTATTCATGAAATATACGCTACCTACGTAATTATGCAAGTACATATGTACCTATATGTAATGTACATACGATGGCGATTGCGCAGGTATGAAAAACGGTCTGTTGTTTCGCGGCTCGCAAACGATTCCGCGCAAGCTGTCGCCCGCCAAACATCGTTCCATCTCCAGTTCCGTTCCGAATATAAACGAAACGGCCATCAACGTCAATTTGGACGACGCCGACGCCGACGACGACGACGACGACGTGAAATTGACTTGCGTATCCTCGCAAACCACCGTTCAGTCTGACTACTTTACGCCGAACGAGAATTTCTCGTTTATATTTACTTCGTAACGAACGCCGTGCCGCCGACAGGTATAATATGCCATTATCAAGTTTATCATTTCGATTTTCGATGAACGCGATTCGATTCGCGCCGCGTCGCGTCGTATTGCTCTTGTAATTTGTGTGGTATAGTATAGTATAGTATAGTATAGTCGATGTACGCGTGGGTCTTATGTAGTTGACGCGATCGTCTTTAAAAGGTTTTTAAAGCTGAAATTACTACGTAATTATCCGGCCGCAATGCCGCCGCCTCCTACTCCTCCTCGTCGTCGTCGATTGTTTGGTACTCGATTTTGTCGTCCATCGACGATCCATCTATGCGTATGCGGTTGATAAACCTAACCGTTTACGCGAAGCGTCGAAGCGTTTGTGTACTACGTTTCCATGTTTCGCGGCGTGGCGGTCGCTATTTCCTACGTACGAGTATTTCGCGATCGATGAAACGCCACGCGAGCCGCGCTTGCGAACGCGATTGCAATCATCGCTGTTTCGCAACGTTGCGACGTGACGCGAGGCGTGTAATTGTTGGCGCTGGCGCTGTCGCAGATGTGTACGCGTGTAGGTATTACTACGACCGAATACCTTTTATGTGATGATAGCCGCAGCAGCAGCTAAGTAATAGTTAGTCGGTAGCTAGGTACGTGGTATTGAGTTCCTGCATTGTTGCAATTCTGCATACGTACAGTGTACAACTACGTGATTCAGCTCGTCGCGACGCGACGGTAAACGTCGCAGAAAGGCAGCTGTGGGGCGATGGCGTTGCGTCGCGTCGGCTCGCACCGAGCGCAGCAACAATTCCGATGTTACCTACTTACCTACTTACCTACGTATAATTACGTATTCATTTTTCATTTTCGCGTCGCGTTTCCCGTCTAGACGGGTTCGCTTCGCAACGTTATACTCACCTCCCCAATCAATCAATCAACCTAACTCTAATACGTGTACGTTTACGTGTATATACATATTATGCGATGTGATGCGATGCGATGCGTACTCCTTGAATGTTTCTTTTTGCCGTCGGCGTACGCGATGCGCGAGTAGAATAAACGTGTATTAGCCGTTAATCGCTAGCCAGTAGCCGGTAGCCGGTAGCCGGTAGGCGTTGGACGCTAGGCTCTGGGTAAAAGCGGATATGCGCCGTTAGCGTCGCGCCGCGTCGATAGCCTCGTTGCGTTGGAGTACGAAATGTCGTTCGGCTTGGTCCAGGTCCATGTCTAGGACTAAGTGATACCTACCTACCTACCTACCTACCTACCTACCTACCTACCTACCTACCGAGCACGCGTTCACACGCTCTGTCTGTCTGTCTGTCGATGTATCGATGAATGCCTCGTCTCGTCTCGTGTCACCTAACCTGACCTATACTTACTGATAGGAGATCACATCGCGATCGCTTTCTATTGGACGATTTTCGCGCTTAAAGTGCCAACTAAAAATGACAACTTGTACAATCGATGCGACGCGACTGTTCGCTACCATCGATACGCGGGCGCAGCTCGCAAACTCAGCTACGTGTACGAAATATATGCGCCCAAGTTCGCCGCGCTCCTGCCCTTGCCCTTGCCCCTGCTCGTCCCCTTAACCCAACTCGTAATGTTTGTCTAATTGCAGGTCCACGTGCCTGCTGCGTTCTGGTTCTCGGTTTCGAATAGATCGTGCTGAAAATTCGACGAATTCGCTGTAAAATCTCGACTCTAGATCCAGGTATTCGATCGTAATTACGTTTACGCGTCGTACGAACTTACCTACGTCGTACGTAGTACGTACCGAGTACCTACATTTTATCGGGTATCCTGGTATCCAATCGTGCCGATACCGAAACCGAAACCGAGTACGAACGCGAATACTACCTACACCTACCTACCTACCTACCTACCTAACTAATTTTTCATTTTAGTATTTTTCGTTTATGTATTTCGATTTGCGAATTATTTTGTTATTTTGTTTGTAGCTCAACGACGTGCCACAATAAATTGTTACTTTTTTTTTTCTAGTTGTTTTCATTTACGCCGCGCCGCAGCGCATTTGCTCGTTCGTACCGTACCGTACCGACGAATGAATGAGTACCTAACTGTGGCTTGGTTCGCGATTGCCTTTACTTTTGTACGGCAATGTGCACTACTGCACACTGCACATACAGAGTAGTACACGCGATGCGACGGCGGCGTCGATGACGTGTATTTGCAATTTGCAATCACGTATTTTAGGTGCCTACGTATTGTTTCGTACCTACGTATGCGCTGCATATACAAGACATAGGCTGCAACACGTTGGTTCCAAAGTATGGTAGTAAAATGTAATTACGTTGCGCGATATCGAGCCGCCTTCCGCCTTTCGCAGCAAGTGCAGTGTTGGCGTTGCGACGTACACTACACGTACACAGTACACACTCGGGTACGTGCAAAAAGTTTAGGAGCAGTACGAGTTGAACAAAGTACCAATGAGGTCTAGGTAGGTTGGTGGTTACCTACTACCTAGTTACCTACTCGTGGTTTTGTAGTACATATGTACGTCTACGTACGTACGTACGTACGTACACACACACACACACACACACACCCCTCACCCCTCACCCCCAACCACCACCACCACCACCACCATATACGAGCAGGTAGGTAGGTGTGCGTGTGTTTGTGCATGCGCATCTAGGTGCCTAATTTATTAATTATACCAAGTACATTTTGCATTACATACGCATAGATACTTGGGTACTTGTGTGTTTGTTTGTTTGTGTCTTTGAGGAGCTCGAAGCGCAGCTCGTGTTTGATTTGCGCTGCGTTGCGCTGTGCCGCGTTTGTACACTTGTATACCAGGAGATAGGTAGGTTGGTAGGCAGGCAGGCAGGCAGGCAGGCAGGCAGATAGGTAGGTAGGTAGGTAGGTAGGTAGGTAGGTAGGTAATTTATTGCTGGGCAGTAGCCGCAGTAGGTACAGTGTACGGTGCTAATATGGTGGTCCATATGCGGATGATGTGAGGCGCGCGTGGTAGTATAGTCGCGTCGCGTCGTACACCGTACGCGACCACATACCTACAATAGATATGTATAATAATGCGCGGTCAGTCGTCGCGTAGGTAATTCTCTCGCACTCACGGCGCCGCGGCGCGGCGCTGCGAGCGCGAATTAACGCGGACGAGCCGTTTTGGCGCATACGCATATCGAGAGGTAACTCGCGTAAAAATCAACGGTTTCGGTCTCATTCGTATTCGCTGCACTGTCTGCCACCGAACAAGACCGCAACGACAGCCGGTAGCCTATTTCAGTGTCGAATTATTCGCGAACAAAATGGGAGAGGGGGGAGGGGGAAAAAAAGAAGGAAAAAAAGGAGAAAACTCGGAGGCGAGTTTGACGGAAATTCAAATCACTAGGCAGGAAAACACGCCGTAAGACGGCATCGGCAGCCGCCACGCCGCGCCGTTTTGGCCTAGGTCTGTTTTTGTAAGTCCGCGCGGACGCGAACGCGAACGCGAACGAGACCAGAACGAGCCAAAGCCAAAAGCGTTGATTTTTATCCGAGCTACAGAGCGGCGGTTACAATTTTTGGTAATGTACGCGCTAACCGTGTGATTTTATGTACTACACATATGTACCTACTCTTCCTGCATTACCGAGTAATCGCGATGAAGTGCAGCGGATAATGAGAAACGCGCGCGTTTCAATAGTCACGTAGATAGATAATAATTATCGGTGAAAAATTAGCGATTTTCGCTGCTTAACTACGTACGTACGAGTACGTACTTACTTACTGGGAGTTATTCGGCTATAGGTACTCGCTACTTTGTACTTACATTGTACCTAGTACCTACATAAAATATAGTGTAGGTATACCTTACTCGTGTTATGTATACTTCGATAAGGTTTCATGTCTTGTGTAGATGAGTACCGACGTAGCTACATACGTGTACGTAGACCTTACGTACCTAATGACGTTTCGAGTACCTCGACCCTCGAGTGCCTATAAATACAATATAGGTAGGTAAATACATAATGTACATATACTTACATATAAGTAGGTAATCGCCGATTATTGCCTGCCCCTAGCATTGCCTACCATCAGGGACAAACCGATACGGGGAGGAGGGGGAGCTCCCCCCTCCCTGAGAAAATTTTTTACTTGTGAGTTGGGAAAATTGGGCAGTGTTCTGGTATTTCAAGTTGCATCCATTTTGAGTTGGGAATTTCATGAATTCGAGTTGGGATTTTCATGAGACTCCTTCCCCCCCCCCGGAAAATGCCTTCGGTACGTCTTTGCCTACCACCTATACCGCTACCGTAAAACGCGTTACACCGAGTCGACGCGACGCAATATATCTACCTACCTACCTACCTATGTGGGTAAGGTACATGGACGTACAAGGTACAATAGACCTATGTACCTACATGCGCGAGGGTATTAAATACATTTTACGTAGATACTTGAACTTACTCGCATCACGCGCGCGCGCGCGCGCGCGTGTGTGTGTGTAATGGCGGTGGCCGTGGCTGTCGCGATCGTCGTATCGACGCCATGAAAAATACGTACCTACCGAGTACCTACATATGTATGGTATGGTATGGTATGGTATGGTATGGTAGTAGATGTACGAGTAAATTTATTATCCGGCTCGGCGTATCTTCAGATAATGAAAAATAATCCAATTCGATTTACGTATGGTATTAGGTATTAGGTATGCAGGCTTGTCGGACCGGTCGGACCTTGCGGTCGGTCCGGGTCCAACTATTGATCACTGACCATCAGGGCTGTCTAGCTATCCAATAGCCATTAGCCATTAGCCGTTAGCTAATCTAATTTTGGGGTTTTAGCCTTAGCTATTAGCTAGCCGATGAGTGAAAATTTAGCCGTTAGCTTTAGCTTTAGCCAATCAAATTTCATGGCTAATGGCTAAAATTCTAACATTGAAAATATTGAAATATTAGAAATATTTGAAATCCAATTAAGTAGGTTTATGAAAATAGGTGTCTATTTTTTCATTTTTTACAAAGTTTTTCAGTCATTTAGAACAAATTATATTTCAAAATACTGGTATGCGTCTTGATGAGTCAATTCATTATTTCTAATTTGTGTCAATATGAATTGTAGAGACTCAGACGAGTATTTTGAGGTACCACTCAACTTTGAAACAATTAGCCATTAGCTAGCCGTTAGCTAGCTAATGAAATCAACTTAGCTAATAGCCAATAGCTTTAGCCAAACCCTGATTTTTTTTTAGCTTTAGCCCTTAGCTTTAGCCAAACCCATTGGCTAGACAGCCCTGCTGACCATGCATGCGGTCCGGTCCGGTCAGTTCAGTCATGTTCAAAATCATTGGGGTCATCGGTCCGGTCATATTTTGATGCTTAATTAAGATAAACGGTCCGCTCAGGTTGTTATCTCTTCTAGTTTTTCATCCTACGGGTCGGTCGGGTCCGGTCATGACCATGAAATTTGGGTCCGGTCATCGGTCAGACCGCGGTCCGGTCATCGGTCAGACCGCGGTCCGGTCATCGGTCAGACCGCGGTCCGGTCATAGGTCATCGATGGATTTTGCCCCCCCCCTTACAACTATTAGTGGCTTTGAATAGTTCAAAAAATTCGAAGTTTTAAATACAAAAATTGGTAGCAACTTCAGCTGTCATTTTTGAGGTTCAGAACACGTCAATTATTTCCCCCCCTCTCCTCTCAATTTGATAAATCGACTTTGAGACGAAACAAGAAAAAAATGACATTCACAAAGCCAAAAAAGACCGATGATCAATGGGTCATTGATGCGGTCTTCGGTCCGGTCTGGTCTTATTATTGAAATAAGTGTCGTTGGGTCGGTTGATCTCTGTTTGACACATCAAAAATTCATGATCGGTCCGGTCCGGTCCGGTCCTACTGATCAAAACTCCATGATCGGTCCGGTTCAGTCCGGTCCCACTGGTCAAAAATCATGATCGGTCAGGTCCGGTCCGGTCCTACTGATCACAAAATTCATGACCGGTCCGGTCAGGTCCAGTCGGACCTTTTTTTCGAATTTTTTCAAAAACGTGGTCGGTCATGTCGTGGTCTTTCGGTCCGGTCCGACAAGCCTGGCTATTAGGTATTAGGTGTTAGAGAAAAGTACAGCTCAACTTGCGGGATAAGAATGGAAAAATAGAATAGATATAGATAGGTAGGTAACAAGCTACTTGGAGGTACATCTTGCTTACAATGGGTGGTTAATGGTTATAGGTAGATGCTAGTTGTGTTGTGGGTACCTATTACCTAACCTACCTATGCTATGTAGGTAAAGGTATTATCTCGTCTCGAATAGGTACCCAACGGTGTTGTTCGTACGCGTACGGTGTCGGTGTCGGTGCCGGTGCCGGTGCAGCGAACGAACGTAAGTACCTATAAGTACCTACTACCTACTAAGTGAAAACGCAAAGAATACCGTCCACCACCGCACCGCACCGCACCGCACCGCACCGGTCAGACGTAACGTAGCCGGATTTTTAACGTTTAAAGGACGTAACCGGGCCACGGGCCACGGGCCACGCTGCCGTTATACCTACTACCTATGTACCTACTTAGTAATACCTAGTACCCGCCTGTATTCGGCGTATACGTAGGTACACTAAGGTATGGTACTACTACGGTAGTATGTACTAGAGATGAGCACGATGCCGCTTTTAGTCGTTAAAAAGCGGTAGCGTTCCAGCGGTATCGCTTATAAGCGATGCCGCTGGAACGCTACATTAAGCGACGATGTCTACGATGTCAACGTTGCTGCGATATTTTAAACGGCGATACCTGCGATGTTCTACGATGCCGATACCTGCGATGTCTAGGTTAACGTTGGCGCGTTGTAGACAATAGCAATTATGTAGTCTGTTCGAGTTCAGAATTGTTCCCTCTCGCGACCAAAAATTCTCGCTTAAAACCGGTTTTCCTCCCTTATTTCTCCAATTACGACTTGAAAAGCACTTTTGAACCTTTGGAAATTCAACCCTGATTTAGTATTACCCCCACCTCGACGGTTTTGCCGATTTTCGCTATGTGTATGAATGAAGCTTGCGATGTTTGCGGTGTCTACGATAAAAGCGTACGATGTTCTACGCTGTCAACGATACTTTTTTTAAACGCTGCATCGTCAAAACCGGTATCGTCGCTACAATGCCGCTCTAAGCAGCGACATCGTGCTCGTCTCTAGTATGTACATCTACATCCTACATACTTACGAGTACCTACAGCTACAGCTACCGTTATGTACATTTACTTAGTAGCTACTCGTAGATAGGTACTAGGTAGATAGTACAACGTATTACTATTACATAAATACGTAATGTGTCGTGTCGCGTCGCTAGGTACAGCCACTGGGTACACCTACTTGGTTGTTTTGTTGCAGATTAGGCCAGCTTCGTCTATACGTTTACGTACTACCTACGGTATGTCGTAATTGTCTGCGTACAATGTACAATGTACAATGTACAATGTACAATATACATTGTACACGTAGCACGTAGCACGTAGGTCTAGCGTCTAGGTACTAGGTAGTAGGTAGTAGGTAGTAGGTAGTAGTGTAAGGTGCTTGGCGGGAAGCTAATGAAAATGATACGAGCAAGCATAGGTGAACAGTCTTACTACGCAATCTGGTCGGTAGGCAGTAGGCAGAGGCACTGGCTCTAATCCGCCGTAAACGAGGCGTTGCGCTGCCATGCCATGCGCATCTCTCTCTCTCTCTCTCTCTCTCTCTCTCTCTCTCTCTCCTGGATAATCACGAGGACGCGTTAATGAGATTTTACTTGCGCCGCGCCGCGCCGGTAGTTTAATTGTCGCGGACTCGGATATACTTAACTTACCTACAGCTACGTATTCGTAAATGCTTCTGCTACTAGTGCTCGTAATCGTATTCGGCAAACGAGAAACGCGAGCACGGTATACGTAGACGCACACTACATAGGTAGTACATTACATACATAATGTATCATATCATATCATATCATGTATGATGTGCCGCGAGTAGCTGGGTGTATCTGTAGCTGTAAGCGCCGCGTCCGTGTTGCGATTTGTTAGATATAGGATATAGGTATACCATTACCTACACGGTCTACATATGTACTCGTATTATAGGTACTGTACTGTACTGTACTGTACTGTATGTATATGCGCATCTACTTCCACATATTATATTACGTAGATGTACCTGCTACCTGCTACCTGCTACCTACTACCTACTACCTAGCCGTATCTTGCGTTTCAGTCTCGGATATTTTATATGTAGGTACATATTTATGTAATGTACTTACACCGATAGGTACCTAAGTATACTACGACAAAACACGTCAGGTAAGGGTAAGGCGGCGGTGGACGGCGTATCGCGAGTCGCGAACGGGCGTGCGACCCGACCCGTGGCGCAAGTCAACGTCAAGTACGTCTCCGTAGCTGTATTGTACCTACTTGTACATATATGAGTACAATATACAAAGGTGACGCGACGCTACGGTGACGTAAGAAGATTAAGATAGCGCGATCGCTCGGTATCTCATCTACTATCTAGTCGTTGGTCGGGTACCCGGTGAAAACGGAAACGGAAAGTGAAAAGGAAAGCGCACGGAACACGGAAGATGGCATGTGGCGCGTGGCACCATGGCGCACGGCGCGGCGCGGCGCATCACAATTTGGCGCATGCGTCCAGCGTCACGCTTTGTAGTATCATATTTTCATTTCATAATGGTAGGCGACCGCGACCGCCTAAACAATAATGAAAATATTATCGCATCATAATATGGCACACGTAGGTACCGTACGTCTACTCTACGTCTACGTACGTCTGTCTCGATGTCTTTTATCATCGAACATCGATGTACGCGCGTACTAAGACGTGTCTACTGTGTACTTGACTTACTATGTGTACCTACACTACCTTCGTATGTACGTAGTACGTACGCGCGGACGTCGATATTACTTAGATGTAGACAAAGGTATGGTACACAAACTATGTACCTAAATACCTACGACGACGTACGGTATATAGATATGTATTACCTACGTAATACGTACATATAATAGGTACTTGGGACGGACGGGCGGGCGGCTTGGCGCGACGCGGCGAGAAGCGTCACAACGCGATTTTTTTCCGCTTACAAAATGATTTTTCATCTCCCCTCCCCTTCCCCCCCTCTCTAGTCAACCAACGAAAGAAAATTTGTAGCGGAAAAGAAAAATCGCGTCGTCACGTTCCTCGCCGGTTTGGAGGAGCCAGGCCGGACCCTTACACTATAATGTACCCGTACTCGGCTGGCTACCTACCTACCTACTTACCTACCTCTAATAAAAAACGAGCACTGCGCCGGCGCGGTAGGTAGGTAGGTAGGTAGGTATGTATAGGTACCCTAGCAAAACTCGAATGTCCACAACAGCCGCTGCCACTGTCACTGGTGCTGATCGAGCCGCGCGCCGGTAACTAGCTGCCAACTGGTACCTACCTATCACCTAACCAGCAGCACATATGTAGATTTACGCAGTCGTATGTGTAGGGTAAATAAAATTTTGCGCTGATTTCGCTCAAATACCTAGTGAAGCACGCGTGCCTACTTTGTAAAATGTTGGGAGACGTGAGTGGGTGCTAGGTAGTAGCTAGGTAGGTAGGTAGGTAGGTAGGTACCTAATACATAGGTATATATTACATATGTATTTGCGCTTGTCAGAAGCAGCTCGGCCGCGTATGGTACTGTGTAGTTTTTATACATGTATGTACGTAAACGTAGGCGTAGGCGTAGGTACGAAAACCTGAAAACCGTCAAACTTTGTACCGTGCGGCGTGCACACGTATCCGCGCATAGCGTAGCCTTTGGCGTTTGTCACGGTGCCTGCTGGCCGGTTCGCGGCGCCGCGCCGCCTCAATTATCCTTTTTGTTGTTATCCGTCACCGACCATCTATCTACCTAGACCTACCTACCTTCCGTACCTAGGTATAATGTAGCTAGTAGCTCTAGCTACATACCGGTAGCCGTACGTAAGAAGCGATTATGCCGCGTGGTACGCGAATGAGCGTCGCGTCGCGTTGCGTTGCGTTGCGTCGTACAATGACGTAAACGACCAACGCGGACTAAAACTCGGCGGTGGCGGTGCGGTGGTCAATCTATATCGCGGTATCGGTCTATCGGTATCCGATGCGGCGAGGCGAGGCGAGGCGACCTAGCAAGGTCAGTAGAGCATAGCAGAGTGGAGTAGGGTAGAGTAGAGGATACTGTATGATGAGTGCGTTATAATATGTAGTTGGACTGATAGTTCTAGGTAGGTCGGTCGGTCGGTCCGTCTCCGTATCCAGATCCAGCGTCGGCTATAGCGAAACGTAATACCAATAGGTACCTATAGGAGTGGTGGCGGGGCTAGCGCGGCGAGACTTTGTCTAAACTTGTAATGCAATGTAATGTAGCTATTAGGTACCGAGCTACCTACTACCTAGAGAGACAAGGGGACGCGGACGTTTTTTGTGAAAATGCTTAAACCAGGCTTGCGCTTGGTGCGTCAAGCCCGTCTGCGTCTTGAGAATCGATGACACATCACATAGATACGGTACCTACCATCTACTACCTACTACCCATACGCCTATATGTACATCTCTACACCTACTCATTATTTATGAAGGAACCTACACTACATGTACAGGTACACATACCTAGGTATTAGGTACCTAACAGTTAACAGGTTAACACATATCTACGGGTATCTACATCTAGTCAAGTCATGTACCCTTTACCCATACATTACATACTGATACACACACATCTGTGAGTCTATTCCAATCGAACCGCACGCAGGTACGGTACCACATACCCCTTGTTCCTCCTCCCCCGGCCTCCCCCCGTGTGCCGCAGTCCACATATTGCACCCCCAGCCGAAGTGCAATAACAACAACAGCAACAACAACAAAACAAAAAAAACGTCGACTTTTTCATTCTTTAGATTCAATACAATATATACCTATGCGCACGTTTCAGAAGAAAATACGAGGGTCAAAGTTTTTTGAGATCCGTTGTTATTGCAATTACTCCGGGTGTGCGATATGTACTCTTACTTACATACCTACCTTTTTCTTTTTACATTTTATTTTGGAATATACGATATACAAATAATTATTCATCGTCGCTAATTTACCTACCTAGGATAAGGTTTTTAAAACGTCGCGTGTCATAATTACCTACCTATCATTGCGAATACAATACGTAGACGTACTCATTGGCATCGGTAGCATCGAGTTAACGCGCTGATAATGATAGTAATAGATACTTAATTCATTAATAACAAGGATGGAGTATTACAAAGTAGGATAATTCACGAGTTTATAACAGTAGGTATTAACAAAGGATAGTGTCGAGTTTATATGTATATGTACCTAAGGATAGTAAGGATCCCTGACTACCTATCTACCTACCTACTACGTACGTACCATGTAGAAGCGATTTGCGATAGACATAGGATACGTATGTACCTACATAAATGTATGTATCTGGTACCGGTACCGTACGTATACTTGGCATTTACATTACCTATGTACATATGGCTATGTAGATAGTCGGTCTAGCTACTGACCAGTAGGGTGGAGCAGGGACCGAAAGCCAGCCGAAGCCGAAAGCCGATTCAGCCGATTCAGCCGATAATTTGAGGCTTTCGAAAAGCTGGCTGTCAGCTCAGCTTTATAATTCAGCAGCCGAAAGCCAGCCAAAAGCTTTATGTTTTCGGCTTTTTTACAGCTTTTTTTCAAAATTTAAAAATTGAAATTAATGGTGCAAATGTTCGTTTTTTATGTACCATTATTTTATTTGAAGTTGACGATTTGAATTTGACTGGTGTTCTTTCATTTTTTTACTTTTAAGATCTTTTGATTTTACACATTTCAGATTAAAAAAATTTAAATTTTGAATTTGATTGAAATTTATCGTAATAAAAGCCGAAAGCTGACAGCTGAAAGCCAAAAGCTGAAAGCCAAAAGCCGAAAGCCGAAAGCTGAAAGCCGAAAAAAAGCCGTATTTTTGGCCAGCTGAAAGCCAGCCGAAAGCCAGCTGTAACAGCCATATAATTTCAAAAGCCAAAAGCCGAAAGCCTAAGCTTTATAATCCGTATCACAAGCCGAAAGCCGAAAGCCTAAGCTTTATCAATCGGCTTCCGGTCCCTGGGGTGGAGTTGGAGTGAAAAAAAATAAAACAGAGCAAATCTTGGATTTCGACCAAATTTTGTGGGGTGGTTTACTGTGAGTGGGAGACGTCCCCCCAAAAAATTTGAGCCCCCAAGGGGAGGGGTGCACTTTGAGCACCCCCTGCTTCCCTCCACTTGCCACTTTCCCCTTGGGGGCTCAAATTTTTTTGGGGGACGTCTCCCACTCACAGTAAACCACCCCACCAAATTTGGTCGAAATCCAAGATTTAAGTACTTTGGTTTTTTGTTTTTTTTCACTCCACCCTACTGAACAGTGAACCTCGAACATGCATCTAGTGGAAGTACCTATAGTAGGTAGTAGGTTAGGTACATATACATATACCCTATTGACAAAATCAGAGCAGCGTTTACGCCGGCGTAAATATGACACTACCTAAAAACGCGTTTACGCCGGCGTAAATGGGGGCGGAGTCGCGTATACGCCTCCAGAATAGCGTTTTTCTAGACCGCGTATTTCGTAGAACGCGTTTTTCAGACCGCGTATTGGTGTGAAACAAGTTGCATATTCGCACTTGCAAGGAATTGTTTGGAATCTACCTCGTACAAAAAAAAAAATAAAAGAAAACCGGTTTGACGAATATCATCCTTAATTTACCATCCGGGTGTATCCGAACGACCAAGTTTACAGGAGCACGCCACCACATCAGGTTGAATGTTAGGTCTAGAAAACAGTACTTTGACGACTTAAACAAGGAGTCCGAAATTTTTTTTTTTCAGTTCTGATTAAATTTTATCATTTAATTTTTTATTTAATATTATGATTAAATGTAAGCATTTGAAGCATGTTTGACAATTTTCTGTCCCTCCAGTCAACAGCCAAAACCCTATTAATTATGAAAAATACTGAAACTCAGGGAAATCAAAAATTTTACACTTGATTTCCACTGATACGACTAAATCAAATTTTTGAGGACGTAGAATACAAATTTGGCAATATTTTTTCTTTACTGATGAAAGGGTTGGACTGAGAAGCGGCAAGGTGGAGGGTGAAACATTTAAAAATGGAAAACAACCGTTCGGAGGTTATACAGTATAATACAATGTACCACTTTTTGCATACTCCATTTAAATCAGGCATATTCGTTGTTCTTAGTTACTCAATTGAAATCTCGAATACTTAATTGAGCAGAATAAGGGTAGCCACTGTTATGCAGCATATGTAGCAAAATGCTACACTCACTTACAACCCGCTCAAGGCTCAACTCGCTTCTCCCAAAAACTTGTCTGCTTCATCCAGAAAATTTTCACCATTTTGAAAGTCTTAAATAACCTGATAAATATAACTTTTCTATATAGTTTTGGCCTCACGTCAGTGAAAGTGTGAAAGTATTATTTTGATTTCCTAAAACTTATTTTGGGCTTTGAAAATTACATTTTTTGAAAGCAATTTCGCCTCATCGTATCTATATAATTTTGGCAATGACTTCAAAATGAAAGCGGCGATCCTTTATTCAAGCTTATTGAATTAAAATACCCATCTTCGTCTTGAAACTGCTCTCAAATCTTATCTTGAGAGAGAATACAAATCATATAATCGTTATCAGTGGCGTCACGAAGTAATGTGTGTTGGGGGTGCTCCTCAAATTTCACCAATATGCACTTTTAACTTTGAACATTAATAACTGTCGTTCGCTTGCCGGAAAATTCATCAAATTTGCACCATTCTGTAGAGAAGTTCACGTACATCATTTTCCTTACCACAAAAATCATTTTGTAACCATGGGATGGTCTGGGGAGGTCACCCTGCGCTCGTCACACCTCCGCATGTAACATACCTACTTACCCGCATATCATCAAATTGAAGCCCCCCCCACCCCTCGTGCAAAGTACTTCAAGAATAATTCAAATAAAATACCAATTTTTGACCAAAAAACATGCTATGTATGTATTTTTTCTTTATGAAGGGAGTTGCGTTCTAGTGAGTAGGTAGGGTCAAAGAATTAAATTCATTTCACACATTTCCGTGATGATATTTTTACGTTTGAGAGATAAAGGTGACAAGGGTGAGGGAGAGGTTGAATTTAATAAAATGTACTTAGTTTTATCATTTTAATATGAAAAATCATCGATTAAATACACACGTACACGTGAAATAACATGTTGAAACAACACGCTAAATTGTTCATAAAATGATTTCAAAAAATTCAAGAAAAGTGATTGGCAAAAATATAGTTTTTGAAAGTATAATTTTTGGTTCAAATTTCAGCCAAAACAAAAAAAGTAGTAAGCATCCTTCTAGAGTATGCTTTTGAGATGAAAATGATGCAATTTCCGAGAGTGAATCGATTGCCAAATATTTTCAAGAATCGAGTCAGAAATTCTGAGTAATGTGTAGACTTTGGTACCAACCTCATACCTCCCTGTATACGTACACTTTGGAGCACCTGTGATTTTATGAAATAAGATGTTACTTACTTCAAATTCATTCCATCTCTATAAACCCGGTAAAGTTATGTTTAAAATTAAGCCAAACAAAGTGTAAACGCCTCTTCCCAAAAAAGTACCTACCTAGACCTACTACACTGCATCACTGATTTCATACACATACAAATTTTGTAGACGATAAATAATGAAAAATTTATTTAAAATTTAACAATCTTAATCTACATTACATCAAAAATCTGAATCTACATTAGGATGGAGTGAAATAAAAACATATCTTGGATTTCGACCAAATTTGGTGGGGTGGTTTACTTTGAGTGGGAGACCTATTGCATTCATATACTACGTATGTAATCATTAACAGGAAACTTTACTGAAAACAGCAGCCATTCCAGGTCATAGCACAGCCGGCAAAGTATCACTAATGATGAGAGAAATGTTTGATTATGCAATAGCAGAAGTGTATAGGTTACGCGGTACCAGTACAAAGCTATCATTTGAAAAATCAAAATTGAAGACTCCAGGGGGCAAGTGGGGAAGCAGGAGGTGCTCAAAGTACACCTCCGTTTGCAAAAAACGCTGTTTCTGTGTTTTTTCAATCAAAAAAATTACGTGAGAGGCTGTCGTAGCACTTGAAAGTTGCAATTCCAGTTTCTACGTCTCCCCGAACCATCGCCATCCTTCTCCGATCAAAACTTAGAGCGCTACCAGAGGGTTGAAAAGCTGAGGATTGCAATATTTGAATGATACAAAATTTTCACGATGCGATGCTGAAATGATTTATTTTCATCAGGAAATTGAACGAAAATTTTTTTGAAACCACTAAAAGTAAATATTGAAGAAAAAATTGAATATTTTATGTATCATTCTGTGCAGCCAACAGCGAATCGTAAAATTCTAAAATGCGGAATTTATATCAAATTTACGTTGATTATTTTTTCGCCGAAAAATATTATGTATTTTTTTTTCAATCACAGTATGATAGGTATTTTGGAAATTTTTTGAAAAATTTTGTATGTCAGTGCAGCCAGTTACAAATTGTGACGTGCGACACTATGGAATTTACTTGATAAAAAATTTAATCCTTGATCGACGTAAATACCAGTGTCGCACGTCACAATTTGTAACTGGCTGCACTGACATTCAAGATTTTTCAAAAAATTTCCGAAATACCTATACTACTGGTGATTGAAAAAAAAATACATAATATTTTTCGGTGAAAAAATAATCAACTTAAATTTGATATAAATTTCGCATTTTGGAATTTTACGATTCGCTGTTAGCTGCACAGGTGTATAAAATATTCGAAGTTTCTCTTCAATATTTACTTTCAGTGGTTTCAAAAAATTTTTCGTTCAATTTCCTGACGAAAAAAATCATTTCAGCTTCGTGAAAATTTTGTATTATTCAAATATTGCAATCTGTAACTTTTCAACCCCCTGGTAGTGCTCTGAGTTTTGATCGGAGAAAGATGGCGATTGTCCAGGGAGATGTAGAAATTCAAATCGAACTTCTAAGTGCGATGACAGCCTCTCACACAATTTTTTGTTACTTGAAAAACACAAAAAACTGGGAGGTCTCCAACTCAAAGTAAACCACCCCACCAAATTTGGTTGAAATCCAAGATATGTTTTTTTCACTCCACCCTAATCTACGTACAAATTCATAAGTTACCTACAACATTCTCTTGAGAAGTATGTTCTGCATTCGTAACATCCTCAATTTCCAGTCCATTTAATGCACTTCTGTCAGAGTTGTCAGAAGAAACTTCTGTGTCATGTGGATGAACGTCACTTGAACTGCTGCTGTTGTCACTGCTGGTGCTCTCATCGTGAATGAGATCGGTGCGACGTTTACGTGTATTGACATCGTTAAAATACTTTAGTTGTTTAACGATTGCTGCTTCTACATCCTTGATTTCAACTGTCCCCAAACAATCTGAAAAGTTACACCACAATAAATACTAATCAGCAGTGGCATAGCCGAAGCGTCCGAAGGGGGGGGGGGTCCGGGTTGGAAGCTACTTTTTTGGGTGGCTGCAAAATTTGTACAGAGACTTGAAAAACGAGAAATTTTTGTGAGAAGCGGAAGAGGGAGGGGTAAAAATGAGCGTTTGTTTACACTTTAGTCTTAAATAGTTCATGCAATAGTGATTTAATTCATGCCCGAGCGTAGCAAGGACAAAGCTTTGAAAAAAAACCGGAAATTTAGTGTGTAAAAAAGACATGTTTTAATGATTTTGTTGATGTCAGAGTGAAACGAGGGTGAAGCTTTGAAAAAATTGCATTTTTCTATGTCTAAAAAGGCATTTTTCACAAAAATTCTTGACCTCAAGGGGGAATCCAGACCCCCAAAAACCCTCTTGGCTGCGTCCCTGCTAATCATGAGTAACTTTATTTCTTTTCATAATATCTATAATTTATGGTTAGAATAAAGGCCCTGGTCATTTATCAGGAAAACTCATGACAATCTTTAATGAAATTTTCAAAAAAATTGATTTTTTGGAAGCATGGGAGTTTATCAAGAGTCCTTTTTTGGGGGGGGGGGGGGAATGTAAACAAAGAACGAACAAATTATGAATTTTGTTGAAGGAACTTCAGATTGTGGATGCTAAACTTTTTTGTATTGTTTTCTCTTTGTCCAGACTCCATAAGTTTTTACAAATTTTTAGAAATGAATTTCCATAAATTTGTCCAATTCTTCTATCGGCAGACCTCACTCAGGGCGATCTCGAACGGAAGTACTGAAAATTTTGTTGCTAGTTTTAATCAGAAGAGTGGTGGTTATTGAAGAATTACTTTATTTGGGGACAGTTCCAAAAAAGCCTTGGAATATACCCAGTTTGTATGATAATTTGCAATTAAGCGAGTCCTGCTTCTGGCTCATGATTTTTGGTGGTGGTTCCCAAAATTAAGAACAATTTTAATCAATCCTTTTTTTTTTTTTTTTTTTTGTACATATTGTCTTTCAAGTTTTTTTCACAAACTCGAAGAAAATAGGAAAAAAACAATAGGTAGATGATACATCAAAAGTGTCATTTTCAACTCGATTTCTTCTCCGAAATTTTCAACTGTCACTGTTTTTTTACTTAAATTTTTTTCAAACTTTTTATCAACTCAATTTCTGTACATAGTATAACAACTTTTCCTGAAACGAAATTGAAAATTTTCTGCAATTTTCCTTTCTCAAATGTTTTACTCTCGTAATTATTTCATTAAAAATAAAATGTTGAAAATTTTCTTGGAAGAAGGATATGAAATTTCAAAACTTTAAAAATTTCAAAATTCATTAACACTTCCCTGAAATATCATTAACAACATTTTCAGTGTTGAAGGAGAATAACTACCTTTTATTAATGGATAGAATTCTGATTTTTCAAATGATAGCTTTGTACTGGTACCGTGTAAGCTATACACTTCTGCTATTCCATAATCAAACATTTCTCTCATCATGAGTGATATTTTGCCGGCTGTGTTATGACCTGGAATGGCTGCTGTTTTCAGTAAAGTTACCTGTTAAAGATTACATAGTATATGAATGCCATAATCAAGAAGCAGGTGGAAAATTAAATCTGTGGGTACTTAAAAAACCTATACACTTACAACTTCTTGTCTGTACTCATTATCAGTAGTTAACTGGGCTTCTCTCCGCTCCACTTCAAGTATGGAAGCGATAGAAAAGCCCAGCTTTTGTCTCAAAGTTTGGCATTTCATTTGCTTCCGCGGATGGGAAGGGGCTTTTGGCGCTGTTGGGGGGGTGTATCCTGAATTTGCACTTGCGGGTACATCCCATCTCGTGGTGGTCGCACTGACGCATGCTTTGACGTAATCTGAAAATACATAATTCAAGTTGGTACCTAATTGAATTAACCCTTTGGTGCCCGATGAAAAACTGACGGATTAAATTGAAAAATCTTCACAGTAATGAAACAAAAAAATATTGGCCTTCGGGTGAATTGAATTATTTGGAAATGAATAATATTTAAAAATCTTTGAAATTTGGCTACATTTGTTTCCAAATCTATAGAAGCTCAAACTGGAGCGAAAATTGCGCCAAAATGTGAAGGACTGGATATTTAATTGAATAGTATGAAAATAATACGCATTTGCTCAAAGATCGAATTATTACTAAAAAAAGAAATCGAAAATTTTTTCAAAAATAAGTGGAACCTTTTCCGCCGGAAATATCAAAACTTGATCTTGCTGGAAGTAAAATTTTCCGATAGAAAAATCCTTTCTGGGAAAATCGAGACATTACAGAAGGAAATTCGTATCAGTATATGTTATGCATAGAAAGATTTATCAAAAATATGAAACATTTTTTTCCGTAGACTTTTTTTCAATTGATGAAGAGTAAACTTCGGTTAGAAATTAAATTTTTTTCCAAATTATAATTGCATAATTTGGAATATCTAAAACAATTTTTTTTAATTTTCTTCTTTTGAAAAAAATTCATTAATTTTTTTCAATTTTTTGTTTAATATAGCCTTGAACCTCAATTTCTAAACATTATTCAATAGTTACACAAATGTCCTTCTGTAAATATCTCGAATTTTCCACAAAATAATTTTCCATCGGAAAATTTTGTTTCCAGTATGATTAGATTTTGATATTTCCGGCGTAAAAGGTTCCACCGTTTTTGAAAAGATTATCGATTTCTTTTCATTTCTTTTTCTGATGATGTGGTGATCCGACTTTTGAACTAAGTACATATAATTTTCACGCCATCTTACGTAATTTTCAGTCCTTTACATTTTGGCACAATTTTCACTTCAGTTGGAGCATCTATACATTTGGAAACGAATACAGCCAAATTTCAAAGATTTTTAAAAATTATATTCAATTCCAAATAAATCAATTCACCCGAAGTAAATATTTTTTCAATTTTCAGCTATTGTTCTTTGGTGTATTTCAGCAGCGTGAAAATTTTTCAATTTCATCCGTCAGTTTTTCGCTGGGCACCAACCCACTTACTTACAAGTAGTAGGTACAAGAAGTACTCTTCTTGTAACCATACTCACCCAATTTCTGTCCAATCTTCTTCAGTTCCTCATTTTCAAACCCACATCTGTCTTCCTTAACTTCCTTTATAGTTGATTCGATATTACTCAATCTCTGGTCCAACGAATGCAATGCAGAAATGATTTCACGATTTTGAATGACTAACTCAGAAGAGGTCGGTAGTGAGAATTCTGAGTTATTTGCTAACTCAGAAGAGGTCGGGAGTATGCAGTCTGAGTTATTTGCAATTTTATCAGGTGCAGGGGGGATAATGTTCAACCAAGTACCTACTGAGCCAGACGACTCCTCATCATTATCAGCGACAATACTTTGGGTACCAGAGGGAGATGGGGAGGGGGAGGAGGGGGAGGAGGAGGAGGAGGAGGAGGATGCTGAAGAGTAGGCGTCATCCGAATCTGTAATAGTGGTTCTCCAGAGTTGATTTTGATTCAACCTGTGTTTGAGTACGCAGGCCGTTCGATGAGTGTCTAAATAACGACATCACCAAAATTAATTAAATAATGAAAGGAACTTATCTACAACCTAATACGTGAAATTGAATGAATAATAATGAATTTTGTTGATCGGCACTACTTCAAGTTGAACCCAGCAAAACCAGTTGCATAAAGCAAACACATATAAGTCACCTTCCGCACCCAAAAATTTGAATTATGATATACTTATCTGCTAAAAAATAGAGATGTCACTCGTCAAAGCTGACTGAAATCTAACGCCGAATTCAAAAATCAAGGTACCTACATTTACACCTCAACTACCTCTCCCCCTATGTAATTTCACTTCCTGCCCCTTCCCTTCCCTTCCCTTCCCTTCCCCCTGTATACTGTAATTTTATAGTGAAACTGAATAATCCTATTTTTGAAATTTTCTTTCTCATTAAACTGAGATTTCATCCCTCGTTTTTTTAGGCCATGAAAAATGTGTATGTGCAGATTTTCACATTCCTTCTGAGAAAAATCTCGACATTAGTCCGTCACGTTTCCGATGTATCAAAGTTTTCGATTATAAAGAAGCAGTTTTGAGAAAACTTGTTTTCAATTTTTTTGGGGGGAAAATAGGTTTAAAATATATTTCTCGACTTCTATATGAACAAATCGGCTAAAATTTTGATCGCGATGAAAATATCGTTGAAAATTTCGTCAACATCTGTTGACAACATGCTAAACAGTTTGTTAGTTAGTTTCTGTCGAAAAATACGATTTTCCGGTCAAAAACTCGCAATAAGCACCTTTTTCGCGATCATTCAAATTGAAATGTAAAAATTCACTTTTATTTAGGTAGGGACCTCCACCTATATACACATTCATGAAAAATCAGTAAACAAATTTCAAGATTTGAAATAAAATGGTCGTGGGAAGAGTTCTTCTCGGAGTATTTTGACCTGCTGAACCCCAACTTTCCATACAAAAAAGCTCAAAAAATAAAACACCTGGCAAACCTCCATATGTTTGTACGGTGTTCCGTCCTTTTCAACCCTTGCGCCATGCCACTCTCAATCGCCGAAACTGAATTCGGGAGGTGGATCTACCGGGTGCTCGATTAGTTCCAACTCTTCCCTCCCCCCTACACTGTTAGCGTTAAAACCGTAAGTTGGTAATACTTCGTTCCATCATAAACAAATACAAAGTACATACATATTGCCAACTTACGATTTCAACACAACAATTATCAGGAAGAGCCAGAATTTACAGAGCACCCGGAATGTTTGAAAAAGTTTTTGGTAACATGTTCAAAAAATGGTCGCTCTTCATATCATTCATATCGTATTTTTTATAGTTGAAAATTTAAAATGGGCAAAAACTCATGAAGGAATGCACCTAAGTTTTTGAAAAAATTTGTATGAGATGCAAGTAACTTTGTGCTATGGAACATAAAATTTCATTTACTTCTATTGGAATTAAAAATTTGTAAAAATCATGATACAAAATGGCGATAACTCCGAAAGGGAGGGGAGTCAAAATTCCAACAAAAAATTCATTACATCACGGGACACCATGGGGGGGGGGCATTGGATCAAAAGTCTGAGCTGGCGACAAATTAGCCCTTATTCGGTCAGACCATTTCCGTCAAGTTGACTGACATACATTGGTCAAGAATTTTTGGAAAAAAGTAATCTTCCAATTTTTTTAAAATAGAGATAGTAGAATTCCAATACTACTTTTTTCAGTGAGGCAATGACATTTCAGCCTATTTCTACAAATGGAATAACTCTACCTATACCTACCATGTTCGTGATGAATTGTACGATAAGGCTTTCGTTTCCACGTTTTTCTGTCTGGCTGTACTTTTTTTTCTGCCATTATTGCTACTTCTTCATCCTTACCAGGCGGCCACCACATTTTCTTCTGTTCGAAGTCTAACCATTGTAGTGGTATCAGCTGGGCTGTTTTGACTTTGTTGCCGGTCTTATCGGATCTATACATTTCCGAGATCACAACATATTTCTTCTGTGGTCTCGATTGCAGCGTAACTACCGAATCATCAAAATAAACTCTTTTGCTGGAAGAATAAAACTTATTATTGAATGATAGAATTATGACATTCAACGCAATACAAATAATACAGCTGAATCCACTTCTATTCCCGATTCCAACTCCAAGTCACCACACACTCCCCCACCCCTAAAAATGGAATCGATAGTTTCTTGTGTGAAGAGAAAGTTGATAAATTACTTTCAATCGTCATTTACTTAAAATTGTGATGTGAGTGTTGAAAGAATAACATATCAAGAGTAGGTAAGTCGGTCAAATTTTTTTTTCAAAATTTAATTCAAAAATTGTTTGAAATTAAGGTGCGAAATGAAATTTTGAAGTAAGTAATGAATTTTGTGTCACTTTTTTGAGAAATATTGAAATGTACTTAGAGATGAATTTCTTCATTAAGACCTTGACATAATTATTCGCCGATTACCGCAGATTTTTACGCAAAAGTTAATTATTCCGGAAATTAGATTGTTACCATGAGTCATCTGCGACATCATTCACGAAGTTTTCAATAATTACGACGGCTGGCTTCATAAATAATTAGTACACATTGAAGGAATTAACAATGTTCAATAACTATGTAATAGGTACCTACATTTTAAGGATGTAGAATATATCAGTTGCAACATGTTACACATCACCCAAGTCATACTACATAATTATATTTATGTATAAATCTTAGTTGTGAAAAATCTAAGAAAATCCTAATTAAACTTCTATATACTAAATGTACCTAACCTACCTATATTACATTCACATTGATGTAAGCAGTTTGGATAATTCAACAACTTATAAAGTGATTCGAAAAGTTATGAGGATTAAGGGTGCTCATCATGCAAGTCGACAATTTTTTTTGATCTTTGTTTTAGTTCTAAAGCCGAGATTCTGGATTCAGGTATCAAAATACAACACTTCACTTGAACCTGACAAAGAATTGAATTTTTTTGGCCAATTTAAAATTTTCTACCACAAATAGATGATCAACGGTATAACAAACAGAAAAGTAGGTACCTAGTCGATAATTGGCACCCTCACCCTTTACAGCTTATGTACATTTCAGTCATAGAACTGTAGGTATATTACGACTTATAGTAGTAAGAGGTTATTTTAATTTATATCACCTGAAACGTAAAGTGGAGGTGGATAAAATACCCCACAAAAATAATCAAAACCTTCTCAAAGGTACATACAAGTATGTAATATTATACACTTGATGCAATTTTACAACTTCTAATGCAGTAATTCAGCTAGAAAAATTGATTGCAATTATCCAACTGCATTGGAAAACATTTTTTAGTCGCATCTTCAATGTTGAACACTTCAAATTCGTGGGAGAGGTTGGAAACTTCCCACATTCCAACTAAAGACGAGTCAACTGGTTCGCGGAACAGAGGTGAAACTGTATTGAATTTCTTGCCAATGACAAAAACTCCGGGCAATGATAGGTAACGGAATATATAAAATATCTTCACAAACCTGCCATTCCCGAATGAACAGAAGCAATCACCCATTCGTCTAGTGGTCAAATGTATGCGACCTTTGCTCACTTCTTGAAATAATTCAAATTCGTATTCCAAATGTAACGAAGTAAAATCGCAGAGCTCTCGATCTTTCAAGGTATAGGTTTTGAATACTTGTGCTTTCCCTACATTAGGAGATTGTTCTGTGTTGTATAGTCCAGAACCTAATAGCTCTCCGTATCGATTAATAATCTGCTGTAGGGGTAAGTTACCTCCTTTTACCAAGTTTTTCAGTCTAAACAGAAAATCTTCAAATTTAAAACTGCTAAATCCATTCATTTCCCCGAACATAGATATATCAAAAGATAAATGTGTAAGAGCGTGGACTGAACTGGTGACAAACCACCACCCTCCAAATAACTCATGGCATCCAGAAATGAAAGATTCGATCAACTTTTGCCCATATTGTACAATACATGGATCAGTATTGATGGTGAATGTACTAAATAGACGCAGGGCATAATTCAGTACAACGAAGTGTTTGTAGAAGTTTTCTGGTAAAATGTCTTTCAAGACGACTGGAGCTGTATACAGTGCCCACATCCTCCATTCTGTGGCCTTCCAATGTGCTGAGTATGCAAGTGATCGTGGTTTTCTGGCGAATTCCGATGGACAATACCCATGTAATCGCGATAATCGACCTGACGCTCTATCTACATTACTTTGTGTTAGAATTCTGTGAACAGGACTGCTTCGTAAGCCCCCTATGTAAACTTTGGTCAAGCGTCGTACAGTACCCAAGCAAACCGCGTGCATGTAATCAATAACTACGTCTCGCACTAAATCAATTCCTGGTATATCCGCTAGAATCGTAGCGTGTTTGTGGTATGAGGTGTCTTCCAATAGCTCATACGATTCGTGTACTCTTAATGGGCAATTAGAGAGAGGAAAGCAAACTCTACCTTCCTCAGAAATGCCGTTTTGTGTACATTTTGAGCAACTATTTTTACCCGTGTGACCTATTGTGCCCAAAATGAATGATTTAGCTGGAAGATCAGCAATAATATTCCTTACTCTGATTCTATATTCGACAGTTCCGATCTTTATACCTTGTTCATCCAACATCGTAACTTCCTCAACAAACGGGCGTAAGAAATCATTTGCTGAATGAGGTTTTTCGCTTCCGTAGTATAATGCAATCATGAACACATCATATCCCGCAACAGAAGCCAAAATTGGCCAAAAACAGTTCGTTGAACTTTTTGTTAACGGAAGCCCATCAATATTAATGGATAATTCAATTGTGTCCAATGATTTGTCAAAAGGGTGACTTTGGAACAGTTTAAAACTCTTTCAATACCAAAATATACATATTTCCCGGGTGATAGCTCTTTCACTTCAATGGTTCCATTTCCTGCGCTCCACATTTCATTCGAAGCAGTTGAAATCAAAGTCCGAATATCTCTAGGCAAATTTGGTATAGAGGCCACAGGTAAATTGCGAATAACTGACAACATATTGTTCCCCTCATCACGAGTTTTATTATAACGGATTATATGTTCCTTAAGTTCTTTAAAATCGTCACATTCGACATTCACTGCGATGTTGTCGTTGACTGCTAGCTGAACAATCTCAGAAACATTTTCTTCTGAAGTTTGAACAACAATGGAGTTATTAACGAAATCGGATTGCTGAATATTGTTTGAATGAAGTAACGGGGCAGGCTCTTGTTGAGAATTGTCGATCGCAACAACAGGACGACATTCAGTGCTTGAATTTTTATTTTCATTTGCAACCTAATGAAAAAGCAGAGATGTAATTTCCAAAGTCGACTTTTTGAACTTGCAAAAGAAAGTGTCTATATTTCTCAAGAAAGTAATTGTTGTTGGGTGGGAAACTCTCGAAAGGGAAAGGACTGCGAGGAGAGAGCACTTGCGGTTGGCGTATGCTTCTAAAGCACTACGTTCCGACGTTTCTGGGGGCGGGGTGAAGCAATTTATTCAGGTACCTACGAAACAAACCCCGGATATGGATGGCACAAATTTTTTCAACGTCAATTTTTTTCAAGTTGAATTTTTCCATCAAAATATTTTTAACGCTACAGCAAATTTGCAAAACAGAGCCAGGTCAATTCTTCAAGTCTAAAATTTTGGAAAAAAAATTGAGGAACAAAATTGATAGACGTTAAAAAATTGTCAGGAAAAAGTTTAGCCTTGACGAAGTGTCCTGGGCCTGTTGTACGAATTTGATTTGTCGTGATGTTAAAAACATTCTGATAAGAAATTGAAATTGAATTAAATAATTGAAGTTTGAGTAAAAAATTTGCAATTTTGACTAGAAAAACAGACTTGAAGGAATTTTTAGGAAAAAGTTTAAATTTCTACGAAAAAATTTGAATTTGAGACTCAGACTTGAAAAATAGACGTTGAAGGAATTTTCAAGGAAACAAATAATAATTTAGACCTCCACGAAAAAATTTTGAAGTTTTGTCTTTTGAAAAAAATATAGAGAAAAAATTTTTGACTTCAAAAAACTTTTTTCAAACAAGCGGACTACGAACTTGGAAAAAAATTTTTTACAAATGCTCACCAGTCACCGGAAAAAGAAGTAAAGAACGAATCAGTCATTCGAAGTGTATTTTCAATTTCGTGCCTGAAGCCCTTTTTCGTGTAAATTTATATAGTCATGGGTAATAAAATTTTGAAAACGAAGAATAAGGTATGATATGAATTTTGCCCAAGCGAAGCGTGAGTCAAAATTTTAGAAATTACAAATTCAAGGTGTAATAAAACACTGTTTTGATAAGGTATGTAGTATTCAAAATCTCCCCTTTCAAAATTAGAAGTTTTGACAGAGAAAATCATACGAAAACTCGAAACGCAGTTGTGGGGCCATGACCAGAGCTTTTAAAAAAATTGGTTTTCAAGTAAGGAATAATATAATCAAGTTCTAAGTAAGTACCTAATACTTACAAAAAACCGACCGAAAAAAAATATAGGTAAAAAAATAATTTCATGCGGAGAAGAGATGAATGCAGTGAGGCCGAACGCAGCAAGGCCAAAGATTCAAACAAATAAGTACATATAATCTCAGAATTTGTATTTTCCTTGGTTTCGAGCCTTTGAGGTAAACATTTACTTACGTGGGAAAATCCTGCGTGAGAAATTCGTTTCAGTGGGTGGGAAATGTTCCAAAACTTTATATAGGTAGGTACTTAAAAAATGGCCTGATAAGCAGTAGGTACATATCGGTAATAATTATGTATAAGGAGTGGATATATATAAAATCGCATAGTTTTCTGTTTGAAAAAAAAAATTGATATACTTATTCAATGAATTTTTTCATTTTATATCATTTCGAAGAGAATGGAGCCATACGTAGTCGTTTTTGCACATTGTGCACATTTCGCTCATAAAAACTTTAACGTTTATTTCATATTTACACCATTTTTGGCACATCACATCAATATGTTCCCCCTAAATTATCCGATTTTTGATTTTTTTAGTGCATATTCTTTCTTAAAATCTTCAATTTTTATTGTTTTTGGCCTTGCCGAACAAAAACCAGTTTGTTTAAATTTCCGACTCTTGTCTCAGTCGGTGTGGAGCGTAGGTACATTCAGTTTGTGCAATAAAATTTTGGACAACTATTGTCATAATTTCGTGATAAGGTATTAATCTGAGACGACGAATAGTCATTCCATTTTGGGTCATTCCACGTCAGTTCTACCACGAAAAGAAAAGTAGGGTAGTCGATTTTTTCGATTTTTCGCAAGTGTGTAGAGATCGATGAGAGATACAGGCTGATTTGAAATTTCCGGAACGCAAAAATTGATTCGTAAAAAAAATTGTAAGGGCCAACAAATAATGAAATCTTATTTACGACGTAACTGAAGCTCAATTCCCTTCAAAAAATATGAATTCATCCCCCATTGTTCACAAATCACTAAAAAATTTTCAAAATTTTCAATTTTTTGAGTTTTTCAAAAAAAATAATCTCAAAATCCAAAATTCCGAAAATTTCAAAAATTGAAATATTCAAAAACTAATATTTGCATATGAAAGGTCATTGAACAAGGATCAAAAATCATTGCATACCGATTTTACCTAATCAAAAATTTGAAGGGGCAAAAATTTACCAAAAATTTTAATTTTAGTAAAATTGGCAATACTGCCTCCCCCATTAACCTCTCGCGGATATTTTGAGTACAGCGTTGGCATTGTCCCTTGTCGACCTATACGTAGGCAACCCTTAATTCAGATCAACGTATGCAAACTAGGTTGTCCATTATTTATACTTGATGGCATTTTTTTGTAATTTTTGTCGGGACCCCCCCCCCAATTTGGTTCCACTCCATGAGAAAATAACGCACAAAAATTTTCAGCCCGATTGATGCATGTTAACCCATGCCTTGGAGACAATTTCGAAAAATTGACGGAGCGCGCCCGAGCTCATATTTCTCCACTACCGGCATGCGGAAACGAAACACTAAAATTACCTCGTAAATTACGAAAAAAAACGTTGCGTTCCGGAACTTTTGGGTCACCCTGTAGTAGATAACAAAAGCGCACCTATACTTACAGTACATATCATTCAGGATCGACTCTATAAAAATGGTTTTCGTAGACTTCTTAATAATATATCATGAAAATATGTTCATTCTAGATCACTACCAAATCCCTTGATAAATTATAAGGACAAGTTGTTTTCATTTGAAGTTACTGAAATGTCTGCGTTTAAAGGGAAAATGGATCTTGCCATAATTTTTCTAATGAATTGTGCGCCTAAAATTATTGACCCCGAGCAAAGCAAGGACGAAAGTTTTTCAAAAGAAATCCGATTTAAAAGATAAAATTATTGTCAACATTGATTCTTCAACATTAAATTTATGGTTCTAAACTTTACATTTCAACGCGATAAGACATACTTATATACCTAGCTAGACCCATTACACCTATGTTGATAAAATTAGAATAACTGCATTTTATAACACCATATATTTACCTCCTCAGAACGCCCATAGCAATATTTCTTCTTCTTTCGGTAGTACGTGCTTTTAGATACCACTCGATTTTCAAAAATATATTCCGTAGCACATTCACTGTATCTTCTCTTTCCATGTGAACTATAAATTCGGAATGAAATAGTAATCAAATACGTACCTATTTAATTTGTTTTTCTAATAAAGAAACGCAAATTCGAAAGTATTACAAGATTTAAAGGAGAAAACGAGAAGAAATGGTTTTCAATATTTTTTCATAATATGTACAATATTTAAATAATCTTAATTTATTCATGTCATACAAATATAAAAAATAACCTAAACATGTTGCAACTATAGGTAAGTAGGAAACCTGTTTATTTTATACATCCATTAATTCTCATCCTCAGATGAAGAACTGGGAGGAAATTGGGGGTCCCAAATTCCCGGGGGTGTATTGCTGATAATGGGATATTTATCCCGATGGCGGGAGCATTTATCCAGCAAATCCTGCATTTCGTCCTTAGGTACCCCCGAAGTCTCAAAGAATTCCTTACAGCGGAAACACACCTGGCCCGGAAGTTTCATCCGCTCTTCCCTTTTTTTTATTGGACCTCGACGGTATTTGTAAGGCGGACTGTCTCGACTTGGTAGTTCATCAAAGCTATTTCTACGTTCTGTATTTCAAAGGAGGAACAGAAAAATAATCATTCGTTTCACCCATCAATACTCAATATTCCACATTGATAGTTATTTGGAAAAATGTTATGGGCTAGGTATCATTTACTATGATCTACTCAGCAAATATCAAGAGATTCAGTGCAGATGAATAATTACCCTACAAATTTCATCAAATTTACAGGGATGTACTTCAGGCATAAAAGTTATATTTTATAGTTGAAAAAAAGTAGAACTGTAAAAAGCATTGAAAAATAAGAATTTTGATAAAAATTGAGATTGAATTAAGAAAATTTCGGATTGCAACGAATAAAATCACCAAAAAATTTTCAGAGCTAAAAAAATTTCAGTTTTCATGAAGATTTGAAAAATAAAGTTCGGAAAATTTTCCAACAGGAAAAGAAGAGAACACTTTTTTCGAACTTGAGGTGTTTATTGACTTTTTATTTTTTTAATTGCGTGTGTATAATAATTTATATTGTAATTTTTTTTCAAATTATGCGAAGACACGCGTCAATAATTCTTTATTTCAAAAATTCGTACACAAATCATAAGAGGGCCCGTTAACATTTTTTTTTCATATGGTTAGAAAAAAGAAAACTTTTTTTTGTAGATTTTTTCCATTTTTACTCTGTTCAAAGTTGCCTTGTAAAACTATTTATATTTCATGCTTATACGTCGTAATATAGGTACCAAATTATTTCATCTTCCTTACCATTTTTCAGTGTAGCATTATCGGTGTATTTAGTATTACGAGACTTAGATTCCTGTTTCTTGGATTTGAGACCGAATAAACCCCTTTCTGTAGTAGGCTCCCTAAAAAGTTGCCTTTAAAAAAATTAAGAAGAAATGCAAATTAGAGGAGAAAAGTGATACGTGAGAAAAATGATTCTTACCAATGAAATACAGAATTAAAGAAAAAGCTGTGATGATCTACGTAGGTAGGTATTCTTATTAAAAGTAGAATAAGTAAGTACCCTATCCCTTTAATGTGACGTTCGATCCATGCTCGAGGTCGAATCAATTTTTTGTAAATAGGTACCGCCTCCCATTAGGTGCTTGGAAATCTTACTTATTATTTAAAATTGTTTAACTGTTGACATTTATAATTTTAGGGAGAGGTACAACCTAAAATTTTTTTACAATACACTGTACCTATTGTAAAAAATTATTCGATTTGTACTGAGGACAATCAAAAAAAAATTGATTTGTCCTATTTCTGTTTCATGGAGTTTTGAAAAAAAAAAAAAAACAGTTTGAAAATCATCAAAACATCTAATTTTTGATTAAGTGGCGTTTCTGAAATTGTTTGTGTCGAAATTTTATTTTTTGAACAAATTGATGAAATGAGTTTATTTTTATGATAAATGAAGGTTACGTCAAAAACAATATAAAATTGATCTTGTTTTTTTTAAACGTATTGAACAATTTCATCAATTCATTTTAATGTTGTAATAAGCAGGTAAGATTTTTAAAAAATTACGAAAATACGAATTTCATCAAGGATTTTTTAAAGTTCTCGTCTCCTATTAATTAAACAATTTAATCATTTGATTTGAATTTCGTAACGTATAGGTCGGATTGAAAAATTACAAATACATATATTTTCCTCCCAATTATTTTTTTTGGGAAACGCTACTAAATATCTTAGCCCGAGTTCAATTTCAATTACGAAAAATATATAGGTATTGGGTTCTTTATTTTCAACAACACATGCCTAAGTGAAAAAAAGGTATCGATAATTAAGCACAACGACACGATAAAAAAATGTATAAGTATTTTCCGATTGAAAAAAATTATTCTGCACTTTCTCTTCACTTCGCGAAATTTTTTTGATGGTATTAGAACCAAAAAAAGTACCAGAACGTCATTCTTTCATTAATACGAGAACCGAAAATTTCTGTTCTCCTGTAGCAAAAATTTGTTTTGCAATCGGCTGAACAAAACCACCTCACGATTTAAAAAAAAGTAAGTATGATAAGAATGGGTTTGTGTAGGCTAATTAAGGTAAAACACATTGCCGTAGTTATAACATGGTAACTCAAAAAAAAAAAAATCATTTTTAAATAATAATCGGCAGTAACATTTTTATAATTCATCGCCAGAATAATCAATTTCATTTTCAAGTATACGCAAAACTTTTCAAAATATATAGAAATTTTTTTCTGATATTCAAAAAAAATTACTTATGGGTAATAAAATTATCAAGTACATAAGTATCAAAAACTGAAAGCATTCAACTTACCGTTTAGCTGGAATTTTCGACATTGTAGTAAACCAAAAAATTTTTACACAGAAATACTAAAAACTTATTACACTTCACTAATAAAATAGTTAACCGCTAGAGTCGAAGATTCGCATTAGAATAAGTCGCAGTTCGCAAACCTATTTCTTTTCCGATGTTTTAAGGGTGGTAAGGGTGGTGAGCGGAAGGGATGTTAACTTGCGCATAAATAATAGCTGCGCAGCATATACACTTGTTGAGGAGAACCTGTTCAGAAAAACTTGAAACTTTTCTAATGCATATATACCTATTAGTCCAGTGGCAAACTGTAAGTAAACGGCCAATAATGATAATGGCCTGAAATTTGATATGATGAACGACACCGTAAGGAATTTTTTGACCCAGGGAGGTCATCGCCAGACCCCATAGGAGGGGGAGGTGGGAGGTTCAAAGGAAGATTCAGCCCTCCATTTTTCGAAATTGGGTCATCGGGCCTGTTTTGGTGTCATTTCCATATAATTGAATCCCGTTGAGTTCAAAAATGTCATCACTTTCAAAATTCGAGGTAGAAAGTCCCTCAAATTTGAAATTTCTCAACCCTTATTTTCGTATTTTTGGTAAAAATGGCCTAAAATCTACGTTTTTTCAACTTTGCAGAACCTGTCAACCTCCCAATGAACTTTTCATCAAGATTTTCGAACTCTACGGGTAGATACAACATATAATCACCTTTTACAACTTCCCATACCCCAACTCTGAGTGAGTGGGAGCCGGGAGGGCCTAAAGTTGCTAAAATTGAGCCAATTTTTCACATTTTTGGGTACCTAACAATCTCGATTACTTTATTATATACGCGAGAATATTTATCGATCGAGGTTATTTATGCGATGTCTGAGTAGTATAGGTTCCATACAATAAATGAAAGTCCAGAGGCACTCTGTATACCCCTTCTGAAGGGGTGAGAGGGGTCGTTTTTGATTGTCGTTTTGCCCAATTTCTACTACTTCAAAAGTTGTATCAGTTTTCCAACTTGTTTCATTACCTACTCGAGGAATAAATTACTGACTAATATTTCTCGATGTACCTGAATCCAGATTGTTTAATAACTTGCCCCTAAATTAAAGTGGGAAGCAGGGACGGTTTCAGCATAATTTTTTGGGGGGGTGAGAAGGGAAAATTTTCCAACTAACTACTGTACAACAAGATGTACCTGAAAATTTGAATTATGCTGGAAAGATATTTGGAAACTGGGAACGAGGGATTTTCTCATTTCTCGGATAGAATTAGAATTGAATGAAAGAGTTTTCAAAATATGCAATTTATTATAGCCCAAGCGAAGCGAGGCCGAAAATTATTGATAAAAATTTTATAAAAACCTGAAAAATTATGGCTTCAATATGTGAATTTTCTGCTCATCTTTTACGTTATTTCAAAGCAGTGATTTTTCATAGATCTTTCAGTCAAAATTACTGATTTTTAATTGGGAATGGATTAAAAAATTGATAACTTTTGATTGAAAGATCAGTGAAAAAGAAATAAAATTATTAAAATACTGCCCGAGCGAAGCGAGGGCGAAAATTTTTCAAAAAAATACTGCCTAGAGACCAAAAAAAGAAATGCACTTTTCACATTTTTGTAATAAAAAAAATCCCTTTTAGGGACCCGCATGCAGGGTCTTCCTGATATGGAAAAAAATCGAACCCGGTACAAATGCATCATCATTTGTACCATCTCTCGTCGAACTTGAATAAAAGTAAAAAAAATGTAGGAATTTTTAAACGAGTTTGACTAATCTTCCACTTCAAGGTCAATTTTCAAACTTTAAATTTTACCATCTCGAGTTGGCAAAATAATCATTTCAGTCGGAAAAAATCTCGATTTTGTGGCAAGGTGCTTTCCGGCTGAACCCAGAATTTTCAAACATTACATATAATTTTTGAAACAGTCCCTTTCGTGCATTTCGAGTTATCTGCAAAAGAAAGGTAACAAAAAAGCGAAAACTTGATTTTAAAAATGAATTTGTAGAACTAAATTCCCGTTTTTAATTTTTGGAAAATAAAAATATTTTTCACTTCGATTTTGCCGACTGGACATAATTTTCACGTATTTTCCAACCATTTTCCAACTATTTGCCAACTGAAAACTGCTTGGGGGGGTGTAACACCCCCCCTACACCCCCCTCTCGAACCGTGCCTGGTGGGAAGGGGTGACTATTTAGAGGATGTAGAAATATTATATTGAAATCTAGGTTTTCGAAGACGCTGATTTCAAATACGTTATCTATTTTCCGATTAAAACTAAGGGGTGAGGAGGGGTGAACCTGTTTGGGAGGAGCGGGTGAAATGTTAACAAAAAAATCGACGTACATATCGAAATCTATATATTTGAGGGCACCGGTTTCAAATTCGGTACTGATTTATCGATTAGATCTACGGAATGAGCAGTGGAGAACCTATTTGAGGGAAGGAGTAAATTTTTTATAATCAAATCGACATTTATACATACTACACATAAATCTATGATCATGGTTCGTCAAATCAGCTCTTTGAAAAAAAAAGGTTTCAAAAAAAAAGAAGAATCAATAATTCAAAGAAATTAATTTGAGTTTCGGATTATCCCCGAAAATCTCAAAAATAGTTTCAAATTCTTAAAATTTAGAAATTTCATTTCATTTTTTTCGAAGTGAGTATTCAGATTTCTGAGAATTGAATTTTTTGGCAGTACCTAAGTACTTGAAGAGATTTTTTGGAGACATGAAAGGTCCTTCATACAAATTTTTTCAAATTCTTAGCGACATTTCTATCGAAGCCAGATTTTTTTCCTTTAATGTATTTTCCATTTTCACAACCATTTTCAAACTTATCAATGTAAGAGGCTGCATTCATGTATCATGTTTCAAATTTAAGGCCATATCAAATGACCAAAATTCCGAACTCAACAAAACATGTCTGCAATTTTTTTTTCGCATTCATAAAAACTTGGTGCAGTACCATTTCAGTAATATCATACTCGTCATGTACAAAAACCGAAATGTCCATCCTTCCACTTTCTTTACCGAAATGTCACCCCTTCCCTCAAATAGGTTCTCCACTGCTCATTCCGTAGATCTAATCGATAAATCGGCACCGAATTTGAAACCGGTGCCCTCAAATATACAGATTTCGATATGTATGTCGATTTTTTGTTAACATTTCACCCCTCCTCCCAAACAGGTTCACCCCTCCTCACCCTTTAGCTTTAATCGGAAGGTAGATAACGTATTTGAAATCAGCGTCTTCAAAAACCCAGATTTCGGGAAATGTTTGAAAAATTTTTATTTCATATGAAGAAACGTTTAGGTACAGCTACAGAATTTGAATTGAGAAAATGTTGAAACATTTGACAATGTGAAGTTGAAAAAATTTTAAAATAAAATTGAGCCAACTCCTTTTTCACAATGATCTTTTTTTGTGTTTTAAATTCGTGAAATCTGAAAAATATCCAAAATTTTCATTATTTGATTCGTTGTTCCCTTTTTTCTAAAAAAATACTTACAAGGGGAGAAAAAAAATGACAAATCTGGGAAACGTATAGTGTGCACACCCAGCAGTCACTGTGCAAGCGGAAGCCTTTTTTTTTTGACAATTCGCCTACCTATACTACTTGACAACGGAATTCGCTACGCCACAGTGTTTTTTGCACCGAAATATAAACTTGTACACAAGGTGTATCTCCACCAGCTTACTTACTCCTGACCTTTTACAAAAGATCGCGAGGTGAAGGCCGAACCGCAAACCACCTTTTTTTTTTGCCCACGCGAGCTGAATAAATGAAGTGTGTTAGTGTATCACCATGGTATGGCACACTCAAGTCGCGACGAAGAGTCGCGAATACCATAATGACAATAAAAACCAAATACAATAAGAGAAGTGGAATGAATAGAGTATTTCGAGGAAAAGTACTGCTGTGAAAGTAGAAAAATGGTTGTTGCCAGGACGAATGACCTCTCATACCTATCTATCTAGTGTTTTGTATTTCAACTCAACAAGTAGCCTCGTTTCATACCTTTTTTTTTATCAGAATTACGAACAGGGACTGTAAAGAATTTTAGAGGTGGAGGGAGAGAGAGAGAGAGAGACAGAGAGAGAGACAGACACTTTATTTTCAAGGATCAGTTACAAACCACTATTATTTGAAAATCGACCCACTAATTCTGAAAGAATCTAACGATAAGTGCATTACCCTCTACAAGATACAGCCGGGAAGCACGGTTTGGCAACGCAGCAGTAGTGGTTCTATTTTTTTAACATTGTGTTAATATGGCACGTACGGAATTTTTCCTATTTTTCGTTGTACCCCAAATTTTTGAGTGAGCACATAGGTGTTTGAAGCATGAAAAATCATCTACTTTTCACTGACTTTTTCTTTGAAAAAAAGTTCTCAACTTCTCTTTTTTTTAAAATTCACAATGAGTATGTAGGTATCTATCATTTTTAAAAAATTAAAAGGAATTTAAAAAATACAAGAAACGTGAACCTATTCAAATTTCATGTGTGTGTGTGTGTGTTTTTTCATACATAAATTCGTATTAAAAAGAATTTGAAAAAAATGTCGAGTTGAACAGAGACGAAATTTTACTTTTGGTTTAGGGGGTAGATTTCGCAACGGCTCTGGTGCGCTAAGGGGGTCTTTGTCATTTAGCCCTTGATGGAAATTTGACTACTTTTTATGCCATTCCAAAGATGATTTTAGAGCACAAAAACGGCTTTTTACTATCCCCCTCCACCCCGGAGGCAGGGGCCTCAGAATACGCGATTTTCAACCCAAAAACTCTAAAAAATTCTATCTCCTCAAGTTTTAAACTGATTTCTTTCAAACTTGGTACGTAGGCAGAGGTACTACAGGAGAGTGCCCTGAATTTTTGCAGCCTTTTTCGGCCACTCTGATGAACTAAACTTTTACCATGCAATTTTCAAAGCCCTCTGGGAGTACCGTTTTGCCACGGAGCTCGGGGCTTGAAAAAAAAATTCTGTTTCTCACTCTATTCTACACCATTCAGAATTTTTTCAGATTTGGCGTCCAAAATATTGATGAATCGGTCGTTTTATACTTTAAAATTATGCCTTTCTCATCAATTCCGTATTTTTAAAATTTTTCTCGCTTTGGACCAATATTCACCCATTTCCTAAAATGACACCAAATCTGGACTAGACACATAAAAATGAAGACATTGATTTTTTTTTTCACACAGGGTCTTTTTATTCCGGCAGGACCACATATGCCCAAGTGAAGCGAGGGCTAAGATTTGAAAAATTGATGATTTTCCAGAGAGAAAATATTTCATTTTGTAATGGTTTATTATCTTAAATATTGCTCAACTTTTCCAAATTTTTCCCCACTTTATCAAGAATTTTTCGACTTTTTCCAAATTTATCCAAAATTTGCAGACCATCGGGGGGGGGGGGTATTTCGCTCCTTACACCGCCACAAAAGTTTCGCCACTGAAGTTGAAGTTGGAATTTCGTAAATCGAAAAACAATTGAAGAAATGATAGTTGATTTACTGTTTGATTCGTATTTTGCACAGATTTGAAAAATATGAATGAAACAGCAATTCAACGATCATTTCATTTGTTTTTTGATTCAAGAAATTCCAACTTCTGGTGAATTTCATAATTTTCATACTTTACATGAACTTGTTGTTCAGAAAATAATTTCGAAGACAAATTTTCTATTGCTCTTGCTCTATTCCGAATAATTTTTGACTTGTTATAAAAGTGGCGATTCAGTCCTGCCTATATGTAGGATGTTGAAGTCGGAAAAAGATTTAAAATAAATTTGAAAACTCGGAATCAATTACCTAACAATGGAACATATCATCCTTATTTTCACTTTCCAAATATTCCAAAAATTTGCGAATTTCTAGCACATATCCCCCCACCTCCCCACCTAAAAAAATCAGAGCCAGAAATATCATGATTTCGAGCCATTCTGAGGAAATTTGTAACACCCATAACTCACGGCGGCGATTTTGGAATACAGAATCGGAGGAAGTCTGAACGTTCAAAAAAAATGAACATTTTTTAATCACGCTGATAACGAACAACGCAGAGAAATTATTCCCACGCCCAAGATTTTTTCATTATTTTTATTTCTTGTTGATCCGTTTTTCTGCAATTTTTTTGATAACTTTTGACCATAGGCGCACCCAGAAATTAATTAAGGGAGGGGCTCAGAATTTGAGAAAAAATGGGGAAGGGGTCAAATTTCAAATAGAGTCATTCTTCACTGATATTTCAATCAAAAATCATCAATTTTTTCTGACAAACAGAGAATTTGGTGATTTTTGACTGAAAAATCAATCAAAAATTGTCAAGTTTTGAAATAAAATTATTAAAATACTGCCCGAGAGAAGCCAGGGCGAAATTTTTTTGAAAAAAATATACTTTGAAGAGCAAAAAATGACTGTTTTTTCATTTTTGAAGCAAAAAATTATTTTTTCCGGGCTTAAGGGGGGCCCGGGCCCCCTGAGCCCCCCCTTCGGTGCGCCTATGCTTTTAACCCTTACAGTCAATTTTATGGGGAAAGAAAGGGTTCTAGGGCAAACTTTAATATGGTACAACTTAAATTGTAGAGCGTAAAATTTATTTTCTCTAATGTCCACATGATTCTTTCTTAGGAGCCTTCGTTTTTCAGATATTGTGCTCCAAAGTTCAAAGCTCAACTTATTTTTATTGAATTGATACTTCAAAAACAAATCCCTCCAAGAAAAAAGTAATTGGACACTACAGAAACGGAATTTTATGCTTTACAATAATTTATGTTGTATTCCTTTATTTTGTAGGAATATTTCTTTCCCTGGAAAATCGACTAAAGGGTCAACAGTTACATGAAAGAATGTGTGCCTTCGGCATACATTGGAATTTTTCCAAAAAAATATTCATTACGCAACACAGAAACTCTGGATGGCCACGAGAAAACTGAAAAGAAATCCGCCGGAACCAAAACGTTGGCGAAAAAAAGCAACTAGATGCAAAGCTCTGGAAACTGCCCGAGAGATGAGGAAATATTTCGTCATTTGTCAATATGGCCAATTGGCCATACCAGGTCGACGCGAGGTTGCGAGAACACCACAACGGGCACACGCACAGGCTAACGTATTTCATATTCTCATACACACACACACACTTTCACTCGCACATCCAAATCTATCGCCAACAAAACTATACATAAACAAGTTTTTAAAAAATCTACTTCTCACTCACACACATACATACCAATGAATACAATCGCGAGTAACCGCGGTAGTGGATACTGTTCGTTGTTGTCCGGTATAGAGATGGTGGAATCGGTGGACAATAGAGTATAGGCGCATGGCGCCTTGTACCGGCTCTGCAGATCGCGAGTCATATGATTCATCTTATGCTTTTGTAATCAAGGGGTGTCTTTATCACCTATCTTCAACCGATACACTTAGAGATGTTTTTTACCTGGATCCTGTGCTAATAGTCTACCGTCTAGGTCGCAAAAAGTGATCTATAGAAATAGAAATTATCGTGCCTTTTCTCTAGGGAAAAAAAATCGGTGGGCTTATTTTAGGTACGGGTTCAATGATCTCCAATTACCATATTTCGGATTTTTACCACGGCTTAATAGGGAGATAAGCCCCAAAACCACCCATTTTTTTTCAATTTTTAAGTATGATTTTGGACGAAATTGTTTTTCTTATTGTGGTAGCGGAGCCAGTGATTCGGAACGAAATGATTTTATTATTCCGATTACGGTTAATTTTGTTCTCTTGAGTGATTGAGTTATTTGATTTCGGTTACAGCTATCTACAGCCCAAAACTTCAGTTTTGATTACGGTTACGGTTTTGTCCAAATTTCAAATTGGATTACGATTACGGTTACAGTTGAATGAAGAAGGTGTTGATAAGGCGCATAGGCGGAGATGGAACATGACTTTTGGGAAGGGGGCCTTCAGCCTCAGTTGAAAATGAATGAAACAAAACAAAAATTATGTTTTCGACACCCCCCCCCCCCCCGACAAAAAATTCTCATTATTATTATTATTATTATTATTATGTCATTCTTTTTTGAATCCGTTTTTAGAAATAAAACTTGGACAAAAATCTGGAGGCATGAAAAGAAAAAATTTGCCAACTAAGATTATTAAAAGAAAGATTTGCCTGCGGTAAATTGTGCTCAAAAAACTATTCCTTAATGACCACCTTTCTTTCCAAAAACTTGACCATTTTTTGATATTTTACAAGTCCTCTTATAAATGAGGAGTACAACTTTTTCTCGCCCCAAAATATTTAATTACCTGAATGAAAAAGAAAAAGAGTTCATACCATCATTTTCAAAAGCAATCATGAAGGTATGCAAGGTAATCAAGCCCGAACGAATGCGGGCGCGAAAATTTCTGGGAGAAAAATCCAAAAACTGAAATTCATCAATTTTCCAACCACAGTACCTATTAAAAAAGGAAATGAAATTTTTAATCCGTATTTTTTATTATTTATTCGCAAGATTTCACATACCCGAGCGAAGCGAGGGCAACGATTTGAAAAATTGCGGATGTTTAGATGAAAAATAATTCTATTTTTAATGATTTTTTCAATAAAAAATTCTATTATTTTGGTGCAAAAATTTTGTCTTTTTCGAAATTATTCTACCTTATTTCGAGTTTTTTTTTGTATTTTTCAGCAAAAATTGAGAAATCTGTGTTTTTTTCTCATTTTGTACGTTTTCGTGCTAGTTTGCAGTTCAATTTTTCGAATAATTTGGGAAATTTTCACAAAAAGCTGTGAACAGACACCTAATTGTTTTCATTATTCAGGAGACTGTTTTAGTCGCTTGAAAAAAAATTCGGCACATATTGGTATTAGTTTACCTATCCCTCGAAAATTACGTACTTATTTACAAAATTTTTTGAGTAAAACATACACACAAATTTTTTGGGGGGGGAGGGGACTAATTCAACATTTGGGAGGGGGCTTGAGCCCCCCATGCCCCTCTTATATCCGTCTATGATACAGTCGGCAATTGATTGAAGACGTTTTGTTTTATGTTAGGGGGGAAGCCACCTGAAAGCTGAAGCAAAAAAAACTGATTCATTTGTTTTTCTAAAAAATGTAATTTTTTTAATTCATTAAATCAAGCGAGCAAAATTTCTAATACTGAGATTTTTCCTCTCGATTATTCAAGTTTTGAATTGAAAAAAAATTTACTCTGATGTTTTTGAAATTTTTTTCCAACTAAAGGCATTACTTATTGGAAAATTTTTTCGGATCGAAATGTAAATTTGATGCAAATTTGAAGGACTTGAAATTTTCAAATTTTGACAAAAACTCAGGTTGGAAAAAATTTTTGAATTGAATAAAATTTGAACAGAAACAACTTATCAGCAAAATGGTTGAATTTTGAAGCTGAAAGTCCAAATCCGAAACACAATCACTCCCCAGATCATTGATGGGGAAAAAACGATGCCTATTATGCCAGGTTGGGAACGAAAAGGAACGAAATGTTTTGGCTTCATACTCAGTGTTGCCAATTTAGCATTATAATGCTAAATTTAGCATTATCCAAGATCAATTTAGCATCGAAATCATCGAAAATTCAGATTTAGCATTTAGCATAATTTTTAGCATTATTGGTTCCTAATTTTAGCATAATTGTCCAAAATTTGGCATAATTAAAAATCGCATTTTTTGGAATGAAAATGAAAAAATTGACAGAAATGAGTTAAAGAAGTGTTATTTTTTGCTTTTGTAGTACAATTTTTCAAAAAAATTTCCCCTCGCTTCGCTCGGGAAGCATTTTCTTCTTCCCATTTCCAAAACAGTCATCATTTTCAGAAAATGTTTTGAAAATTCTGTTGTTTTTCAATCATTTATCTATAAATTTATGCATATTTCACTCCAAATTTGTGCAAATCTCAACCAAAACGTTGAAATTTTCACGCAAGTTTTCAGAGCTTCGCGAATTAAGGGTAAAAAAATTTTAGCATAATTTTTTTTGAAATTTAGCACTTTTAGCATAATCAAATTCCTCAAAATATGGCTAAAAAAAAGTCGAAAGACGTTAAATAATAAACTTAGACTAGCAAGGATTGGATTTGAATTTTAGCATTATGAATTTAGCATTATGCTTTTTAGATTTTGGCATAATTTAGCATAATTTTCACCACATCTAGCACTGAAAACTCTTTAGGTGTTGGCAACACTGTTCATACTGATTGCTGATCAACTTCGGCAAAAATCGAGCACCCCATTAAAACAATTAATGAACCTGATCAACTTCGGCAAAGAAAATCGAGCACCCCATTAAAACAATTAATGAACTGGAATGAAGCTGATATAGTCATTCAGGGTACCTACAACCCTACAAGCTATACAATAGGCAACACATTCAACAAATTTCACACGTTGAATAGCGGATTTCCATTTACGCCATTCAAATACGCGCTTGTTGGTTTCATTCTGTCTTCCATACAGCGCATAGCGTTTTCAGGGCGTATACGCTAGAGAAGACCGCGTATACGCCTTTACGCAGTACATGTCGCCAGTCGACGTCCACAAAACCGGTTCAACAGTGCGTATACGCCGGCGTATACGCATTCAAGGGTCTTGGCGGAAAGGCGTTTTGTTTAAAAACGCTGGTAAAAACGCCGTTTAAACCGCGTAAAAGTGAGACTTTCTGCTAAAACGCGGGCGTAAACGCCCGCGTTTTAGCGACTTTCCTTGTCAATAGGGTACACATACACGAACATCTATCCGACTTACGAGCACTTGCAAGTAATTCCCAAGCACGAGTAGGTACCTACCTGTACCTTTCTACCGAATTAGCGCCCTTTCCGGCCCGAGTACCCGATGTGCTGCTGCTACTACGACAGACACAATACCTACATGTATACTGTATGTACGCTACCTAGGTGTAGGTAGTAGGTACATTACATGCAGTATAGGTACATGTGGTACCGGTATGCGATATGTATTATTTGGTGCTTCTACTTATCATCTTCGTACCAATATTGTGTACCTATTGTTATCAAAACCGCACACTCATTGTCGCTGTCGCTGTCGCAGTCGCAGTCACAGTCACGTAAACTTTAGATACACCTAGACGTAGACGTAGACGTAGACGTAGACGACGTAGAAACCTACACCTACCTAGATGTATTGCGCGATTCGCGTGGAGGTAAAGTAGGTACATAATTGGTTGATACGCTACGCTACGTGATTACTACGCCGGCGCCGCGCCGTATAGGCCCTGACTTTTGTGTATCCAGCTTGGAAACTCGACGACGCCGCTTTTCAATTAAATTTAAAACAAAACGTGAAACGAACTCCGTAGGTTCATAGGTAGGTACTAGGTAGATGGGACTACGATAATGGAGAAGGAGTTGGAGGAGACGGGGACGGGGACGGGGACAGGGATGTACCCGCGTTTGAGTGTCTATAAGCTGCGCTGCGGTGGTTACAGTTCGCCAATCGTTAATTGCTGATCGCTGATCTCTGGTCGTTGATGGCGTATCATAGACGACATATCGCGAACAACAGCCAACAGGTGACTGCGCTGCGCTGCGTCGCGTCGCGTCGCGACTCGCGAGTTGTTGACTGGGTAAATCGCTGTTACAGTCGCTTCTGGTAACGAGTATCGATACCTTTGTACGACCAATTGCTCGCGTTTTCGTTGCGAACCGAATTCGAATTCGAATTGTTTACGTGTAAGTAAGCACGTGTACACGCGTACGCGTACGTAGACCTGCGTACTCGAGCTTTCGTAAGCTTACGCGGGTACGGATGTAAGTAGCTCGTCTCGTCTTTGCACCTCACCGCACCGTACCGTACGTAAGTACTTACTACGCGTGCTGTGTAGACAAGTGTGCGAGTGTACATGCGTGCACGTGCAGTTTGCCGGATCCTACTTAATTTACACGTAGGTAGGTACACATATTTGTACCTCTACCTATATTTACTTTCGTCCTGTAAGCGTAGGTGCTGGTAGCCACAGCAACAGTTACAGGCGCGTATGTATGTATGTGCGTATGCGTATGTGTATGTCGGTACGTATGGTAGTTGCAGTTAGGTAGGTAGCTCTACCTACCTACCTAATTTATGTAGGTATTTATTTATTTATTTATTTATTTATTTATTTGCTTGCTTACTCACTTATTACGCAGGCATAGATACAGACAGATACGGGTACGGGGGGGGGGGGGTACCAGCTATTGCTACGCGTCGCGTCGCATCCAACTCGACCGCCTAGTTTACCAACTTGTATACTGTACTTGTAATGTGTCTGTGTGTACTGTGTACTTTGCGTACGAATCGTACCGTGCTTGGTATAATGTGGTAGCCATAGCCAATAGCCATAGCCATTTCAATACCACGACCAACTGGTTGTTATTCGATGGTCACGTCGCGTCGCGGCGCGGCGCGGCGCGGTGGAGATGGCGATGGCGTTTGGTTTGTTTTTCAAACTTTAGGTGATTAAGTATAAGTATACGCTTCGAGTCGTGTCGATCTTCAATACTTGCGCCGCGTCGCGCATGTTTTTTGCATTCGCGTTCGCGTTTACGTTCGCGTTCGTTTGTAGCTATTAGCTAATAATAGTTCTAGTTGCGGTATCGCTGTCGTCTACAACCACATACCTAATCAACTTATGTAGGTACCACATATAACATACATAGGTATGTACGTATAAGTAAGTAGGTACCTATGTAGTTACTAGTTTTGTAGTTTCCTGCGGTATAGTTGTAGGTACTTACTTGCGTTTTTGGTTAATGTTAATTGTTAATGTTGATATTTCCTCGGTAACGTCAAGTCCATTAAATACCCATTTGCGGTCCCAGTCCCGAGACCGATGCCGATGCCGATGCCGATAAGTTAGTTAGTTAGTTCTTTCCTTCCTTCCTTCCTTCCTTCCTTCCTTCCTTCCTTCCTTCCTTCCTACCTACGTAAGTACCCAGTACGTTTGCGTGCTTACATTATCTACTGACAAGGAAGGTATCTCTACTCAAAGTGAAATATTGAACCCAAACAAACAAATAAACAAACAAACGAACAAACGAAAATAAAAAACCAAGTACACTGTGACAGCACCTCATATCCAAAATTTCAAGTGCTAAACTGCATTTCTCGAATTTTGCCCAGTTTTTGCCAAGTAAGTAAGTATTTCAAATTGCTTCATAGTCTAACAAATATCCAAATTTCATCTGATCAACGAAAAACGCTGGACCCGGGTTTCATCTTGAAAAATCGATTGGAAATGGTTTCGAGATGACGAAGATGACGTTCCGGAGCCACCAGGTAAATTTACCATTTTCTTCAGTCCCGAAAAAAGGTTTGTAAAAACGGTTTGTATGAACTCGAGCAATTATGATCGCGCGGATTACCAATATTGGTGACCTTAATCGGTCGATTAAAATGCGTAATTTTTCGAAATTCGTGACCAAATTTATCGATCAAATACATACGTACATTTACCTACCTATACTTACTTAGGTCATCGATGATGATGATGATGATGATGATGATGATGATGATGATGGGCGATTATTGGTGCTCCGGTTCGTATGGACCGTTTTTATGGACCTTTTTTTAGGACTGAAAAAAATTTCAAAATTTTCTGGTTGTTCCGAAACGTCTCGAAACCGCTTCCATTTCCAATCGATTTTTCAGGACGAAAACCGGGCACGCGCGCGCACACACACACACACACACACACACACACACCAACCCACCAAATTTCAGGTTTATTTTTCGTTATTCTCTCAACTCGAATCAGTCAAAATCTGAAGATTGACTGATTGAAAGAGACGGAATCATGCCACTGATTGGCAGTGAAATTTCCCCGATTCCACAGTTGTTCTGTGAAATTTTACTGTTAATCAGCGAAAAATTACCGCCGATTCAATTACTTAGGCACCTACGTACTTACCTAGTGAATTTTTATTTTTTAATCCGTAATGTTTTCTCAACTAATGAAATGAATCAGTGAAAGTTTTGATTTACCGATTGAATTAGTAAATTATTCGCTGGTTTCTACCGTGACAGTCACGATTCTGTCGATTTCATCAATAAGTAAATTTTAACTGAGATTCAGATTGAGAGAGAATTGATTAGACGAAATTCTGATATTCTTCAGGCTGTAAAGCAATTTGAGATTTTAAAAAATCGCCAAAATCCGAGAAACGTACTTTGGTCCTTGAAATTCTGAATAAGTACAAGGTGCTTTTTTGGTGTAGGTACTTTACTTACCTACGTAGTACGTTACGTATACCTATCTACTTTCGATTTTTTTTTTCTTTGATTGAGCTCAAAATTTCACTTCGGTAGAGTTGGGACACCTGCCTCGTTAGGTACATTGCATACCTATTACCTACTTATAATGTAGGTACTTGAGCTTACGTCAACGTCAACGTTAACGTATTAACGTTAATCGTATCGTAAGTACCTACTGGCAAACGCAAGTATTAATCGTAATCGTAATCGTAATTGTAATCGCCACTCGCGTCGCGTCACTTCGCCTCTTTTATCTACGCGATAAACATGGAACTCGGATAGGCAGCGGTGACGCCAACCACTTTACACCACACCACACCACACGACATTCTGATTTCTGCCGGTCTTGGTACCTCTACCTATGTCTCTGTCTCTGTCTCTGTCTCTATCTCTATCATTATCACTATCACTATCACTATCTTCAGCTTTCAGCTATCTACATATATATAGGTAGGTATATACACCCATTCCCCTAATACGTATATAGGTATTAAGTGTGGTACATCTACATACCTAATAAGTTTCAATTACATACCTACTTAGGTACGTTATGTTACATTGGTGCGGTGCGGTGCGGTGCGGTGCGTGGCGGTATCAAATCCGCGTCTTTTCTTTACATTTACATATACTCAGGTACCTACACTAACGTAAGTGCTAGGTGTAGGTACTGGGTACAAATTTTTCAGTTTTCCATCATTAGCGATTCGCGCGAGTCGTCTAACGTAGATAGGCACCTCAAGTACCTATGTATGTACAATTGTACACATATAGGTACCTTACATACGCTAGTGCTAGTAGGTGTTTGCATATTGCGGTTATTACCGCACTCGCGCTCCGCGTCCGCGCCGCTCCCGCCAAAAATAGTGTTTAGGTTTCGCGTATGGTGTATGGTACGCTACGCTACGCTGCGGTACATCCTTCGCTTCTCTTGTCTTTTGACTTTCGCCTTTTGCCGTACTTATCCCCTACCCCTTTACCTATTCCTCTATCTCAGTCTTAACAACGCTTCAATAGGTATATAGGAACCTAAACCGTCCGACTTGCTTTCAAATGATGATGATAATGATGATGATGATGATGATTGATGATGGTGGTGGTGGTGGCGGCGGTGGTAGTACCTATCTGGGTAATATAGGCTAGTAGGTAGTAGATACCTACACCTACTACCTACATACCTACATTACATACCTACCTTCACCACCTTTACCCTTTATTTGGGTGGGTGCGTGCGTGCGTGCGTTCTTTCTTCTGCTACCTGCCTACATATGTAGGAACCTATGTGATATCCGCTTGCCGCGCCAACCACCCTACCCCTACCCTTACCCCTACCTCTATCTAGTGCTCTGTACCCATTTACCCAGCACATAGGTATTAGGTACCTAGTACCTGCACGAACTTACCGCGATACCGTGAATACACATTTGTGTATTGTATTGTATTCTATATCTATTCTATTCTATTGTGTTGTGTTGTGTTGTGTTGCCTATGTAGATGTGCCTACCGGATACCGGAATACCAGGCGTCAATTGCAGTATCTGCGCGTTATTTTACTGCCATTACGGCCACGGCCACGGCCACGGCCACGCGAGCAATTGGTCTGCGCGAGAAAATCAGTGTTGTGGCGTTCCGCCGTATCCAACTTTGAATTGTCGAAGAAAAAGAAGGCAAAAAAAATAATACCTAATAAAAAACCGTTTCGCATGTACCTACCGTACGGTACCCAAAAGATTAAAGGCGACTGCGACTGAGTCGACGACAACTACGACGGCAACATGAATTGCGTAACGCGAAATCCGACGACCGCGCCGACGATGACAACGACAACGACGACGACGATGACAGAAATCGTTGACAAAGTAAGAATAAACCAATTTACCTAAAGTTACCCAATTAGGCAGCTACCTACTTGTTCTTAGTATACCTATGGTCTATATGGTACATATACTATATAGGTAGACTAGGTAGTAATATTCGGATATGTCAGCCACTTTGACTTTGTGGGTTGATTGTACATACGAAGTCAGTCATCGTATAAGGTTATCTCAGCCGTGGCTGACTTTTCCTGATGGGTTAATTCTACGTACAAAGTCAGCCACCTGTTTCCAAAAAGAAGAACTTGCACCAGAGTTCGCATCCCTTAGAAATCGTGGTGCGAGGATGAACGCAGGCCCAATTTCTAATTGGCGATGTGTAGAATGAAGAAAACAGGTCGAAAATTTTTATTTGAGCCCAGCTTTTTTTTTACTTTTGACATTTTTTCAAAATTTTTAAAAACATGTGAGGAGTCGTTTTCCAAAACGCATTATTGACAAATTTTTCGCAAATGGGTTTTTTGCGCCAAACTGTTCAGGACAACATACTAGGTACACAACATGTGCCTACTTAATCTTAAAGTTATCCAGAATAAAGTGACGTCTTCAATTCAACATCTGTTTTCCAAAACGCATTATCGCCAATATCCATAGTAAAAAAAAGTATATTCGGTAAGCTAGGTACCTTTTTTTTAAATGGTAGTGGAGATGACCCTCAACACACTAGGCGACATGCCGAAGTTTGAAAGATCGTTTCCTACCCGCAATGGACAGAGAAAATGGCGATAATGCGTTTTGGAAAACAGATTGAGACTTTATGCGTTTTAAAAAACTCATTATTGAGACATCTTCATTATAATCAATTGCCCCATTGCCCCAAAAAACAGAAAATAAGATTTTATAACTTTGTTAGGAGTCATTTTATCAGATCAGGTTAATTGACATCAAACTCATACAAATTGTATTGTTACCCAAAAAACCGAAAAGAACTTCTGTTTTCCAAAACGCATTATCGCCATTTTTCGATGTCCATTGTGGGTAGGTAACGATCTTTCAAACTTTGCCATCTCACTTAATGTTAAAAAGGTTTCATACCGAATATACTTACTTGTTTTACTGGATGGATAAAGTTTTTCTCGTTCATCTCGAAAACACGTTTTTGTCAACAATGCGTTTTGAAAAACGACTCTTCATGTAGAAGATTTTGCATTTTTTTTCTTCAAAAACCTTAGTGTAGGAACGTCATTTTTTGCCAAGAGGTGAATTTTGTGTTGCTAAGAATGAATCTGCAATTGAGATTTCGATTAATCAATTAGCACAGGAATGAGACAAATTTGAAAAAAATTGAAAATTTTTGAATATACCTGCATGAAAAGTGGCTAACGTAGTAGGGTAACGGGCAATTATATAGGTAGATAGTACTCTGGTAGATACCCAATTACCTATGTACATTATGGTGGAGCGCGAAAAAAAAACATACCTCGGATTTCGACCAAATTTGCTGGGGTTGTTGGGTTATCATCGGAGACTACCCAAAAACTCAGACTGGTACGGGCGTACCGGGGGGGGGGGTCCAAAAGTTGCAGATCGCGAAACCCCAACCTAATTGATCACTTTTGCACCGCGCCGAATAATTAATTTTTTTTTTTTACATTTTTGAAGAAATTAATTTTTTAGAATTTTCTTCAATCAGTGTAGCCAACTGCGACTTTCTCAAGCCCTTAGCCCCTCCCCGAATTAATTTGTGGGCGCGCCTATGTAGGTGGGTCTATTTTATTGGGTTAATAGGTAAACAATACCAACTACATAATCCCTTATGCCAAGAGCTTGTTAGAAATTAACAAAATTACAGAGGAGAATATAAGATAAAGTACATATAATTATAAACTAAGTCGTAATTTAAATAGGCAAATCAAATAGTTTGTGGTATCGGTCAGATTGGGAAAAGATGAGTAGGGGGAGATCAGTTGGTCGGGGATCGGGGAAATGGGGTTAGGGAAAGGTGTAATTTTTATATTCATAATACATATAATTTGAATGCAGAACTCTTGGAATTGCCGAGTAATAAAATAAATTTCAGGGTAGATACGTTTGTTTGGGTTACTAACATCAAAATAAGAGGTGTAAAAATTTCTAGGTAGGGTAATTGAAGAGATGATTGGGAGTTGGCAATCAAAAATTAAATGGTAATTGGTGGGGGGGGGGGTCTCTTCAGCTTGCTGGTATCGGCATAGTGGTGAAGGGGACTTTCCAATCGAGTTTAAGAAATATTGGAAGTCACCGCATGACCAGTTAAAACTTTGGGACGAGTGATAATTTTGGGAAAAGTAGGAGTCGTAAAAAGGTTTAGGGCGGAGAATTGACCTTTACAAGGCGTGCGATGTCCATTTTGATCTCGCCCAGACGCCCAGACGTCCACCATCCGAAACAAATGGAAAAGCAAAGCAATTTTTTCCATCCAACTACCTAAGCACTACGCATCTGAACTTCTGAACTGCCAAGTACCTCGTCAATCTTAGTACCTACCTAGTACCTACACCTATTACGGTAGGTGCTGCTACGGCTACCTACATAATAAATGTACCTAATTCGAAAATCGGCAGCTGGCAGATGAAGTTAAGAGACGTTCCAACGAAATCGTCTTCGTTTTTGTATTGTATTGTTGCACTTTTGCATCGTCTTCGTCTTTGATTTCGTAGTAGGTACAAAAATCCGTAGGTACTTACTTACCTACATAACTAGGTATTCTCGTGTTTTATATGTACGTAGGTACCTACCTATACTTATTGTCAATTTGCTCGGCATTTTTCTGGGCCCGGCGCGGCGTACTCCTTATGCTGTAAACCGTGCTAAGGACGTAAGGAGGTCTCGAGGTCTGTTCGCAAACAAAACAAAGTAGGTATCTTATCTACGTAGAGATAGGTGAGTGGGTGGGTACTGGGTTAGGTAGGAAGGAAGGAAGGAAGGAAGGAAGGAAGGAAGGAAGGAAGGAAGGAAGGTAGGTACGTAGGTAGGTACCAATTACATTACACGAACATTTCATTCCATCCACGTATCCGGCCATCCGGCTGCGGCTGCTGTTACATAATATCGAAAATATCCTACCAGTACAAACGTCGCGTCGGCGTACCTACTACTTGGGCCTAGGCCACCTACCTACATCTTCCGCACGTACACGTATTGCGTTTACTTTATACGTTTACGCAGGTGCGAAAACGGTATTCACGTTTGTATCTGTAATTCGCATTCGTATGTAGGTATTCGTATTTAATAATTATTCTTGTTCGTTCGAGAGAAAAAAATGGAAAACTCAGAAAATCGAAATTTTTGGCGGTTCCGAACGCGTATAGTAACGTTGTTAACGTTAACGTAACGTAACGTAACGTAACGTAACGTAACGTTTTGTACCTAATCGGAACGATAAAATGTCGAAGAAAAAATGTCGAAATCGACATCGTTCCGCAAACTATCCAGTATAGCGGTTATCGCTGCATGAAAAATTTGATGTGTTTTTCAATTCGAAGCGGAAAGCGGTTGGCGAGTTTTTTTTTTTTTAAATTTTTTATCATCGCTCTGCTTATCTGCGGCCTGCGGCCTGCGGCTTATCGTATTCGTATCGCTATCGCATCATTTTTGGTGTTGGTTTCGCGTAACAAGTACTTACCATGTCTAATATCGGGATTAGGTATTATAATTATTTATAGCGCTAGCGCATTAGAAACCTATGCTATTACTTAACTATTGTATTGTATTATAAGTATTTTATTTTTCTTCGTCAGGTACTTAATTAGGTATTCGTAGTATTTCGTATTTCGTTTCGTGTAGAAGATGCGCGAATGTTGTGTGCGCCAAGGCCAAGTCGCGAACGCGAATATGTTGCCGTTCGGTACCTTACACCTTACCCACATACGTAATACGTAATATATTACTTACCACTACCAGACCTGTTGTACTTGTAGATATGTACTTGAGCTTGACTTGAGCAGAGAGCACCGTACTTATAGGTTAGGTACTAACTAAGTACGGTGCGTCGGTGCCTAGACTACCTAGTACCTACATACGTAGACGTTGGCAAAGGAGGCGTAGGCTGCTGAAATGAGAAAAATTCGACGTCCTGCCTATGCCTGCGCCTGACCTGTATAGTAGAAGTAGATACGACGTATTACCTACTTGGGTACCTTTGGCTCTACCCGAGTAGGTCTAGGTAGGTACTAGGTACTGGGTACTAGGTATGTGTATGTAGTATTAGCTAGTAGCTACGTCTACGTACTCGCGACGACGAAGAAGACGACGAGTACGTACATATTGATATTACGTACCTAGGTACTTGATACTCGTATCGCCATCGCAATGGCCTGGCTGCAAGAGCCTAAAGGTACGTTTCCTTTGCAAAATGAACGTTAACGTAACTCGGTTCAGCTTGATTCGATTCGAGTGTACGTGTAGACTGAAACGAGTGCGGTTTCCGACGCTCTTGCGTCGCATCCGTAGTCCGTACCGCTACAAACGCAGATGCAGATAGCACAGGTAGTCGACGGTCAAGTCAATTGGCTATAATACATACCATAAGTGTGTCTGTGTATGTGTATAAATCCATGTACCCTACCTACCTAGTGGGTACCTAGACCTACACCTACTACCTAGTGCTCGCGCCTCGCGCCTCGCGCCTCGCCTTCGTCTTCGTCTCGTTCGTGGTATGTAGTATGTAACTGTAACATACACATGTAGATGTACCTACTGCGTACTATGCAATATTATTCGACTATCCAGTACATATGAAGTACTACCTAGTACCTCTACCTACGCAGTTGGTACGGTACGTCTACATGTAGGTAGGTAGGTAGGTAGGTACATAGGTCATTGGTACGTGTATCTAGATCTACATACGTACATAGCTACGCATTGTATTGTACATGATGCATGTAGGTACCTATTTAGGTAGCAGGATCCAGAACTTGACGTTTGACTCACGCTATAGCATAGATAATGCATTTTTGCGTTCGCGTTCGCGTTCATTTCATACGTAGCAGCGGGTACCGAACAGGCGAACACAAAGGTAAAGGTAACGGTACCAGGTAGGTAGGTAGGTAGGTACCGTAGGTGTCGGGCGCTACGGCCGCGCTCCTTGGGAAGCTCTTAAAATATTTTGACCAGTGTTGAACTGCCCTCCTGTCATCGACCCGATGAAATCAGTGCTCGTAGTAGATATCCGATGCAGTATCCAAGTAGGTAGGTAGGTAGGTAGGTAGGTAGGTAGGTAACGTTGAGAATTTGACCCAATACCTATATTGTCTGCAGTCTACAGTCTCTACACCCACACGTACACCTATAACGACGTATTGTACCATGTACCTCTATTCACCTACCTACATATGTTGCCTACGAGTAGGTATGTATTGTAATCTATACGTTTCATTCTGTTGGATCGCCTGGTACGCGTACGCATTCCACAGGTATAATCGTGACTCATGAGACGTCTTTATATTCGCGTATAAGTACGAGTATCTATAAGAAGGTATCTACCTAAATCTGTACCTGTACGTGGGTAGGTGTAGGTATAGGTATTAGGTACCACTGCCGATGCGATGTACAATGTATGACGTATAGTACCATGTAGGTACCTGTATAGCTGGGTGTGAACAGCGTTGTCTATGCAGTTATATCTCGCTGCTATGAGTTGAATTTATTTACGAATTAGGTACCTACCTACAATTCTATACGTGAGCCGCGGCCGGGTAGGTACTCTACCAACTAAGACTAACTATACTTGGCTACTTGCTTCTTACGCGCGACGTGTTACGTTCGTCTTCATAGGTGTTGGTGTTGTGGCGGCGCGATTCGTTGGACATTGGCCGATGCATCCGTTGCGTTGCGTATGCGTTCACGTGCGAGTGAGTGAACGTAGCTTTCGGGCGAGTCATTAATACCTGTTACCATTACTCACCTATATCTACCTACCTACTTACCTACCTACCTTTTTTTTATTTCAAAACTTTTATTTTTCAAAAATAAGTAACTACATCTACATCACATTTTGTCGCACACGCGTGGCTGCGGTTACGCGACTTGCCGCTGTGTGTGATTAGTGATTAGTGATTACAGAACAGAAACAATTACCTATAAAAATAAGGATGAAGGGGAGGGACATGGGGCTCACTACTAACAAAATGCTTTCGAACGAACCAACCAACCTGCCTACCTACCTACCAACCTACCTACCTACCTACCTACCTTTCGCTCGCGTACGTGCTCGTAGATATTCGTATTTGTCAATTTGATATCAAATCAAGAGATAATCTTTAGCCTGAGCAAACGACAAGGATGACTCCTCAAGAATATCTGCCGGTTGTGAGTAGGATTTTTCTTTTGCTTACCTATCTCTACTTTATAAAAGCACTTACCTACTATTTATGTGTAGGTCCAGATAGGTACATATCTACCTACGTAGTTACCTACAGTATACTAGACGATACTTACCTAAGATATTATAGGGATGACCATGCTCAAATGCTCAAATGCGCGAGAACGCACTTTCTATACTTATATGCGCGAGCATTTTCTAAAAAAAAAAAAATTAGAGCGATTTTTTAATTTGTTTTGTCAACTTCGGTTTTTTTTTCGAATCTGTCGTCCAATTGGATTTTTAAATTTACTTCCAAGATATTTTTATTCCTAAAAACTTGATGATTTTTTAATTTTTTTGTCAACCTTGGTTTTTTTTCCAAATCTGCCATCTGTCTACTTAGTTGAGATGTTAAGAATAACGTTGAGGTTCGCTATTTGGTAATGTGGTCCTAATTCACTTGTTTTGTGTCGAAATAAATATTCATTTGACTTGCTAACCATGTGTATTATGGAGTAAGGTACAAAATTACAGAAAATGCTCGCGTGCTTATGCTCAAGCACGCGCACGCAAAACAAAATGCGCGAGCATTTGCCATCCCTACGTCGCACCACCTCGTTGTCGTTGTAGGTATCTATCTAGCTACCTACCTACCTACCTACTCATGTATATGGACGTTTTTTGTTTGCTTACAGCCCGTTGAGCCGGGCAGGTCGACCAACAGAAACGAGAACGACCCACCGGACCCCAGTAAGCAGACCTACTTCAACGAACATAAAGTTTTAATACCGGAAGGGGTGAGTCGACGTTTTCAAATTAGCTACCAAGCTACCAATGTACTCGTAGCGCAGCGTTTACAACGTACTTATTTAGGCCCATCCAACCTACGTAGTACAAGTAGTCTACCTCGGTAGCTCGGCTTGGCGATACATTTCTTACCTTCTCGTGGTCTTACCTAGGTAAGGTATGTAGCTACTTGTGGGTACCTCTCGCTAGCTTGTAGAGGTACCTCTACCTACTACCTACCTGTTACAAAACAAAAACATCCTATTGTAAAACGAAATGAAACGAAAACTTGACGCGTCTACGTGCTACGAATACGAATTAGTTACTCGCCGAAGCTAGCTACCGACGGTTGGCTTAACGTATGTAGCGTAGGCTATGTCACCAACGAATATGTAGGTACTAGGTACCTTGTCTACATCTACGATTTACGCTCTACGCTCTCGATTGTTGTAGAGAGAAGGATTCAGCTTTCGCAAACTATGGGCATTCACCGGACCTGGTTTCCTGATGAGCATCGCGTATCTAGATCCCGGCAACATAGAGTCCGATTTGCAGTCCGGCACTACCGCAAAGTACAAGGTACCGTTTTGCTTTCTACTCTCTGCTTCCTGCTTCCCGTTTTTTCATTATACTGCGGCGCGGCGTTTTGATTCGATTTCGATTGGATTGGATTGGATTTTGATTTTGATTTTGATTTTGATTTGATATTTCGCAGCTCTTGTGGGTATTACTGAGTGCCACTGTGCTGGGTTTGGTCATGCAAAGGTTGGCTGCTCGTTTGGGCGTCGTTACGGGCCTGCATTTGGCGGAAATGTGCTACAGACAGTACAATACGGTACCTCGAATATTTGTCTGGTTAATGATGGAAATAGCCATCATCGGTTCCGATATGCAAGAAGTCATCGGAACCGCCATCGCCTTGTACCTTCTATCGAACAAAGCGTCAGTATTTATTTCATATACCTACGTATACCTAATTACCTATATATAATGTATCCAAGTACCTAGATACATAATATACACGCCTATTCATGGGTACCTACATATATAGTAGGTTATGTAGTGTCTCGTGTCTGCTTCTCGTTTCTTTCTACAATCTACATATGTACTGTGGCATATTTAATCTGCTGTACCTGTAGCTGGACTGCGTAACGAGAGGAAAAGGCCGAGATTTTCAAATGCCAAAAAATGCCAATCAAACGAGTCGAAACTTACGGTCGAAATTCGCGAAAAATGTTATGAAAAAAAAAAAAAAAAAAAAAAGAATACTTAAAAGAAAGAAAGGACGGAAAACAATACCGAACGCGTTACCGCGATGGCCATCAACAGGAGCGACAACTTGAATTTTTCTCGTGTACAGCAAACAACAAATTCCAGCAATCGAAGTCGAAGGAAGGAGTGGTTCCCCCTCTTCAATACAGCGTTTTTGTGCATACAGCCAATTTTTTCGTGTACAGCATTCGCAGCACCGCTGGGGTATAGAATAGATGCCGCCAATGGCCATCAAAACTATGAAACCCTTGGTGAATTCTGCTTGGAATTGAATTGAATTGAATTGAATTGAATTGAATTGAATTGAATTGAATTGAATTGAATTGAATTGAATTGAATTGAATTGAATTGAATTGAATTGAATTGAATTGAATTGAATTGAATTGAATTGAATTGAATTGAATTGAATTGAACTGAATTGAACTGAACTGAAATGAAATGAATTCCGAATTCAGCTAAATGAACGTGAACCCGGAATTGATTTTTTTTTTCTTTCTCTCTTCTTTTGATTTTTTCGAGAAGTAGGTAAATACCTAAAATGTAGACTGTAGGTCAGTAATTTAATTTTTTTCATTTCGTAAGCCGTAATTTTTTCTGCCTGCTTGCAAAAAACGAAAACAAACAGAAAAAAAATCATATGCCGCGTCTTTTTTGTTAGGTACCTATGTATTTATTTTTTGAACAACATTTCGTTACCTTTATGAGTGAAAATAAGCATTTTTAAGCGTGCGCGACTGTGTAGACAACATTAGAAAAACCGCCGAGAGTGATTTTACCGTACGACTTTAGAAGAATGGTTTGAATTGAGAGAGAAAAAAAGTACTAAAAACAATCGCTTGAAAATCCTCGCCCTGTGATCTGTGTAGGTACAGGTAGTAGGTATAGGTATGGGTACCTGAGTACCTGCTACATACATAAATAATGTATATCGTTAATCGTAGCGTAATCCTATAGGTATGTACTATGTGCTTGCCAACTCGTTGCTTAATAATGTTTCTTCTTTTGCTGGCGCTTTTTGCAGGATACCGTTATGGCTGGGCGTTATGATAACCGTATTCGATACGTTTACGTTTCTCTTGATGGATAAATACGGATTACGAAAATTGGAATTTTTTTTCGCTTTTCTGATCGCGGTAATGGCGTTGTCGTTCGGTTTTGAGGTCAGTACCTACCTACCTACCATTCTACCTACTCGTTGCAATATTCGGCACGGCGGCTGACGTAGCGGGCCATCGAAATTTACATAGTCTAGGTACCCAACAGACTGCGCGAATGATTTTGAACGATGTGAAATGAAACCGCTCGCAGTAGAAGTCGCCAAAGGCACGCTTTCGACGTAGGAGGAGGAGGAGGAGGAGGTGGAGGAGAGGGAACATTTAAAAAGTTTAGTCAGTCATTGTTCGTTACCCACGGTTAATGCACGTACCTAGTACCTCTACCTACGTAGTAAGGCCCCTTTACCTAGCTACCTACCTTTTTGTGAAAAACACGTAGGTATGCCGACTGTTTTTTCGAGCAATATCGGTGGAGCGATTCAAATTTGATCGTGTTCCGAAAGAATTTCCCGTTGACATTATTCGTTTGCAATTGGCGTTTCCGATAGATAGCCTACTGAAAATTGGAATCGCTGCTCCGGCGGTCCGGCGGCACGGTGGCCGAAATAGAACGTAAACTATCCGCGTATTCCAAAAAAAAATAAAAAAATAAAAAATAATAATACGTACCTAGAATAAAAGTCTCGTCATTAACGACAGTACCTACGTTACGTGTTGTTTGTTGTTTCATATGCAGTTCGTCGTGGTTGGACCGAAGGCATCGGACGTATTAACTGGAATGACGATACCTTGGTGCTCTGGATGTGATAGTTCGGCATTCTTACAGGCAGTCGGTATCATCGGAGCAGTCATTATGCCGCATAATTTATACCTTCATTCTGGTTTGGTCAAAGTACGTACGTACGTGTGTGTGTGTGTGTGTGTGTGCGCGCGCCTATATTGTATTGGTAATTTTCTTTTTCGTTTACAGTCCAGAGAAATCGATCGAACAAAAAAAAACAAAATATCCGAAGCTAATTTTTACTTCTTCATTGAATCGAGCATCGCGTTATTGATATCGTTTTGTATCAACGTTGCGGTTGTATCGGTTTTCGCTCACGGCTTATTCATGAAAACTAATCGAGATGTGGTAAGTAAGTTGAAAAGCGCAAGATGCGCACTCTGCTCGTCTTCGTTACGCGCGACGCGAGTACCTATTTCCGCTATTTCTGTTTTTGTTTGTGTTTCATGTGCTGTATTCTACGTATCTATTTGACGGCTTTTTCGTTAGCTTGAAATTTGCAGCTCGACCAATATCGACCATCGAGTATTTCCGGTGAGTAGTACCTACCTACCTACCTACCTACCTACCTACCTACTTACTCGGATCGAAAAATGCGGGGCTTTACGGTGCGATTTACATAATATATGCGTTAATTTAGTACGGCGGCGGCCGACCTATGAACTTACAGCGCCGAGAAAATTAACGCGGACAAGCCGTTACGGCGCATACCGTATCAAGTCGTAACTTGACACCCTCGTAATCGTAGCTCGGATAAAAATCAACGCTTTTGGCTCGTTTCCGTCTCATTCGCATTAGCATTCGCTGGACAAATCTATGTGCTACATACAATACTAGACCAGAACGAGAGCGGTAGCTTATTTCGGTTCCAAGTTATTCCTCGAACAAGTTGAGAAACAAAAGGACAAAATTTGAAGGTCGGCGGGAATTTAAATCAAATAACTTTGATAGAAAATAAGATGCAACTGCGCGAATTTGTGTAGTGTGTAGTAGCTAGTAGACAGTCCAGCGGATGCGCGTGCCAATGAGACCAGAGCGAGCCAAAAACGTTCATTTTTATCGGAGTGACAGCCGGTGGTTACAACTTTTGGTAATGTATGGAATGGACAACGCGCAGGTACCTAATACCTATATCTATGTAGGTATGTAGGTGCGTAAAATCACGTATGTATGTATGTACGTACGTACGTAGCGCGTATGTAGGTACGCGTGGTCCATGCATTAGGAAAAGTTGTCGCATATGCGCGTACGCGGCACTCGTAATATTACATAATTACCTATCTAGTTATACTGAGGCAGCGCCGACGACAGCGGTACCTAGCATAAGGTAGAATCGACGAATACTCGCCCCGATTCATTTGCGCGTGGCATTATTTTTCAGAACAATACCGATATAGTGGACGTTGATATCTACAAAGGAGGAGTTTTTCTCGGCTGTCAGTTCGGTACCGTTGCCATGTATATTTGGGCCATCGGTATTCTAGCTGCGGGACAGAGCAGCACCATGACAGGATGTTACGCCGGACAATTCGCTATGGAGGTAGGTACCTAATTACATAGTACGTCTGCGTACGTGGTATCCGGGGGCTCGATTGATTCTGGCTCGCTCCCTGCCCCTCTCCCCCCCTCCACACGCGCACGCACACACCCACACACACACACACACACACACACACACGCACACGTCGTACATTGATACTTTTTGTATTAAAATCGTATTGTATTCTAAACAAGTAGGTACCTACAAAGTATTGCCAGCTTACGATTTTCAACACAAAAACAAAATCAATCGAGCACCCGGTACGTGGTACGTCTACGTACTACCACAGCGTACGTAGTAAGTACAATGTAGGTAGGTAGGTAGGTAGCTAGGTAGTTAGGTACATGTATGTAGATGTACATATAAGATACCTATGTAAGTAGGTACTAGGTACCTATACATTTATGTATTTCGGTACTCGCTCGTATCCTACCCTACCCGCGAATATATGTACATTACATACCCAGTACCTCTGGTACCTACACTACATGTACATACTACGACTATTTGATTTGCGTATCCCGCAGGTGGTACTTGTTGGCGACTTTGCGATTGTTTCGTTTTGTTTTTGTTTTTAGGGTTTTTTGAATTTACAATGGAGTCGATGGAAAAGAGTCGCGTTGACGCGACTGGTGGCTATTCTGCCTACCTTTTATATAGCGTTTTTCAATAATATCAACGATCTCAGCGGTATGAATGACATTTTGAACGCTGTAATGAGTCTGCAGCTGCCGTTTGCCGCTATACCCGTCGTAGCTTTCACCAGCAATCGTCATATAATGGGCGAATTCGTCAACGGACCGTAAGAAAACCATCATTTCCTCATCATTACCCACCTACGTACCTACTATGTATTTTAGGAACCTAATATTTATTCATCTCGTATCTAGATCTAGATCTCTACGTATAGTAAGAATAGCCAATAGGTAAATTTTAGTTCGATGCTCATCTGGCTAGATCCGTATGTCATTGTACCTACACATGTAGTGGGCCCTGGGTGGCTGGGGTCTAGCGTCCAAGTCTAGGTCTAGGTAGGTAGTGGGTAGTGGGTAGTGGGTACTACATAGATTACCTACTTATTAGGTGTCTATGTCTACCTACGTAATACCTATACGTACACGCGCCTAGCTATAAACGTACGTAGTCATTCTCTTTTTCACGCAAAGCTACCGGATATTTGTACAAGCACCCCCGCATGCGTGCTTACATAATACCGGGTGTCCGATTAATTCTGTCAGCAGTAGAGGTTCTTAATAAATTTTTAATCGTTACAATGTCACGCATTCAATTTACATATATGTACTTCGGGGAGAGGGAAGAGGAATAGCTGTTTGTCTAAGAATTGGAGGGCTGCTAGCATTATCCGGATACCCGGTATTTTTATGTGCTCCGTGCATTTACCTGGAAAGATATATGCAAATTTAAGTAAGTATTACGACGTACCTACATATATGTTTGTGTAGTCAATAGCGATTCGTTGCAGTTTAGTTTCGTTTCGTTACGTCGCGTCGAATTCGAATCTAATGAACAGAAGACGTCTGCCTGCCCACCCACCTTTTTTTTGTTTTTTACATACCTACTTAGTACTTACTTAGTTGTTTACTTAACAGCTGTGGCAATTAAGGTTCATTTCGGTTAATTTTATGTAGGTACTTACGTAATACCATATACTTACTAGGCAGGTATCGCAAGTAACGACTTACCTATAGGTACCTACTTTGTGCCTACTTGGGTAAACTTAATTCATGTGCTTTTTTTTTCATTCATTCATTCATTCATTCTTTCTTTCTGTGACAAATGTTCCAGAGCGAATATTATCGTCGCAATGCTACTGTCCGCCGTCGTAATCGTGATCAACATGTACTTCGTAATTCACACGGTGGTATACGAATTACAAGTTTCAACCGTTATTGTTGCGTGTATATTCGCTTACACTATATTTTACCTAGCAATGTGTCTGTATCTACTTGTTCATCTCGCATTCAGCATTTCTGGAGACAACAGCCGATTTCATAACAATAGAGTAAGTACCCGACTAATTACCTATCTACCTACCTTCCTACCTGCTTACCAACCGATCATTTGACGTAAAATTTGCGCCATTTTCGGAATGAGGAAAGGGTGCGCGTTTTACTTCTTGTGAGGCCAAAAATGTTGGGAGTGGGCATGATGGATTCATAGGATTTGGAAGGAATGATGTACTAATCAGGGATATCGAATATCGATCTAAATCAATTTGTGTGATAGTTTGACAGTGAAAACTATCGTCGAAAACCGCTACTTGATATGACGTTCTGATCCTCCACCTCTCTCTCTCTCTCTCTCTCTCTCTCTCAAAATGGGAGTAGGGTACATTTAATACCCTCTATTCATATGTACGTCCCAAAATCAAAATTTTTCGGGCCGGCTCCATGGATTCGGGATAATGTACTCGTGTGTGTACTGATCGTAGGTGCATCCAGAAAATACCTAATTAACGGAGGGGCTGAGAATTTGAGAGAGTATAGGGGGAGCGAATCGAAATCGAACGCGTAAAATCATTTCTTCGAAAAAGTTTCGAATCAAATGGAAGAACCTTTTCTACATACGGCAGCGATGTAGAGACATCTTTCAACTAAGTAGCACCTACACCTACATACTTAGTAGGCAATATTGTAATTTTTGTCCTGTAAACTTGACAAAACTGACCAAGTACATTTTGTATGTACATATGTGACGGCGAATACAGAAAGGGTGTATCGACCCAAAAATCGTGTTTTTTTAAATTGTTGATTTGGATTATTTGTATACTAAATTTCTCATTAAAATCAACAATTAAAAAAACACGATTTTTGGGTCGATACACCCTTTCTGTATTCGCTGTCACATATGTACGTGGCCGTGGTACATAACGATTCTTTAATATTCAACCCTATCTACGTAGGTATCTATATCTACATTACTCGGTTGTGATGGTGTGATCGCGATTCACGAATAGCCGAATAAACAGATTTTAAAATTATCCCGCGATTTTCGAAGGCGTATAGATATAGATCTGTATATCTCTATTCCCTCGATAGGTACCTGGTACGAATTACCGTGAAAAGTGAAGACGTTTGTTTTGGTATTTACGAGTACCTATTTATGTAGGTACCTATACCTAATACCTATTTGTTTTGTACGTGCGTATTTCACTTGAATGAATACCTATACCCAAGTACCTACTTCACGGTAGGTACTGTAGGTATTATGAGGGAAGTAGGATAGGGTTGTACGATGTTGTGCAGTTAACGTTGCTTCTGCCATCTCGGTTTATGTCTACATGGGGCACAAATTGATATTGATACGTCGCGCCGCACCGTGTCGCGCGTAGGTAATTAGGTAGATATCTACAATTGCTTGACTGAAAATCGAGTGAAATGATCAGTCCCACTCCTTGTCCCAACTCCGATATTACGTGTAGGTATTAGGTAATCGTACCCCCTCCCGTCTCCCGTCTGACTTACTTACCTACCTACCTGCCTATCTACCTGTACCTACCTACCTACCTACCTACCTAGGTAGTCACCCACCTAAATACTTAGTATCGCTATTTTTATAATTCACCAAAGTCTGAAAGTGTGTACTTTTTTTTGTGCTTTTGCAGTTTGTAAAAATGTTCATCGGCTCGAAATTCGTTACAGAATACATTCATTCGTCAGAAAACGTTTATGTCAGGTACTAGTACTGAGTATACCTAATACATACATACAAATCGCTCGCACATTGCTAACGTTGTTTGCGAAAAATGACGAACCAAACCGATAGCTATTTTTTTTCAATTGGTAATTATTATATCTTGCCATCTTATTTTAGAGAGGAAGATAAAATTTATGACTTACAATCTAAGGTTCCTTGTTGACGTGACTCCGTCCATTGTGCTACGCACGAGTTCGTAGGCTTTACCTACTTTGTCAAGCTCTCATCTTGCTTCACAATTTATGTGAAGATTGTGATTCAATTGCTATTGCCATATTACCTAATGTTACGTACGTTTTTATCCTTTTTATCCTTCTTTTCATTTCATTTCATTTCATTTCATTTCATTTTTTTTTTTTTTTCAAAAAGAACCTAATTGAAACGATATTGTTGAACACGACGGATCCTTATTTACATTTTACATTTTTTTTTTTTTTTTTTTTTACCATACTGCGTTTTGTTTTACTGTTCTCCTTTCTTGCCTCTCGACTTTTTTTCAACAAGATTTTAAACCACCAAACTTTTGTTGTTCTTAACCTTTGTAAGCGTTAGACGTAGATCGCATCATTTTTTTTAGATGTTGTTTTTTATTCACTCTGATGTTCGTTTTGGTAAGTACTCTTACTTATGTAAGTATGTATGTACATAGTACATACCTACATACCTACCAACGCCCCAACTGTTTCATTATACGTAATAAATTTTTCCAATTTTACAAAAAGTGTTTCGAATGATTTGAGCTATGGAATGGGGGAAATGAGCGATGTCTACGAAACGCGCGTTGATCAACCGACTCGAATTTCTGAAAACGACGAATCCTTCTTTAATGTACGGAGGTACTCGGGTAGTGGAATACGTTTGCGCGTGGCAACTGATCAGTTCCATCATCTGGTGATTTTCGGAGTTGAAAATACGCGGATCAAGTTTTTCAAAAATACGTCCATTAGAGCGCCGCAACGAGTCTGTTTAGTTTTTTCCAACGCTTCCATCATCGGCGATACCAAATGCGTTACGGGATCGCTTCCTATTTCGTACTGAAAAATAAGGACGAATGTGCGCGCGCGCAAAAAGGAAAAGAATGAAAATAATGCGTGATAAAAAAATAAATAGGTACCTAAATAAATAAACAAACAAACAAACAAACAACGCTTACTTGCGAGAACGTGGTGAAAATAGCTTCGAAAGTTTGCTGTTTTTTAGAATAAAACGCGCCACGCGATCCGTGCACAACGGAAACGCCATGTTTTACGGCGTCGTCGCAATCGTTTTTATACATACAGTGATCCGTCCTGTAATTGTATCGGCAAGGGTACACGTACAGTTTTTCCGGATGGTAGTGAAATATGATGTTTATTATATCTTGATCTCCCCACGTGAGCTTCAATTTGAATTTCGATAAAATCGGTTCCAGCCTATCGACCCAGTTGAACTGACGCATTTTTGTCAAGTTCATCAGCATGACGCCCGAGTTGACTCCTGCAATGGGATTCACACGAAAATTACCTAGTCACTAACCGACCCACCGACCCACCGACCCACCCATCCATCCATCCATCCATCCATCCCTTGTGACGGACATCATACGTAAGTACTCGCTACCTACACTAAGCGAATACCTACGAAAAAATATTCGGATAGTACGACGCGACGTACTACGTAGTACGTACGTACCCGTAGGTAGGTGGTAGGTGGTATACGGTTTGAGATGTTGGGTACAGGTGTTACCCGGCCGGCGTACAGGTAACTTACCTAATTTACCGTAATAAGGATGTCTGGCGAATCTGTTGTACCAACCGATGTTTGGATCCTCGTGTTCTGGAACTAGTGCCGACATTTGGGAAGAATTCATCATTTCAAAATGTCGCCATATATCGGATAACTCGTTCAAAAATAACACATCCGTGTCAACGTACAGAACGCTATCCAGATCTTCGATAATATTCTGCACGCGATCGATAAGTAAAAAAATGTGCCCGCCAACCAACCAATCAATCAATCAATCAATCAGTCAATCAATAGGTACCAACATCTACATAGGTACTTAGGTAGCAGGTAATAATTACCTACCTACGTATATGGTAGAGGCAACCTCGATATAATGACTCGTTTCGTATCCATAACTTCTTTAGTTCGTAGATAGATGGGTGGGTAGGTAGGTAGGTAGGTCGGTTTGTTTGGGATTTATTTAAATAATATATGTACCAACTGTAGAATTGACTGTTGAAAGCTCAGCGCTCGCGCCTGCTACCTAGTACCTAGTACCTAGCTACCTACATACATTATATACCTAGACCTACCTACCTACTGTATTCGCGTTACATCTTACACGTAAGATATATGCGTACACCAAGTTATCGCTGATAGGCAGGTATATAATACTTACACCTACCCGTATACCGATAGATAAATCTAGATGTTTGTCTTTCGAGAATAACGGCAACGAGTAGGCCTGCCTGAAATCCGATTTACATACTGTCACTCACCGGCAAGAATAATCGCTGCGTAGCGCAAGGTTGAAATAAATATCTCCATTCGTTGACTTTTTCTTTCGGGAACGAAAGATTCAACAATCGATAAGAGAAGGAATTATTCGCCATCAGTTTCATATGATCCAGCTATAATAACAAAATGAAACACGCAGTTTTACAAAGCCAGCCAGCGCAAGCAACTTTGTAGTAGATATGTCATTGCCATGCCAGTATGATGAGTACGGGTACTTGAGCCTTGAGGTACCAATGTAGGTACCTACCAAACATGCAAAAATTCAAGGATCTGTTGTCGATTCGACACAGGTACTTGTGGTTCTATAAGAAGGTTTAACGTATGTATACTGTACATTTTTACGTTGAACAGAATACTTCGCCGCTTCTGCTATTCTCGATCAAGTATCACGAACAGCGGTTCAATTCAATTAAATTCGAATCGAAGAATTTAAAGAAGTACCTATGTATAATATCGGTGCCTATTCCTATCCTATTCGTAGCCCGGAACCCTTTAGGCCTCCTCCACCAATTTTACCATCATTCGACTACATTCGAATGGGGCCGCATTTTTGTTCATTTTTCGATCGGAGGCATGAGTACGGTGTAGGTTCTAGGTATACGTCTACGTACATTTACACAAAACGGAGGGCGAGGGGAGGGGAGGGGAGGGGGAAACCACCTCAAAAGTGCAGAGTTTCCGAAAAATAGGTAGGTACGGTACATCAGACACTTGAAGGTGTAAACCTACGTACCTGTAATAGGAGTGGCCGATCAGGAATTCCTGAACCGCCTAGCAATGGGTATACCATCGGCGTATTTCCATCGGTAGGTGGGAAGATAGGTATGTAGTATGTACATTCTGAGAAAAATTAAACGTGCCAAATCTTTGAAAACCCAAGAATCGTCTGCCTATTAGGTGCGAATGTCTCAACTGTCCCGCAAAGGAAATAAGTATGTAGGTATCGTCGATCGTCGGTGAACTTGTAGTTGTAGGTATACCGGGTACCTATACAACTACAAGTTCACCGACGATCGACGATACCTACATATTTCCTTTGCGGGACAGTTGAGACATTCGCACCTAATAGGCAGACGATTCTTGGGTTTTCAAAGATTTGGCACCTTTAATTTTTCTCAGTATAAGTTCATATAGGTACGTTGCGCCAAGTAGATAGGTACCTAAGTAAATACCTTACCAACACAACACAACACAACACAACACAACACACGCATACGAGTAGAGTATCGAATTTCGGTGGTCCTGACCAAGACTGAGAAAACACAAAGAAGAAAAGAGAAGAAATGATGAACAATGTCGCTGATATTTACGTTTTTTCGCAATTTTTCTTGCAAGTGATACTCCGAAAGTATAAGAAATTGTAATCGCATGGTTGTCTGGAATACGATAGCCGATTTCATCATAATCAGCGCTTCGTTCGATCTGCTGCCGCATACTACCAGGGCAATAGAGGCCGTCTGTTTACTGAAACAAAACATCAGGTACCATTTTCAGACGAAAGTTGAAATTAAATTATTAGGTACCTTACCGTATTTATGTAGGTACCTATTCTACATATATAGGTAGGTATAGGTACATGCATGCACGTCTAAGTACCTATATAGGTACATTATTATGCTTCTGCTTCTGCTTCTGCTTTACGGTACCTACTTTTCAACGCCAATTTTGTTCGCCAATTCTTCCGAATGAATTCTGAACAGCAGATAATATATGTAGATGAGTATGGCGAATACCATTACGATTGCGAAGCGGGATCGTTTCAAATTGATTCTCATTTCTCGACCGAAACAGTAGGTATAGGGTATAGGTACCGATGTCAGTAGCACCTAGCACGCCCAAGTGAAAGACAACAGGCGAATCCTCGGCATACTAATAAACCATCAGTCAATCCATCAGGCCTTACGCCTTACGCCTTACCATCGAACACACAACAATCACAACATCACCCAGCACAGCACACAAAACGCTATTTCATTTCTCAGTTTAAGTACATATATACTCGATACTCGAAAGAGATTCCAGGAAACCTGATTGTAGCGACCAGTAGCGACTATCGAGACGTAAGGACTAACTAAGCGCGAAAATTCGGTATTCTAATAAATTCATCTTGGTACTTATTACCTATATTAATCGATCTTTATTCTTTAATTTTCTCACACACGCACAAACATAATTACATACACCATTGCACCAGTCAGTTACAGGTAGTACTGTAGACCAGAGTAGACTGTAGTACGTAAGAGTTGGAGTTCCCGAATGATAATACGCGCCAATAGGAGAAGGAGATGGCTTGCTTATCGCCATTGCAATCCCCCTGCACCTGCACCGGCACCACACCACACCACAATAGAAAAGTAGACCAAGTACAACGTAGAGAGTAGACGTAGAGACACTACACTATACCTCCTACTTCCCGCCAATTCAACTTGAAATTCACTTATTTTTAAAACGGCTACGGCATCGGGCGTTCTCGACTATTTTCGAACGCGTTCGTGTGACTTGATAATTAAGTATGAACTATGAAAAATTGAAAAATTCATAAACAGCGAAACAGCCGAAAAAGTCGAAAACGATAAACAATGCTTACGGCTTACCAATTTTTTTGGTCATGTTTGAAAATCATCAAATTTCGAAAATGACCGCGAACTAATAAGTAACCTTTCTAAAGTTCTTGGGCCATCATTTTTTTTGCTCCCAGTCCTTGTCCCATGTCGTCGTGCCAGGTGTTCAGGATGGAGTATTCGGGTCGAGCATGGCGAGCGTTTTCGGCCGAAAAGTCAATATAATATGTAGGTAGGTAGGTAGGTAGGTAGGTAGGTAGGTATCTATTCAATATTTACGATGAAACGGCCTTTTTCGTGACCATTTTTCACAAGTTGGACCAATTTTGGGTCGCTGATTACGAATTTCTGGTTCGTTACGCAAGATCGACCACCACGTTTCGATAGGACACCATGTCCCGAAAAGAAATACGGTATTCGATGATAGACGAGACATGCACAACATCCAAACAGGACAGTGACAGTATGTCCTAAATAAATGTCCCAATTGAATACAACGTTCCTCCAAGTACCTATGACGATAAATATCCAGATATACGTAGATGCAACGCTGCGTGTCCCGATAGGACGCCAAGTCCGAATTGGTACGTACGTAAGGAAATACCTACCTATCTGCTTATGGTACACCCGGCCGGCCGAGTCCTGATGGGATAACATTTCTGCTGATATTGATTGGATCGCCATGCCATGTCCCAATAGAACACCACTAGATACCATATCCGATAGGACGTTATGTACAGAATACAGATAGGTACATTACATAAGTAGGTATGGTATGTGGAATATCTACTATTTCATGGACAGGGCAAAATTTTTTTTGCACTCAATCGACGTGCGAAATGTCTAGGATGTAGTATTTGAGCGCGATGAATTCGATATGGTGGTCGACGGTCGTAACTTTTCTCAACAAAGAAACCGTCTCATTCAAATATCGTACTTACCAGTTACCTACATGATCTTTTCACCCAAGTAATAGGTAGGTACTAGGTACTAGGTAGGTATCTGATCTATGGATAAGAAAAGAAGCACTTGCAATGCTTATACCTACATAGCTATACCTACATCTCAACGAATCTTATATACGTATATGGTATTTGGTATACACTACCTACATACTACAGTGATTTATAGTAGGTATAGCGCAGCGTATCCTGCACCAGTATAGGTATAAGGTATACTTACCTAGGTATAGTGCTTAGTAGGGGTACATCTTCTATATGGTAGATAGGTAGATACATACACATACATACATATGACTGACGTACCTATATGTACATATTCTCATATTCATGATATTCATGCGGCATGCCACGCTACGTAGCTTTCGAGCACCTATGATAGGCCTAGGTACACTACCTACACATACCTACGATAGGTATACCTATGTTTGAGTAGATATCAATGTCAATGTGTAAGGGTGTTTACGGCGAGACGCAACCGCAACGCGCATTGAAATTACCGCATATACGTACTTGCTTTTCATGTACATCTACATAGGTACTTACCTACCTACGTATGGTACTCGTACTATCCATCTGCGTAGACTAGAGAGGTACTAGGCGTACACTACAATGTATAAATGTACGAGTACGTAGACGTAGGTGTAGGTACTTACCAAGTAAGGTATTTAAAGGATAGGTACTTTTAATCGAGTCGAGCCGGATCGAGCTCGGAATTCGTATAGCGACGCGACGCGACACGACGCGACGTTTCAAGTCGCTGGGTGTGGCATGGCGGGGCCGTACAGGAAATGCCGACCTTCAGCCATGTACCTATTGTTCTTTGCATTTGTCTACGTCCTAGTCCCAGCCTCAGCCCCCCATCTTTCAGCCAGGTAAGTATACCTACACCTACGGATGTCAGATAAATGCAAAACGCGGCGCGGCGCGGCGCGGCGCGACGTATTGTATACGCACTTACGCAGCATCTTGCGTCTTGGTCTTTGATGCCGATATCGATACTAATAGCTACCCACTGCTTATAATGTATGTAAGTATGTAGGTACGTAATTGTATAACGGCGATGTCGTATACCAGCCCTAGCCCCAGCCCCAGCCCCAGCCTATCCGGAGGCTTGTCTCTACGCGGTGCGGTGCGCTTTTCGCTGCCCGCATTCGCACCACTCTCGAGAGAAGCAGTCATCCACCTACTGTCGTCGGTTTGCTTGCGTACCTACCTACCTACCTACGTACGTACGTACGTACGAAATTGGAAAATGATTTTTTCATCATTTTTGTCTCGTTAATTACTCGTGAAATCGCATCGCGTCTACGCAGTATATACGTGTAGTGTACGTCTGCGTGTTCTTTTTGCGGCACGATTTGTGCGTTCACATTACACGTAGGTAGGTATACCTTTTTAACGTAACGTAACGTAACGTAACGTAGCACGTAGCTAGGTAAGGCACCGTACATGCACCTACCTAGTGTCGGCGGTCAACTGGCGCACGCAAATTCACCCACTTAGTTCAAGTTCTGCTACACTCATTCGTTTCATTGCCTATAATATATACGTAGGTAAGTTAATTGCGGTAGGTATTCGGGATCCGAGCGGCCGTCTGCATCGTGTCTGACAATAGGTAGGTAGTAGGTACCTTTTACCTACTTTAAACTTGACACTCGCCGACCCGCCTATAACCATTAACCAATACAGCGCAGCGGTGTCCACCCGGGATACCTTGCTATACATAATGTACATATGTAGGTAAGGTATATCTGTATCTGTAATAGGCATTTTATTCGAATAGAAATCGGAATCGCCTACTTGAGCGCGAACGTTCCATTATAAATTTATATAGGTATTAGGTACCTATAGGCTAGGGCTGCAGGAATTAGGTACATATTCCTACTAGGTACGCTGTGAATGTCTACACATCTAATGTAAGTATGTATTTTCTTATCTTCTTATCTACATATAACGCCACTGGGCATGCGGCAAATATCTTATATGTAGGTATTAGGTACCAGTACCACGTTTGTAATTCGAAATTGTCAAAATATACTTTACGTGCGAGCAAGCGCAGTGGGTAGGTATTTATACTATATACCTACCTACATACGTAGTGGGTAGTGCTGTTGTAGATATCATGTCTGGTTGTACCTAGTTAGGTAATAGGTACCAGATTATAGGTAGCTACGTAGGCACTAACAAATTGACCGGACGCGGGCGGTATACCTACCCTGTGTGATTCGATGTATAGGTAGGTCTAGGTACTGGTCACTAGGTACCTATTACGAGTATTTGTACGAAAATGTGCTTACTACATAGGTACCTATACGATGTTGTTGTTGTAGGCGGATAGTAGAATATGTTACGGCTGAGTCAAGATTCGCATTTAGTCAAAGACGATAACGGCAGCGGTGGCGGTGGCGGTGGCGGCGGCGGCGGCGGCATTTCCATCGATCAAAACAGAAACAGAAACATGATGGATAACGATGACACGTCGTCCGATCTTTCCGATTCGGAGAATTTCCTTACGAAAGGAGCGTTTCTTTTAACGCCGGCAACTGAAATGCAAATGGAAAGAGTGGGTATGATCTGCGAAAAGATGAATTACAAGGGCCCTTTTTCGCTGACCAAAACCGCCACTGGCATACTGTTCAAATTTGCCGATCTCGACGATTACCAATTAACGTATAAAAAGGGCTTCCACAAGGTAACCGGATCGCGTTTTTACAAAAAAGTAAGTACCTACCTCGTTACTCGTGCGTCGTGCTCGTATTCTTAGGTACCGCCGCGTCGCGCAATCAAAAACCCAGCAACCTAATATGTGACCTTCCAGGAAAAAACCGACCTTCTGTCCGAAAAAAAAATGAAAAAAAAAAGTGTCCCAATCAATCCAAAACAAATGATAATCATGGTTTTGGATTGATTGGGACACTTTTTTTTTCAATTTTTTTTCGGACAGAAGGTCGGTTTTTTCTTGGAAGGTCACATATTTTGATCTCGAAAAAATTATGACCTTAAGCCAAATACCTACTTGCTTCCGAAGTAATTCCTAGAGCCGAAACACCGAGAAAATATACCTATAGTAGGTATAGGTACCTCAACCATCTATGTATTTTATCACAATTACGATCAGGTACCTTACGATTTGCCGCTAGAAACGTACGAGTGTGCCTATCTAGACCTACGTACGTAAGTATGTATGTAGTAGGTAAGTAGAAGTACCCACATATGTAGATACTAGATACGTACCTAGAGGTATTGCCTATGGAAAAATAGAAAAATATGAAATAGGTCGACGCTCCGCGCCGCAATGATTTTGCAAGTTGTACGCGTGAGGGTAACTCACAAAGGGAATTTGATTGCAGCTTAGTGTTTGCTTATTGTGCCCCCTTTTCTCCCTCCCATTCCAATTTATCGTACATAGAGTATCTACTTACCTGCAGGTACCCACTACCTACCTACCTACCTACCTACCTACATGTTTTTTTTGTTACTCAGATACCAGTACCATGCCGACCTCAAAAAACGTTTACAATATTTGTATTTGAAATACCAGAAGAAATTCCCGAGGATGACATTCGCCATTCGTTGTATAAATTTCGTAGCGTAGTCGAAGTTTATCGTTTACCTTGTTCATCTTCGCAAACTGCGATTTCAGCCTCATCCAGTGAGTATATCTACCTGTATGCCTCTATTGTTTCTACACAATATTTTCGATACATATAGGAAAATCTTATCGAAAATATTCCCCGCTCACACCCCTCCCCTTCCCCTCGAGTCAGTTCTTTTTTCGTGTGAAAATTTCAGGAACATAGGTAGTAGGTACCACGTACGTTTCTTTTTGCGCGCGCTACCTATATATATGTATGTATCCACTTATTCGGCACAATGGCTGCCGCTACGTACGTTTGGTACTATTTGTCCAACATTTCGTCAAACCATTGTTAAGTAGTTCGCCAGTTTTAGGCATATTATTATTTTTTTTCAAAACCATGTTCAAAATAAAGTGAGGAGGAGGAGGAGGTAATTTTTTGTTTGGGAAAGTTTAGACCGCTCAAGCCTCCCTCTAATTGCGCTTCGGCGGGCGAAATGATGAAAATTTAGGGCAGTTAGACCGAAGTGTAACATGACAATAACGAGCCTTCTCTCTGGCTGATTATCTGCCCACACTTCATGCGCATATCGCACCCTCAGTGCAATAACAACACATCTCAAAAAAAGTAAAAACAACATATCTCAAAAAAAAAATGAAAATTTCTTGGTTCTTTAAACATTGAAGACATAGGTATTTAATTTTTTTGTGAAGATCCATTGTAATTTTTCACCCTCTTTCCAATGACGGCGACAGATTTTTACAATACCTGTTATTTTTGGTAGTTTTTTGAGATGTGTTGTTTTTGATTTCACGATTTTTAATTTTGAGATGTGTTGTTATTGCACTGGAGGTGCGATATGTACTTCTATAAAGGTATGTAATGTATCTGTACCATATATGTACTTAGGTATACCTGGACATGGATGTACCTACCTACCTACCTACCTACCTATCTAGATGTTGATGTGGGTAGCGGGTAGGCGGGTACCTATGAAAAAGCGAGTATTTTGGGTATGGGTTTACTACCGCGTAGGTATATGTAATGCATAGGTAGGTATAGAAATAGGTAGATATAGAAGTAGGTGCATAGGTAGAGGTACCTATATTTTCATAGGTACTTATATGTACATTAATTTGTATTCGACCAACACCATACCTACTCGTAACTATGGATGGCAAATGCTCGCGCATTTTGTTTTGCGTGCGCGTGCTTGAGCATAAGCACGCGAGCATTTTCTATAATTTTGTACCTTACTCCATAATACACATGGTTAGCAAGTCAAATGAATATTTCGACACAAAAGAAGTGAATTAGGACCACAGCGAACTTCAACGTTATTCTTAACATCTCAACTAAGTAGAAGATGACAGATTTGAAAAAAAAAACAAGGTTGACAAAAAAATTAAAAAATCATCAAGTTTTTAGGAATAAAAATATCTTAAAAGTAAATTTCAAAATCCAATTGGACGACAGATTCGAAAAAAAACGAGGTTGACAAAAAAAATTAAAAAATCGCCCTGATTTTTTTTTCATTAGAAAATGCTTGCGCATAAGTATATAGAAAGTGCGTTCTCGCGCATTTGAGCATATGCTCAAAATGCTCATTTGAGCATTTGAGCATGGCCATCCCTACTCGTAACCGCTCATTACCTAGGTAGGTACCTACCTCTACATACGTACACGTATACCTCTACCGACGCGTTACACGTATATACCTATGTATTTAGATACCTATGCGGCTATGCGTGTGCCTGCAGCGAATAATACCTAGGTATCTATACTTATCTACCTATGTACCTATTCGACTATTGAGTAGTTAGCGATAAATTTTACCAAAGGTGGATCGAAATGCACGACTGAAAAAAGCATCGCGAATACGGTCGCGACGTCAGAAATCGGTTGCATAACGAACGCGGTTCCCGCTGCAAGTGGTTTAATTGCGTCGTCGTCGACGTCTCCGTCCGTCGTTCGAATTACTTTAGCCAGTTTGGACGAATGTAACGTGCTACTTCGCGACGGCCTCGACTTTTACGGGGCAACGTATTTTCCGACTGAGCCGGCTCTGTCAACCAGCATCGCCAGAGCTGGGGGAAAAAAAACCGCCATGCACAACAGGTGAGCGAGCCGAATAGTTTTCGAAATCCTACAAATTGGGTAGGTAGATGTAGATACTAGATACCTACCTATCATGTAGATACGACGACTATATACCATACCTAGACCTACCTACCGCCGAACTACCTACATAAGTGTGTCGACGTAGACACAGACGGAGCGATTGCACAAATTTGCGATCGTAGCCTCGTAGGTAGGTAGGTAGGTAGAGGTACTCGTACGGTGCTGATGTCGGAATGATTGTTTTGTTTCAGTCGTTTGTTGGATTTAATTTCGAGCAGCGGACTTCGCATACGCGATATTTTGCCAGTTTTCGACGCGACCGGCTTCTCCCGAATACCCGCGCCCGTAACCAAAACAGTTGGTAGTAGAATGTAACAATGACGATGCGTATAGGTAGAGGTACCCCACCCACTCATTTTGCACTGCACTCCATTCCATGTGATTTGATTATACTAGGTACTAGGTAGGTTTCGTCGCTAGAAATTCGGTGTCGGATCTGGCTCAACACACAGATGGATGAAGTACCTCTAGACCTACCTATGTACTTACTCATGTACGTAAACGTATCACGCAGGTTCCTACCGCGCGATATTTACGTACGTAGGTACCCGTATGTACGTATACTTACGTCAAGCGTGTATGTGCTGCTTACATTTATATATGATATGTACGTACATGAAATTGTCGATGCGCCAATCTACTTACCTATGTTTATGTTTAGGTACTTACATTCAATATACCTATGTACAATAGGTATCTATAGTTTAAGTTTACACTCCCCCAGGTCAGTTTGGTGTTTGAAAAATGTATTACGAATACGTACTCGCCGCAGGACGTTTCGTTATCCTACATTTACTTACGTACTTATTTATTCGTATTCGTACTTGCAATCGTAATCGTAACCATACCGAAATAAATTACATTTGTACCTACCTACCTACCTAATGTACTTACTCAAGAGGGAAGGAAAAAATGGCTATATATTTACAGCTTGTTTCCACTCGCGTTTATCGGTTAAAAAAAAACAAACCTTATATTCTTTTGAAAATAAATACTCTTACTCTTAATTGACCTTCCGCATCCCGTTTTTCGCTACGTGCACTCTATGGTGTAGCAATAAATTTGAAATAAAAAGCAACTCGCCTCGCCCAGTTTCACTTGTCCGAGTACAGGTACGCACATTGCGTTTACGATTTGGTGTTTGCGTGTTCGAATATTTGACCGCCGAAAAATATTTTCAGATCTACGCCGAAGGTAGGTACTAAAAGTAGGCATCGGATACGAAATGAATACCTAGACCTAGAGTTACAGTTGGCGTGCGGGCGTCTTCTGCTTCTGGCCTTTCCGCTGTCGATGTCGTAAACAACTAACCAGGTAAAGTGGGTACCGTACGAGTACGAACCGCAACTGCGGTCGGGTAATGTACGTACGGTAAGTACTTACCCGAGTTAATTTCATCGCATACCTACGTACTACGTATCAAGTATACTGTATATCATACGAACGATTATTACCGAGTACCGACCAACTCGGAAAAGTTGATTATTTTTTTACATTCGCGAGGGTCCATTACAGCACGTTTAAAATTAATTGAAATAAAATAACAAGAGTAGCCAACAAAACATACACAAATTTATTCAATACGCTAGGAAAACGGATATCATGCCAAATTCGTATGAATTCCGCTGACTTCGGGGATTTCGTCAATTTTTTCGAACGCTTCGTAATATTTTTTCGCTTCTTCTTCGTCCAGTTGGATCGTGGCTCTGGGTATAAATACTTCTTCGGAATCTTCTATTCGATAATTTCTACTTTCCAATTTCGATCGGATGGTGCTACAGGCGGCAGCGTCGCAATTAAACTACAAACGTGAGAAAAACAAAGGCGAATAAATACGTAGGTATAGGTACCTAATTACCTGCATTCGCAACGTACGTATACCTAGACCTACTACCGAATATGTAGGTGGGTATCTAGTATGCACTGACGTGAGATCGACTCAGCGATCGTTCATCAACACTACTCACCACTAGTACGTCCGGATTTTGTTCGTGTCGTTGCACTTCTTCGGCTCCTATTTCGATAGCGTCTTCGAGAGCTTTCTCATCGGCATTCGGCGTATCGGGCGGAGGTTTCGCGTATACGAACCCTTTATGATCGAAAGCGCTCGCGATATTTTCGGCTTTCACCAACCTAAGCAGGACAAAACAAAGCGGCGCGACGCGGCGTTATTTTGCCAAGTGACGGTCGCGTGATAATGAAAACGCGCAATTACAAGTACCCGTGTCTTTTTGTAAAGTAATTAATTTCGCCTCTCGTTCGATTCTTATTGTCGGTATTCGCAGTAATTATGACCAAAACGCCGCTCGAGCCTCTGTACTCGAATAAAATCGATTTCGGATTCATAATGGCTTTCTGAAACAACGAATACAAAAAAAAATCACCGCAAAGCGGCGGATGTCGACGTACGCGTAACGCGTAAGCCATTGGTCACCGCTCGTCATCGCTTTACTCTACGCGCTACCGTCCAAGTATACATAGGTAATTGTATTGGACGCGTTGCGTTGCGGCGCGAGTCGTTGTCCAATGACACCAACTTTTTCGATAGGGATAGTAAAAAAAAAAATAAAAATCATTAAATCAACCTCCAACTTTAGGAGAACTCCGTTGAGGGTTGCAACCGCCACGCCTTCTTTCTTGGCATACTCCAAGCATTTGGCCAATTTAACGTTGTTTTTCGGATTCGTACTCTTTCCGTCTGCGAATAAAGAAAAAAACGATCCCATCAGCGTTGATCGTACCGCCAACGCGCGACAGTGGTTCATTGATGAGTCGAGCAGTCGCCGGCGCGTACTTACCTCGGACGGCGAGTTTAATTTCTTCGATATGCCGGTTGTAAAGCTGATTTTTCTGCATATCTTTGGCGCTTTTCGTATGCTTTATATTTTGCCATTTACTGTGACCCGCGTACCTCACTCCGATTCTAACGGTATCCGTATCAAGACACAACAATGGTTTCACCTTACTCCACGAGCCGGTAACGCGGCATAACTTGAATGCGGTCGCAGAATACGCTCCCACAACGTATTTCATCAACATCGTCGAGGTATCACCGAGTCTTCTTGGACTTGTTTCTGATAAGCGCAAGCCGGAGAGTGTTTTCGATTTCGAGGTATCGGCAAGTAAGTAATGAAACCGACAACTTGACAATAAAATAGATCGCCTATCAAACGTGAATTACCTCTTCATCTCCGCATATCAACGATAATTATAGACGATACGATTTTTGATTTTTACACGTTTTCAAATGAAGAAACTATATATCGGAAAATTAATGAAATACTTGATCGCTCTGTCCAGTGTTTACGCATTCGGCTCGTCATCTGGTTTTCATTCAAACCATTTTAGACAAGATTCAACACTCATTTTTAAACACGATCCACTAGGCAACTCGAAATTGAAAAATATGTAATCAAAAGTCTTTGCAGAATCGCTTTTCGCGTTTCGTTAATTTTGTTATCAGTTATTACTAAAATCACGTGCGAGCACCTGGCGAGCACCGAGCGGAGAAAAAGTTTTTTTTTTCCTCCGTAAAATTCAATTTCCGTTATCGTTTCGGTTTTTACGAGGTAGGGTTACGGGCCACAATGGCAATGGTACGGATTCTACTACGTGTGTGCGCGCTGCGCGCACACACACGATTGCGCATTTTCAATAAAAATATGGCTTCCTTTGCATTGGAAGAATGCTATGATACCACAACTTACTACTACTACTGTACTACTACTACGGAATTACTGGTAATACTTGTACATGATTGTGTGTACGTGTAAAGATAATGGTGTTTTCCCTTTGACACTACATTGTACATGTACAGAATGATCATCTGTATTCTGTAATCATCATTTTGGTTTCGCGTATTTTTATTCGATCGAGTTTTAATTTTTTACAATTGATTTCGCCCAACTTCAACGCGTTTTTTCACATCAGGTTTTCGTGAAGTTGTCAAGCTGCGTGTGAAAATTAAATTTGAATAAACGATTAGAGTGCATCTTTTATATTGATTGTAGTAATTTCGATTGTCATCATTTTCTCTGAATTTGCTCTTCTGTACGATAATAACCAATTTTTGATACCAGCAATGCATGTGTAATCAAAGTAACGTTAAAATGTTAATTAGGGTTTAAGAATTTCCATACTTTTCGCGTATTCGTTTTGTACTTGTATTCAGATACTTGCGTACGAATTTTTTGTTAGTACGCGATACGGTTTCTGAATAGCTTCCCATTTGGGTGTATGTATGTCAGCAGATATAAATTCGCATTTCACAATGTTCAAGAATATTTGCAATTTCGGACGTTCGGGTTCAATTCCCGAATAGCATTTCGTTGCCATCGGATTCGTAAGTTTCAAAGTGTCATTATCTTTTATATGTTTACGTAAAATGTACCTAGATGCTGGACCTACGAGCTATGAATCGTTGCAGTTGCTGCGTACTAATATATTATCTTTATGTTTTTGGTTTTGTTAGTCCATGAAGACGATGGTTGCATATAGGTGATTGAAAATGCGAAAATAGGGCGTAGTTTTCCCTCAGACACGATGGTATTCCGATAAACAACAAACATACGAGTAAGTAAAGGAAACGTATCTTCTTTTATTATTATCCATTATTATTATTAGTAGTAGTAGTAGTAGTAGTTCTTTTTGTGGATGAACGAAGCACGCGGTTTGAATTTGATCGTTATCAAATTTCAACCAACTACTCAGTAGCAAATAGTCGTTTGCTATTAGTTTGAATTCGTATTGTTGCTCTGAACTTCTATCTTTAAGAGCACAGTCCCCTGAATATTTTGCATAGCGTTCCCCTGCCAAAGGTAACCAAACTTGATTGTGACTTTGTGAAGCCTTTAATGCGAGAAATTGTTTCAAATTTAAAGTATACGTTTTTCAAGGAAATGACTCATAGATTTAGAATTGGTGCAAATTCGGAAATCACGTGAAAATTGGTTGAATGAAGAACTATTTTGAAAATTGATTTCGAAAGTAATGACAAGAAAGAAATTAGATGAAATGCATGCATGCATGTGTAAGATTTTCAATACGACTTTCAAGAACACGAATTCTAAACTTTCACAACATTTCAGCAATGGTTTCGAAACTGCGTTGGTCCGAAAAAAAAAAAATGTATTATATTTATATCTTTTTTCTTAATATGCCTTTTTGCATTTTACGTACACACTTGAAACGATGGCTTTACGGTTTTTTGTGGTAAGGGTATTACATTATAATTCCCCATACAAGTTACTTTCAGTATATAATCCCTAAAAAAATTTGTCTCAACTCCCTCTTCTTCCGCAATTATCGCACCTCCAATAACGAAAATTTAGTGTGATATCTCTGAAAGCAGCGAGTAAAAAATTTTGAATTTTCGCAGATTATATACAGTACACCTACGTCTAGGCAATTAGCATGTACCAGAATTTTTTTTTTTCTAAATTTGGTTTGAATTTTTGCATATTTTTTTTCGCGATGAGATTCTCATAACATTTGGGATTAGATAGTAGAAGATACCCGGCAGAAAATTTAGTTATTCAGTTTGTCAAGTCGTCAAGCATCGTCTGTTTTTCTGCTTCTAAAATTAGGTGCGACATGCTCGAAAAAATTTAAATGCATCATAAAAGAACCCCTTATCAAAAATTTACGGGGCTAAGGTGCATTTCTCGGATAAGATATAAAAATGAGGAATTCTGTGTTGTTCATTCAAAACTAAAAACGTTTTGGCCATTTTTGGACATTGTTTCAGTTCAAACGTAAACTTTTCAACATTATAAAGAATGCCTACTTTCTTCAAAATCGTTCCAAATATTATTCGCAAGTACAGTAAAACGGGGTGACGCGACGCGGACCTACGAGATGAAGTGGTCCACTAGCCGAAATTTTCATGTTTTTCGCCAAGAACTCCCTCATTTCTGCACATATTGGCACACATATCGACCTCTAACAAAAACCATCGTGTAGCTTCTGCTACGACGAACATTTTACATATACCTATTACCTACCTATAACATTTGGGTTTCTGATAAAATTAAGGTATGTTATGAAACATTCAAATCAAAACAAGAATTCTTGATAATTTTGTTAAGCTGCAAGCCTCAATTGAAGCATAATTCGTACAAACGGTATAAGTCAGGAAAAAGATAGCCGATTTTCACTGTCGTAATTCGCCGATATTTCAGTAACTAAGAACGTTAGACACACCGGAAAACTTTCATTAGATGCGAAATTTTCTTAGCTACAAAAAATATAAAATGAACTTTTCTCTATTTTGCGCCGTTTTCATTTTAAATAGAAAAAACCTATTTTTTCACTTTCCTGACTTATACCGTTTGTACGAATTATGCTTCAATTTATCATTGTTTTTTTCTTTTTTCAATTAAGGAAGTAAAATTACGATTTTCATGGATGAAAACATCGTTTTCAATTTTTTTTGTTGCCATGGTGAAAGGTGAGGTTTGTAATGTCATTTTTTTTTTTGAACTTCTTTCACGTCAAAATTGAACAAAGCTTTCTAGCTTTCATTCGTGCAAAAAACGTAGGGGTCCACTTCACCCCAAAACGATGTGAAACCCCCCAGATCATTAATTGCGTTTCAAGGTCACATTTTTTGATGAAAAATACTAATTTTTGGGGCGAACATTCCTGAAATATGAACCATTTATTTGAGACTAAAACGATTTCTTGAAGTTAATTTGGGGCGGAGATATTTTTTAAAAAAGGCTGAAATTGTACCCACTTTACCCCGTTAACTATACTGTTTTTGATTTCAATCATTTCGAAAGAAACATTACATAAATCTGTTTTTATATTTTGAGGAAGCTGTCGAAATTATTTAAAAATTTTCATGGAAAAATTGAAAACTTGCAAAAGCATTTCCTTAGAATTAATTCAAAAGTTGATAACTATTACCTGTTCTAAATTTCTTGTAATTTTTTTATTGAATCATTGTTAAAATGGAAAATCAGTTTAGAAATAATTGCAGATGTTAAATTCAAAGTTTGTTTGTTTGTTCGTTTTTAAAATCAATTCAAAAACCTAAATCCCTCAAATGAAAATTCCTTGAAAAAAAAAAATGAAAAAAAAAACAGTGTAGTTAATTTATTTGTTTTCTACTTTATTTTCATGGTTTAGGGAAATTTACTTTATTGTTGGTGTGGATAGGTGTAAAGATTAGAAGGTGAAAGTATCAAGTTCAATCCCCCGACTAAATTTTCAAGGATTACGACACGATCTAAGCTTATGGACTACAATGTTTCGTTCAACAGGGCATTTTAGTGAATTGGCTGGTCCAGCTGGTAGGCTTAGGGTGTAAGGAGTTTCTTTTAAACTTTGAAATTACCACCGTTGTTTGTAATGTTGTTCTACCCGTATTCCGAATTCAGTTACGCGGAATTTCAGCCGTTCAGGCCAAGTTTTTGTAGAATTCAATTTTGTTTTTTTCAACATTATTCGATTACGTTTCTTGCGTCTGTTCTTTGCAATGTACGATTAAGCTTTCGCATGTAATGCTTTTCTTTTTTTTCTTTTTTTTTTACATAAATCGTGCCTAGCAATCCCGTTTGTATTATATTGTAGTGAAGAAGCGCGCATTCTAACAAAGCCAACACAAATGCGGCGCAAAACAACGTAATCGTTTCCGGCGCGTTTTGGCGAGTCGCACTACATATTTTTGTTGTAATAAGAGGGTTTGGCGATGCGAAATGAAATGAATAATGTTCTCTTTCAGGTGTTTGCGGTGACGTTGGACGTAAATTCTGCAGCGCTGTAATTACGTTTCAAAGTCTTATTCAACCGCTAAATGATCGAATCGTGATTATGAAAGGCGGCAATTATTCGATGAAAACGGCCGCGGATATTGGTTCTAAAGCGTGGTGAGTTGTAACGATTTTCGAGTTCTATTGCGCGATTGAATGCCGACTCCAAGAAAGAGAACGCCAACACTCGCCTTCGTACTCTAACGTATGTAGGTACTTATATATTTGTTTTGGCTTGTTCTCGGTTTTTATTGCAGTTTCGAACGCGAACGTTTGAGGGAACGTGAAAGAGAAGCACGGGCTCAAATGACTTACGAAGCAGATCAACAGCGTATGTCTCAAGATGTGATGAATTCGGCGCCGTTATTCGGAGAAATTGTTCGCGTAAGTGTGTTTGTCCGAGTAGCTATTATGTAGCGAACGGTATCGTATGGGCGGCAGCAGTCGGTCGTCGAGCCGATTGCCCCGCGCATCAGGTAACGATCCGACAGTTTCGAACAATTAGAAGAAAACGCTCATGGCGCGTTTTTTTTTTTTTTTTTTTCAGGTGAATCCGAAATCCAACGACAAAGAAAGACAGCAAATCGAACGTAAATTGGGCCGATTCGAAGACGTTAAACACTTGTTAGCGGATCAAGACGTAACGAATCTTTTTGGCGTCGACGGACAGCCACCGCCTAGTCCTGCGCCCAATGTTACTTCTGGATCGTCGTCGATCGCCAGTCACGAATTTAAAAAACCCAGCGCTTGCCTTCAATCTCATTCGACGAAATCGTCTCACCACCATCACCATCATCACCACCATTCCAGCAGCGCTCAAAGGTACTCCGAAACGAATTACGTACACGCGTAACAAACTTAACGCTATTTTTTTTATTTTTTTTTTCTTCAGGAACGCGTTTGTCAAACCTAACGATGGAAAATTGTCGTACGCGAGTCGCGGTAGTTTTTACGGCGGACCGTCATCGAAACACTGCAACGTACCTCCGACATTGTCAGCCAAGGCGGGCGGAAATTCGGCGACCAACTCGTTATTCGGCGTCGGCGTTAGTGTCGGTGCCGGTGGCAACAGCTCCTCCACGATGACCGCGGCGACGAATTTCCATTACGGTTCGACGTCGAATAAAGCTTCGTCTTCGACTCACGATTTCGCGGCTCGTATTCAACAGTCGGCGGCCAAAAATTTACCCAAAATTAATTGCGAGGTGAGCGAAGCGTAATTGACGCTAATGAAAATTGGGATTTGGCGGGGTCGCGGAGCGCGCTCATTGCGTCTATATTCATTTACCGTCACCCTCCCTCCTCCCCCCCCCGATTAGCGAATTCATAGTGTAATCGGTACGATGCGATTTTGTGTTTCACAGCTGCGAGATTCGGCGCGAAGTACAGATTGCGGCGACGATAGCGCGTCCTCCGTTTCTCTGACCAACGTGGAAAATATCCTGGACGTGAGTATGGCGTGACGTGACTCGACGCGACGCATCGAGCGTATCACGTTGGCAAACCGCAGCGCTAAACGAGTCGCGATTTTTGTTTTCCGTAGGAAATGACATCGGCCCTTCGCACGCCGCTTACTGCCATCGCAGCTACGCCGCGCAAAGAAGTAGAATCGAAATTCACGTTCAATCCGATATCTGGAAAGGTTCGACTTGACGTATTCTGTCGTCGAAACGAGCATCAGCGACGTCGTAATTCCAATTACGCGCGGATGCCTAATTGTTTTTGTTTTTTCGTTTTCGTCTTAATTTCCTTTTCGTTTTGCAGGTGGAGTCGTTACTGCCTTTGTCAAGAACGTACACCGATAAAGGTAAGCGAACTTCGATTATCTACGAACGCGACGCTGCGATGCTTTCTGAGCGTTCGGTTCCGAGTTTTATCGATTTTTTTTTTTTTACGTGATACTGGCAGGCAACAAAACAAACGCTACGAACAACGTGCCGGGATCAGGTGGCGGCCGTGCTCCTTTAATTTCTCCGGCTTTTCGAAGCGATCGACACGACGAGTCGACTACTTTATTGCAGCCGTTCAACTCCACTCACTTATCGACTGCTGGCGGCGGTAGTACGGCGCCCAGAAGCGGAACCGGTATCGGCGTCGGTTACGCTTACTCGACAGCGTCCGTCGCCGAGAGGGTATCTTCCTGCGCGAATAAGGAGAAAACCGACTCGACAACGTTGCCGTAAGTTGTGCATTCTCTCGCTATCTTTGCCATCATCCTCCGGGTCTCTTATCTTCGCCTGTTTCAATCATTATTGCTGTCGTCGCTACGAATAAATAAGACGTTGGATAAGATTTAACGCGCCCGAATCCGGCTATTTACTTTGGTTGTTACAGATGTTTGAAATCAGACCTCAGTTTGTCCGAGGATACGGACGATGGCGATGGAGTAGGAAACGATAACGACGATGACGACGACGACGACGACGACGAAAACAGCGACGATGGCGACGGCAATGATGACGACGAAGACGATGACGACGACGACGCCGACGATGATGAAGATGAAGAAGAAGAAGAAGAAGAGGAGGAAGAAAGTGAAACGCGAAGGCGCCGTCAGCGTGCGAGGAGCAATACCGCCGACGAAAAGGATAGCAATAAGGTATGAAAACGCGAATTACGTTTTTTTTTTTGTGATTTTCATTGCGCTTCGTCATCTGTTTCTTTTTTTATTTTGTTCATTTCTTAACGTATTACATTGCACCATACATATAGGTAGAGGTACCATGAATTTATCATTTAAGCTGTACACGAGTACCGCTCTGAATCGACGTTTAACTTTTCGTTTTTCGTTGTTTGTTTTTTTCTGGCGTCGTTTCTTTACATCAGTACAAGATGATGTCGACCACGGTTTTCGCGTCGAAAAAAGAACCCGATCCTTCGTCAGCGCCTCCCAACACGGCGGAAGAGTACGTATCGTTTACGTTTTACTTACCTATGGGTTTATATAGTTTTTTTTTTCTTTTTTTTTTCAAAAATTTCGACAACGCTAGTATTGTTTGCGCGTACGATACCTACATATTGAATTACATTTATACATTATCATCCATCGTGCGACTTGACTTTCCAAAGTTTTCGTTGCGCGCTCTGCGGCGAGGCGCGTCGAAATCTGCGTCCGAGGGTCGATCGACGTTGTGTTTTTATGTTTCGTTTTCTGATTTGTAGTTTGCGAAAGTGCGAAGCAGCCGCAGCGACGAACGAGATTAGAAATTCATCGTCTAGCGACGACAGCGACTCTGATTCCGGTTCCGGTTCGGAGAGCGAAGATTCTAGCAGCGATTCGCCTTCGCCGCCGTCGCTACCGCTGCCGGTGGTTACCGAACAAGAAGAAAGCAAACATCGCTGGAATTTGAAGAATTTTCTGCCGCCGTCCGCCCATAATACGCAGGTAAGTGTGCTTTTCTATCTCCCCAGTCCCGCCGTTTACTCACTTACTTACTCACTCACTCACTCACTCACTCACTCCGGTTTCGCCTTTCATCCTTTCTGATTGCGGCCGTTTTTGCGGCGTTTTGTTTTTTTTTTTCGTTCTCGTTACATGTGCGCGACGCACGTTGCTATTGCGAAAGCAGGCGTGCCGTCCTCAGCAGAATTGCGATTCGGATAGTTCGACAGGCGACGGAGGCCCGGTGAGAAGAGCCAAGTCCAGAGTGACTTCGTGCAGTACGTCCGATTCGGATAACGACGGCGCAAAGTCGTGCGCTTCGTCGCGTAAACTCGCCGGCGGCAAGGCAATGGCCGCCGCGGCTCCCGCTCTCACCGCGGCAGCGAGCAACATCAACGTCGAGGCGGCCACAGGCGTCGACGATAGCGGTACGCATTCCAAGTATCGATTCGGATCGTCGTCGTATTCGCACTCGTCGGAAGAGGAGAACGACGACAAAGGACAGGATAACGATCGCGTCCGCCGTCGCCGCCCTCGCCGCCGCGGTGGCGGCCACGACGACGACGATTCGGACCGAGCTTCGTCGTACGTTGCTTCGAATTCCGTTCGAAGCGGCGGCGGTGGCATGCACGGCTCTGCCGTCGTCGGAAGCGGCGCAGACTACGGAGGTATAGGCTGCGGCAACGGTACGGCGGCGACCGTGTCCAATAGCAACATTTCCGTTTGCTCGACGTCCGTCGGTTGCGGCAGCATGGTGGTCACCTCGTCGATCGCCAATTCTTCGAATTGTGGAGGCGGCGGCAACAATAACTTTTCAACTAACGTAGCCGGAGCTTGCAACAATGGTCAGGCAGTGGTGGGCGTGGTGCGACCGCACCAAAGGAAACCGCCATCGCCGCAGATTTTCCATCACAACGGCCGAAATCGCAACGTTACCGGCGGCTTACGCGATTTATCTCCCGCTACCAACGACGAACGTTATACGACGTTCGTTCAACAACAGCGGAATCTGCATTTAGGCGCCTCCTGCCAGGCGCCGGAGTCACAGTGCGATTTGTCGGCCAACCAGGCGGCCGATAGCGGCATCGTATTGAAAAATACCGGCAGCAGAGCGTCTTTGATTAACGATCACTACCAACGGTCTCGTAACACCAGTAGTAACAACAACCGCAACAACGCCAATAGTAAATGTACCAACACCGCCGCCGCCAGCGGCCGCATAATCACTTCCGCCGGCGTAAATGGTAACGTCAAAGAAGAGGACGATGACGAGAACGACGACGACCGCGACGATCGTGATTACGATGTTAGAATGAGCGCGCTCGGATCAGGCGGCGGCAAGTCCAGGTTGGCGACGAGTAAAACGAACGCCTCTTCCAAAGTGCGCCGCAAGTCGAAATCGCCAGCGTTGGCTTCCTCCAACGAATCTCCGGTCAAGAAAAAAAGAGGACGCAAACGAACTATCAAAGTGCCGGATTTGTCGGACAGCGACGAGGACATGCCCAAGGTAAGCGAAAGTATTTTCCGGCATTCGGTATGTAGATGTACGTACATATGTAATGTGCTAGGTATTCGCGTACGGTGCGTCTACGATATTGTAGAAGGCGAATCGCATGCGATGAATGTACGCGCGCCCCGGCGCGCCGAACGCCAAGTTTGGTTAGCCGCGCCACGCTACGGTGCGGTACGGGCGTGTGTGAGTTTTCGTGTGCGTGTGCGTGTGCGTGTAGTGGTCGAGAAAGGAAGATGCTAAGCGAAGCTCTGTTCAAAATTCAAAAACTTGGGTTTCAGAAATCAGTATTCGAGAACTTCGGACGGCGACAAGCGCTCCAAAATTACATAGCGTCTTAGTCTCGTCTCGTCTCGTCCATGCGCACCGTATCAACTGGTGCGCGACCGTCACTTTTACGTAATTTTTGAACGCGAGTCGTTCGCGCGTCATTTTTTCTTTCTTTTTATGTTGACACAGACGAAAACGGCTCCGGAAAAGAAAAGGCCAGGTCGACCGCCTCTGAAACGAAACGATACTTGCGCCGTCGAAGACATGGATTGGAATTCGAATTCGAGTTCGAGGCGTAAAATGGGGGCGGAGAAGTTCGCGAGCTCGGCGGCCAACGTTTGGTGCGATCGTGAAAGACGCAGAAGCAGCCTACGAATGAGCAGTTTCACGACCGTGGATTCGGACAGCGACGCGGAAATTTTAACGGCCACCGTTAAGCCTACCGCTCGAGTTATGCCGGCCGTCAAGAGAAAAGACGGAGGAAGCGGCGGCGGCGGCGGCGGTGGTGGCAGCAGCGTACGTACGAAACGCGATTCCAGTTGCGAATCGATGAGAAACGACAACGATTTCAACGCTATTTCGGACGGTAGTATCAAGGGTAGCAATGGTAGCGGCGGCGGCGGTATTCATGGCGACGGCAACGGTAACGGCATTGTTGTTGTTGGTGGTGGCGGCGGCGGCGGTGGTAGTACTATGATTAAAGCACAAGAAAGTCCGCCAAAATTGGACGTCGAATGTATCGCCGTACAAGATAAGAAAAAAAGCGACACTTTGAGGAAGCTGTTTTCACGCCGCGAAGAGAGCGGCGGCAAAACAGGAGGCAAGGGAAAAGGTGGCAAAGGAAAGTGCGGCGTCATTGTAATGGAATCCGAAGTCGAACGTAAACTTTTACAACGTTCGTCGGCCGTTAGTCCGACCTCGACGACGTCTGCGTCGTCGTCGTTGTCCGCGTCCGCGTCCGCGTCTTCCAACACCGTCTCCAGTTCGCCGGTCAAAAGTCAAGATCGCGTTCCAGATATGACGCACGTCGCCATATCGTCGCCAAATTTACGTCCTAACAACGGCGACAACAACGACAGCGACAGATATTCGGAAACGTCGCGTATTCCTATCGTCAAAAATAGCGGTGGCGGCGGCGAACAGTTTCCTAAATTGACTTATAACGAAGCCGGCCAACCGTCGTTGTTATGTAAAATTGATTTGTCCAAGATTCCGTACATCGTAGCCAAGAAACGAACGGAAGAAACTCGAATAAAAAGCGAATTATCGGATATCAGACAATCGTCGTCGTCGTCGTCGTCGTTGTCACTGACCAACTCTGTGCTGGACCACGTCGGCGCTAAAGCCGTTTCGGTGGTCGAGGCCGCATCCTCCGTCGATATGGGTAATGTGCCTTTGATCGAACCTTTACCGGATCGTCGTCGCAACACCACGATTAGCGTCGTCGGTCAGGACAGTAACGGCGTGAACGCTGGTACGGTGCCGGCGGTCGCCGCCGAACACGACGACCTGTATCGGGTTCGCGGCAGCGTTGACGGTAAACAGTATCAGAGGATAGCTGCGCCGACAGCGTCGCCGTCTATATCGTCGCGCAAGAAGCATTCATCTACTAAGAAAACTAAGAATAGCAAACGTAAAAATTATTCCAACGAAACGCAAGAGGTGATGACGTCGCAGACGTCGACGACAACGGTAGCCCTTGCTCCAGCCGTCCAAGAAGAGAACGCCGCCGCTGCCGTCTCGATATTCGGCGCCGCTTCCATGGTTCATACGCCTTCTGTGGATACCACGGACATGGATTCTCCGTTATCCAGCGATTCGGAAACTGGAAAGCTGGCCGCCGCCGCCACCAGCCTCGCACATCCAACCGGTAAAAACAAGAAGAGATCGGCGAGCGCGGCGTCAATTAGCACCCCGCTCGTTTCTGCAACCGCATCCGATTCTATTCACGGCAATTTGATGACAACGTAAGTTTGTTGTAATTTTATACTAGTGGAGAAAATTGAGAAATATAACGAAAATTTCTTTTCATTTTTTTGATTTTCTCCACTAGTACTCAACTTTACTCAGAAATATCTTGAAAACTATGCCTCCCAGAGAAGGCTCACTGGCTCTATCCGATAGGAAATTTAATTCTGTACAACTTTTTCTTTGGTCATTATGGCCTTAGAACTCTTCGTTTTCTCAGAAATTTCACTTTTTTGTCAGCGAAGCACAAAGAAATGCGATTTTTTCACAGAATTTTGAAAAGAATGAGTTGTAACTTTTTTTTTCTAAAACAGACAGAGGTTTGCGGTGTTCGCTATTCGATTCGTCGTAAAATTTTTTATAAGATTGCTCAAAAATTTTTCTCAATTTTTTAATTTTTCCCCCGATGTTTGGGCTTATTGCGCTCAAAAAATCAGTTTTTTTGCGCGCGCACACACACACACACACACACACACACACACACACACACACACACACCATATTCTCCCAAAGCAAACTTTGGAAGCCAGGATTGAGCAAGGTGATGTATTCTGATATCTAAAATTAGGATATTGGCATCAGAATCCAGACACAAGGCAAAAAAATTTTTTTGTCGACCCGTGTAATTTATGATTGATTGAGTACTTTCGTGGTCTATGCGTAATTACATGCAACTACGCTATACTATATACTCAACTATTGTATTGTGCGCGAATTTTTTACGTAGGTGTTATCCTGTCGGTGGCTTGAACGATGTCCGTAGTCAAAACGTGAACGCCGTCGTCGATCAGAGTTCCGCCGACGAATCGTGGAATAGTTCAGAAAGCAGCTGCAGTAACTGTTCGGCGTCGTCTGCTTCTTGTCACGGTGGCGGAAGCGTCGGCGAAAAATACTCCAAAGTTGGCAAACGTTCGTCGTCGCAGTATCGTCGCAGTTGCGGCGATAAGAAAAGGAAGAAAAAATTGCGAAAAGAGCATACGCAACGCCATTCCGCTTTGGTGAGTACACTAAGCGTTCGCAATCGCTGTCTCATATCGATCGCTTCCCTATACACGCTCATTTATACCTAAAGCTCGAGACGTAGTGACGCTGATTGCCGCGCCTCATTTGTTTTCCTGCTTGTTTGTTCATTTGTTTTGTTTTTTTAAATGCGCAGAGCGATTGCGGCGGTAGCAACAACGCGTCCAATTTGATTCACATACCGCCAAACGCCGGCGGCCATGAAAGAAGTAGCGTTTCGGATCCGTCGCCGGCGACAACCTTCAACGGCTACCACCAAGTTGCGATCAGCGATCTGGTGCGGCCAACAGTGCCTTCGCATCACGGTATTTACTATTCGTATTTGGAACACAAAGCATCCGAAGAATTTAATTCAGAGTCGGACAAGTACGTTGGACGTTTTTGCTTGGTGAAAGTACTGACCCGCGCGTCGTACGTACGTACGCACGTACGAGTACATTACGTCCGAAATGCGTTTAACGTATACTTACGTTACGTAGTCGTCTGCGTGGAGATGTACTCGTCGTGCGTCTCTACGACGTTGTTGCCGTACCACTACCTAGACCTACCTACCTACCTACCTACCTACCTGCTGCGTTGTTTGACGATAATTTTTCGTTTCGGTTCAGCGTCAGTCCGAATTTATATTTGATGGAAGCGAAACGCCTGAAACACGCCGCCGATACGGAGAGAGATTCCGTCGCGCAAGGAATGCAGTATTTGGAAGCGATACTATCGTTCGTGCTGACCGGGCACGTTTTAGAACGCAAAAATCAAATGGACACCGCGTTCAACATGTACAGCGAAACTTTGAAGCTTATCGTGTAAGTACAAGTAGTTGTTGCCGAGCCAACGCACGCGTGTTGGTTGGGCGCGTAGCCTACGTTTCACCGCCGCACTTCCTCTTATTCGTGTTGCAGGTACATCTCGAAGAAATTCCGCACTCTGTGCACCAACGTTACGCCATCCAGTATACCGAATAAAATCGCCATATTAAGGTGAGTTAACGCGCCACACGACTACACCTCGAATCCGAGACGCGATAAGCTGCTGCCTCGTCCTCGTCCTTGTCGCGTCGTCACTCGGCGCGCCGTTCTACTATGTACTTACGGCGCGGCGTGCGGCGTCGCAAAGGTAAGGTACGGTACGGTACGCCCCAACGGTTTTTTTTTTGTTTTGTTTGTTTCAGTTTGCGATGCGAATCCATTTTGAACTTGAAGCTGTACACGATGCGAGAAAACGAAGTGAAGGAAGTCCATAGCGCGGTCACCGAATACTTCAGCAAGGTTAGATTTTTCCCCAATACCCGTACCGTCGAATTATGGTCATCTTCGCCGTCCATCTCGCCATTCCAATTACTCGTGTTTTGTTTCGATCATTTCGCTCGCGCGCTTATTCGATTCCCTAAATTTTCCAATTCGCCCTCCCTCACTCCTCTACTTTCCATTTCCCCCTCCACTCCTCCCTCCCTCCATCCTTCCTCGTCCTCCTTTTCCTCCTCCGCCAGCGCCGTCGCGTTATACGAGCGGGCGAAAAAAAACCCACCCCTTACGTCAGTGATTGAATGATGGACGACCGAGTGGGTCAGGGTAATATGGATATAGCGAGCAGCTGGCGCTTAGAGTCCAGAGTAGTCGTGTAGCCGAGTACTGCAGCGCGACGACGGCTAAATACGTTGCTGCTGCGAGGCGAGCTTAATAGGGTTTCAATTAATCGAATTGAAGTTGACGCGAGTGTTTGCAAATTTGCAGCCGGTGTCGGCCGATGCATGCCACGGAATTCCTAGCCCGCATTCGCCAACCCCTTCGCCGGCCAGCTCCATCGGAAGCAATTCGTCCGGTTATAGTAGCGGCGATCGCAGATCAGTCGCCGGATCCCAGTGCGTTACCGTTCCTCTAAACCTTCACGTCGCCTTGCAGAAGCAGCATAATTTCTACTCCAATTTGATCGCCTCTTTCGGCTACTGGGAAGAAGCTGACAAACTCATATTTTCCGGCGGAAACAAAGGTAAGCTCTTTCCGTTTTCTGTTTTTTTTTTTTGGTGGGTCTGTTTTACTGCGTGGCGTGGCGGTCGGCTTGGCTGGCCAGCGGTTTTCGAGTTGGCACCTAATGTACACTTGTAATTATTGTGTACCTATTTTCAAGTCTCAGTATCATTACGTGACTGGTGACGATTCGATCAACTGCGCGGTCCGTTTTAAAACTCTTACGTACGCGGGAGATAAAATTCAGCGTATGTATTTAGCGATCCACTTTCCACCCCGGCCCGCCACCGATTCTGGTGTCCATATTGTATATATAATGTACTTGAATACATGTATTTCACATGAGCGAGGTTGTTTTCTGGTTTGTTTGCAGATTTCTTCATCGAATTGGATAGGTTTTGCGGTCCGCTCACTTTGCACAGTTCTTTAAAAGATTTGGTGCATTACGTGCGCGTAGGCATACAGAGATTGAAAGCCATTATAAGTCACAATCACGGCGTGTAAAGTTGAAGAAAATGCGACTGGCAGTCACCAGTAATCAATTGTCGTCGTCTCGCATCGGTTCGATCGATTTTTTCGTGTGCGCCTTCGTGAATGAGATTTATTAAAAATGTTACGCGTAGCGCTCGGCGCGGTGGGCCGCAAATGTATATCGACTCTACTCGACTTTTCTTCCTTTCTTCCTTTTCCTTCGGCGGTTTCTCTTCCTTTTTCCCGAAATTCGTTATTTGTGATTTTTACTCGTCGACTGTGCACATTTATTTGTGCGTGTAAGGTGGATGATATTTTGTAGTGTTATGTCGGTGTGAATGTGTCGAGTGTTCAGTACTGCAGAGTGTTGTTTCGCGTGCATGGGTATACACGTACTTACATTCGTGAATCTGTGTAAGTTACTCCGAATGTACTTACCCTATCCTACCCTATTAACCGACAGCATTACTTAGGTTAGGTACTGCACTGCTTTATGTGGTGATACTTTACGTCTACACGTGCGTTACCATTGTTTCAAGTCGGTTGAATTGCAGTTCGGAGGGATTACCCCATTTTTTTTTTTTTTTTTTCATGTTCGTTTTTTCGTTGTGTTTGCTACTAACGTGAACTTGCACGTAACCGTAAACACAACGTACGACTGACGACTGACGCGGTCGCGCGCCGTCATAATGTGCCTTATTATGTATTTTTGTAGATACCTATGTATGTTATATATTGTGTGTGTGTGTGTGTAATGTATTAGTCGATTACGAGTAGAAATGGCGCGGTCGCTAGTACCGTCGCGAAATCCCTCATCCGCTTTCCCATGCGCCGTTACGCGATCACCGTCTACAGTATATTTTTGGACTCTGCTCAGTGCAGAAAAAATTGATTTTTGCGTTCTAGTGTACTACCCGTATATCTCTATCGTATCGTCTTCGACCCTCCACCTCCCTCGATCGTCTATCTTTGGGTATTTTTATTCGTTCGTGTATTATTATTATTATTAATATTATTGTTATTCCCTTTCTTTCTTTTTTTTTTCTTTTTTTTTTTTTACAAATACCAATTTCAACTTGAAATTTTTGTTGTCAAGTGTGTGCGAATGTTTCTGTCTCCTTACAAAGGAAATCGTTAGTATGTACTATGTAAAATGTAATAACGCGTACGCGTTCGTCTTTTGTTCGTACGTTTTAGTTACCATGTTTATTAAGAATTTTATCAATTGTCGTTCTTTGTGCTGTATTGTACTGTAACTGAATTCATTATCGAGTGCCCACGCCTACTTCCTTCCTTCCTTCCTTCCTTCCTTCCTTTCTTCCTACCTGCCTACCTGCCAACCAATCAAGCAAGTACACGTGGAGTTGATGCACTCGAGTTGGATATTATTTGGTACGAAGCCGCGGAACATGCCTTTGTTTAATGTTACTACGTGTATTGTGTAGGTAATAATGTCGGTTACGTACTATATTTATACCTATATGTATGTAAGTATATTTTTTTCTTTCTGATTTATTTATATCTACCTATGTTATGTTACTTCCAAGTTTAATTTGTAAATGTAAGTATTATTGTGGTACCTATTCTCATTTCCCCCAAGAATTTCCTGTATAAACTGTTTCGCAATGTACCCATATTCGTATCTTGTTAGATAAGTTGTAATACTAATACTCGCGGGAATACGCGAATCGCGACCAATTTCGTCGTTTTCATCACTACTGTTTTTTTCTTTTCTAGCATGTGTAGGTACGTGCATATTCCGAATATGCTAGGAGCGTTTGGTGTTATTTATTCACTTTGATTACGAATTAAGATTACTACGTTGTAATGTGTTTTTTTTTCCTTCCTCTCCATTTTTGTTTAAAAAACATTAAAATCGTTTTCACGCAAATTATTGATTGAATGAAGAATTCGAGGAGGTGAAAAAATGTAGCAGTACCTGCGTATCATGACATACGACCCGACGTGGTGTGTGTACTGTGTACTTGTGTACAGCGTACGTAGTTGAGCTTCACCACGCATAAACGACCAAGGTACGTTTTTTTTAACCAATAAAAACAACTCGAGTAGAGGAACGGAAAACACGTGTATTTTTACGAAATATACAAACGTCGTATACGTAACAACAATACTTGATTTCGTCTTGTCGTCGCGCCTTTTGCGTTACATTACAAATAATGAAACGGAATCGCAAATCCGTCGCCCATATGCCGTAAACAAGTGAACGGAGATCATCGAACAATCGGAAAGCAACAACGAACTGTTGAACAACGCTGACTCGAACCGTGATCGAATCGAATCAAATCAAGTTTGACAGCAAATAATCTCTGCTATCGTTTTCTACGTGAGTTTTAAGGAATTCGTCCACGGTTTCTGTATTCCATTTCTCTATGGCAATGATCTGCGCGAACCAATCAAAAATTTAAAAATCGAAAAATGTTACTCCAATTATCATTACCTTCTATCGGAATCGACTGAAACAAAAACACGGCTAAATATTTCACGACAAGTTGCCACGTAGATGTACATATTATTTTAGTCAGATATGTGCATACGTCGCGTCGGTCGCTTGGAAAAGTCGAAGGCGTACAAGTACGCGCTGCATAGATCAGAATGATACGCATTATTGTACAAATTTATTCGCGTTGTTGATAATTCTGAAATTATTTTCAATTTCGCGTTCCGCGTTGGATTTTTGATACGAATTTTTAATAATCGACGTGGACCTTAATTTATCGAAGATTACCGCCAACAGCGATGCGAAAAACTCATCTTGCTCTTGGTCACGAAACACCAACCTTTCGTTTCCAACACGTTACTTAAAAGTCTACTCGGTACTACGTAGACGTACGAGTACGGGTGCAGGCACAATGTACGTACCTATATTAATCGAAACGATGCTCGCGTTGATAATTTACACAGTCATCGCAGTACCCGATTCTGATGGCGTGGCGCCCGAAGCGAGTACTACATACAAAGGTTTTACCATCCTCCCGAATCCGCGGATTCGAGGTTTTCGGGCGCACACTGCAATGGCTATAATTATGTAGGGTATTGCACATACATCGAAATAATAAATACCTGAACGGGAATGCGCAATATTGTACCTACATACGTATTATAGGTAGGTAGGTAAGTAAACAAACGTACTTGTTACATATCTGCATACCTAATGTATTTGTACCGCGCCGACGGTACCGGATCAACCGGCCATCGATACAGGTACGCGCGCGCGCCCAACGTACTAAATGTAAGTACTAATACGTACATCTTTAACTTCGTCCGTTTCGTCGATAAGCTTGATGATCGGATCTCTGCCGTGAACATAACGAATTTGTAGATTCGGATGCTGTTCAGGTAACTTGCTTTTTATAAACGCTGAAACAGTAAGTACAAGTGTGTACGGTACAGTACAGTATAAGTACACAAACACACACACACACACACACACAAATAGAAATAATAGGTAAAGTACTTAGTACCTAGCGACCTACGCTACGCAGTGTAAACTTATACATATGTAGGTACTATACTCGAGATAGGTTAGGTACCTTGTATTTGAGGATAAGCTCCGAATTTACAGGTGCAAATTTCTAGACGTGCTTTACTATATTTCTTGACGGCTGGCTCATTTTCAATGAATTGACAACATTCTAGACAGCTTTCCCTGGTAACAACAACGAGCAGCGTACATATTAGACATACGTATTGTTGTGACCGGCTGCTCGAAAGAATGCGGCCTAATGTCATCTCCAAAAATCGATTTTTTCAATATTTACGTATCTTATCATAAGAAATTTAATTCTCTTTCCAATGGAAGTGAAAAAAAAAAATTTGTTTGGGCATTAACCGTCTCTCTTCCGAGCCGGTCACCTATGTAGTTATATGTGTATTTATATTGTGCAAATGTGTATGGAACTATGGAAGTAACTGTAAGTAACGCGTACGATGCGACGTCGATAAACCACGTTCACGCGGCACACATCATCGCACACAACGCTACATGCAGATAAACATGATAAATTATGTTTACATCATCCACATGATACATAGTTACATACATATGTATACCAATTACCAATACGTGTATAATTACTGTTGTCATCAATACATATGCGTGTACAATAAATGTAAGTACGAAAGAATATTAATGGACGTGATTACTGTAAAAGCTCCAAGTTGAATTTCGATAGCGAAGAGCACGAAGTACACTTCAAAACCGTACTGTTGTATCCTTTCGACCAACATTCTTGCGACGTTTTGCTTTGCACAACGAACAGCAACTGCTGCAACAAACGACAGCAAAAATCAAAATCAAAATTACAAACAAACAGCGTAGTATAGGTAACCAGTAGCGTCGCGTTATTCCGTAATACGACGGTTACGGAGGAGTCGTAGTTCTTCTCGTCCGAATACTCGTATCGACGATCGTCGATGGTAAGAGAATACGCTGCATAGTTCTACGAATGTCGCCGTTACGTCAACGTACTCCATTCTTGATCTTCAATTTCACACCGAAGCCGGGGTAGCTGCCGTAGACAGGTATCGGAGTCACCCACGTCTACACATCGTACCTAGCTACCCACATACATGCAATCCTACGTTCGGCACGTTGAAAATCTATGACCCACAATCCCATCATCGGCGACAATATAATTATTTGCACGTACAATAAAACAACAACTTACGCTAACGAACAGGAGTACCGTCGAAAATGTAAACACGTTTCGCAAGGAACTTACGACCATTATTACCAATTTTATATGCTGTAACTCCCAATAGATAACCGACACGAATCGCAAGATAGAAATTACAACTATTTCAAAGTTTCAAACAAATACAGTCCAGAAATTTCAGACACTTCAAAAAGATAAAAAGTAAAGAAAGCACGACCCATACGATAGATAGGAGTACGAGTTAGTACGCGTCAGAGACGAATTGTTATCAAGTGATTGTGTTATCACCACAAACGGCTCGAAAACAGCACGGGAAACATTTATTCTTCACGGGAAACGGCGTCAGTGTAGCCACGATACCGGAACTCGCGTCTCATCACTCAACTAACATCAACTGACCAACACTACCTACATACAGGGTGTTCTAGGGTGTTCCATAAATTGTTTGCCAACATATAGTCAAATTTACCCTATGCTGTGTGGCGCATATGTCACAATTAGTGGTGCAAAGTTATCGATATATATCGATATGTATCGATATGGAGTCATATCGATATATATCGATAAAGCGTTTCGATATCGTCGATATATATCGAAATTCAAAAAAATTGAGCTTTTCTGCTGCAAAACAAGCTGTTTAAACGTTTAAATACCTGTAAACTGATAAAGCTTTCCATTTTCATTTTCATCATCCTTTCTTGGTAGTAATTTAAGGGCGGGGCTGAGAACTTGGAAAAAATAGGGGGACGGGGTCGAATTCAAATTAGTCATTTCCTCTTTTCAACGTCTTTTCCACTGATCTTTCAGTTAGAAATCATCAAATTTTAAAACACAATAATCAAAATACTGCCCGAGCGAAGCGAGGGCGAAAATTTTCTGAAAAATACTGTTTGAAAAGCAACTCAATTTTTTTGAAATATATCGATATATATCGATATATGACCTCCGATATATCGATAATATCGATATTTTGATATATCGATAACTTTGCACCACTAGTCACAAGTGTTTGAACGAATCATGAATCATGATCATGTTTTGCATTCTTTCATTTCATTTCCGCCACATGCATTCCGTTTAGTGTCTGTGTTGTCGTTTGCGATGTCTTCTCGTGCATTTTATTAAATTATTCGAGTTTATTATGAATTTTCTTGGTAAGTAATTCTTATTAAAAATTTTCCAACTACATATCAGCCTAGACATATTTTATCACGCTGAATCCGGATTTCATATTATTCCAATACGTTTTCCAATCAATCAACCAACCAACCGTACATGCGGACTTTTTGATTATCAACAGGTTATAGGTTGTCAAACATTTACCTTTTACTGCATTTTTTTTTCAAACTTGGTCAAATTACAGATCAAAAATCAGAATCATTGGTATATACCATCTAGGTTCAGGATTTTCTTCTGGAATTTCAGGGGTGTTAACCGAAATCGAAAAAATAACGGTTACGGTTTAGCGGTTTCGGTTTTCAACTAATTTTTTTCGGTTACGGTTACGATTACGGTTACATTTTTTTACTCATTTCGGTTATCGGTTTTCGGTTTCGGTTACAGTGATAGTAATAAAATTTTGGTTACGGTTAAAAATAACGGTTTCGGTTAATTTTTTCAAAAACTGTAAAAAGAGACCAAATACTCAAAAAAATTGCCAAAATTTTTCCAGTCTCCAAAATTTGACCATTGGCATTCAAAGTTTTCGAAAAAATCGTAAAGTGATGAATAAATTAAGACCTCAGACCTGATTCGGTGCAGATATTTCGTTTTTTTCAATTCTTTCTCTATTCTTTATTGAAAAAGAATAGTTGAAAATTGCAAAATCAATTAACCGAAAACCGGAAAAATCATTTCGGTTACGGTTATGGTTACATAATTTCAATTCATTTAGGTTACGGTTTACGGTTACGGTTTTGTTTTTCCAAAATTTTGATTTCGGTTAAGGTTACGGTTACGGTTAATCATATATTTATAGCGGTTAATTTTGGATTTCAGTTACGGTTTCGGTTAACACCCCTGTGGAATTTTCAGGCAGGGGGTAAAGCGTTGATCCAGCTTTAAAGTTCAGAAATGAAAAAAGCTCCCTTACCTTTTACTGCAATTTTTTTTCAAACTTGGTCAAATTACAGATCAAAAATCAAAATCATTGGCATACCATCAAGGTTCAGGATTTTCTTCTGGAATTTTCAGGCAGGGGGTAAAGCGTTGATCCAGCTTTAAAGTTCAGAAATGAAAAAAGCTCCCTTACCTTTTACTGCAATTTTTTTTTCAAACTTGGTTAAATTACAGATCAAAAATCAAAATCATTCGTGTACCATCAAGGTTCAGGTATTTCTTCAGGAATTCTCAGGCAAGTGGTCAAGCATTGTTCCAGCTATCAATTTCAGGAATGAAAAAAGCTCTCATCTGCCCAATACAGGTTATTGAATTTTTTTTCAAACTTGGTCAATTTACAGATAAAAAATGAAAATCGTTCGTATAGCATCAAGGTTCAGGTATTTCTTCAGGAATTTTCAGGCAAGGGGTTGAGCATTGTTCCAGCTTTCAATTTCAGGAATGAAAAAAGCACACATCTGCCCAGGGCTGGTGGAACGGAACAGAACAGAACAGAACAGAACAAAATGAACAAAAAAGAACACTAAAATTTTGGTTCTGTTCGGAACAATAAAAGGAACTGAACAAAATAATTCTCCAAGAAATGAACCAGAACAAAACAGAACAGAACAAATCTCAATATATTTTGTTCTGTTCAGAGCGGAACGCTAAGAAAATGAAATTGTTTTGTTCATGTTTTTTATCCAAAATTATGTAAAATTATCGCATTTTTGTTTGCTTTTCAGTTTTTTCGCTTTTTTGTCTGTGTTCTGGTTTGGTTTTTTGGGTGAGGGGGGGGGGGGGGGTGCAAAAGAGACATAGGACTTGGAATACCAGAAAGATTTTTGGTACGACTACGAACTACGAAATAATAGTACCTGTATCAATTCAATTCATTCTTGAAAAAATATTTGTTTTCCTATGTCCAAAAAAAGTAATTTTTCATGTTCATTTTATTTTAATGATTTCAAAAATTTTCATCAAAAAAATATAGGTACCTAACTTTATTGATTTCATCAAGAGGGAAGAGGAAGAGGGTACAAAAGCAGCATTTTTTCGCACTTTAGTCTCAGATAATCATTAAAATTGAGATTGATTGACAATTGCATTCAATTTAAGCCCGAGAAACATCAATTTACAGTTTTCTTTTTAAAGTTCATGGAACGAAACAGAACACGGAACAGAACAGAACAGAACAGAATGGAATGGAACAGAACAAAATAGAATAGAACAGAACAGAATTGAACTGAACAAACCAAAATAAATAACGGAACGGAACGGAACGGAACAGAACAGAACAGAACAGAATACATAAAAATAACTGGAACAAAACCAGAACAGAACAAAACGATTCGCTCAA